>CM036757.1:45288264-45520764 GCA_020796225.1 Arion vulgaris
ATGTCCGATTCTTTTTGGGTTATTGAGTGGACAATGACTTTAATTGGCTAGAGTTTCTGCAATGATGACTCAAAGATGTAAAATATTTTGGAATGTAATTTATTCCTTTGGTATATATAAATTGGAACTCAAATATTAGGTGGTTTTATACTATTTGAGTTTTTGAGTGGATACTGAAGTCTCATTGACTTCAGTTTCTGCAATGTTGACTACAATATGTGGAATATTGTGAAATGTAATACCTCGTCGAGGTTGCGCTGTGTCGAACGAAATATTTGACACATTTGGAATTGTTACTTTATTTCTTTGAGGTGATTTTATTGCCCCCTGAATGTTACATGATGTCGATCCGAGTATTTAGGATCCTTGGAGTTATGATTTGTTTAATGGACGGATTCGGTGTGGACTTGCGTCGCGTGTACGTAATCCTACACTTTGATGTGTTAATTATGTTAATAAGAAGTTTGGGAATTTTAACAGGAGAAGGTTAGGAGATAGTGGAGCAGCGTTGAATAATGGACGTTTATAATTGGAGTTTAATATTTGCTACTAATTCACTCCCTGGGATTGGGAGATAGTTAATAATACCTCGTGGAGGTCTTATAATGTTGTTGGTTGAACATTATGTATGTTTTTTTATGAAATATGTTGAATATTGGAAGTTTGTTCATTCCCCTGGGATCGCAAGTTGTTATTGTTTCCTCACAGAGGTCAGATACTGTTGGTGATTTGGACAGTATAAAGAGATGTTTTTCATATCGTGTTCACTTTGTAACTTGTTTTTTTGTTTGAGCTTTCAGATTGCATGACCAGACTCTAACGAGCAAAAGCGACATAGAGACATGACAGATGTGAGCTGCCCCTCGAACATCCTACGACCTGTGAGAGCTGGATGTCGCAGTACAGTCACCTCACACTTTCCAGTTGTTAGCTCTGCTTGATGAAATTGAGATGCTGTTGAGTCGCCTTAGGAGACATATGGCGCTTATAGTCCATTTATCATATGCAATGTTGCTGAATGATTTTATATTAATATTATTTCAGCCTATAGCACAGAGGGTTTACTGTTGTTGTTAACCATGGTCCCCTTTGACCAGTTGATGAGACACGTTCAACGACGTGTGGTGAATAGTTCCCATTTAGCTCGTTCAACTTGGTTATCCTGAGATCCTGTCAGAATTTTTCCTTTCTTTTCGACCATGGTTAGCTGTTGTAGTTAGTTGTTGTGGAGCCACGTGGAGCGAGGTCTCCAGTGGGGTGTAGTGGATGCCAGTCCCCCAAGGTGGCAGCTGTGGAACCAGACAGTTAGTTTTAGTGTGTAGTTTGTATATATTTAGATATTATAATAGCATAGACATAGTGTTTGCACTCTCTAAGCAGATGGCAACACTAAAACGAGACATAAACACTAAACACGCGCAGGAGACTTGTCAATAGAGTTTCCGGGTACTGCGATGTCATCATCTGGATCTCTAGTTCCCCGCGAACTGAGTCCGATACATATTCAAAAAGAGTATCAACACTATCCTGGCCCTCCAGACCATAGTACCGCCAATAATGGCGTATGTCCCTCGCGAACTCGTCCACGGAAGGACCATCACGAGCCCCGAACGTCCGCAGAGGCCTGCAAGGTGGACGAGGAAAGTTCCACGGAGCTGATGGCAATGCCGAGGCACCTGGGTAAATACCCCCCAATCTGTGCCTGAGGCTCAGACAGGGCAGTAGCTGGGAGTAATGGATCCTGAGGAACAACCACTAACATAGCTTCCTCGCAAACCTTGCCCCCTCTAGTGTTTCTATGAGCCATCGTACAAATTATGCAATTGTAATGTAAAAAAAAAAAAACAGTATTACAACCGTAGTGTCCAAATGTGTAAATCGTTAGAAATATAAAACCTGAAATACAATGATGCAAAATGCCATGAAAAATTCAGAAATCAATAGTTATAGACACAACATTCTGAAATATGACAGTTAGTATTACATTAGTATTACAGTTAGAAATTTGCATAGTATTACAAAATAGATACTCACACTAAGATAATCATTAACACGCACAGCACATCATCCCAATAGTATCTCCAACAGTCCAATAGTCTCGTAGAAGAGGATAATCTGTCCCACAGGATTAGTACATACTATCCCTAGGTAAGACTGGTAAGCAATGAGTAAACAATGTTCCTCTAGAAATGTAGTATCCTGATCGGGGAAAGCAGACGCCGATTACCCAGATGCAATGGAGGGCAAACGAAAGACTGGCACGAAGTTCCCAGGTTGATTGAAGAATAGTCTACTTGAAATGTAGTGATGGGCAAACAAAGGACAGCAGTTATGTCCCAAGATTGATTGAAGAAATGTTCAATTGAAGAGATAGCTATTGACCAGGGGAATTACACACTGGTCGCCCAATATGATTGAAGGGCAAAAAGGACATACTTAATGTCTCCAGGTTGATTGAAGAAATGTTCATTTGAAGAGATAGCTATTGACCAGGGGAATTACGCACTGGTCGTCCCAAATTGATTGAAGGGCAAAAAGGACATCGCACTTCTGACACCATTGTAATAGTTCCTAGTAAATAAGATGTTATAGTTTTTCTCTATTGTTGGTGGTGGTAGTAGAGATTGTTGGTGGTATACTGTACAATTTAATCGACAAACACATTCTTGCAGACTTTATATGTATTTATTTGTTGATGACATTCATGAGTACTTCTTGGGATATAAAACACGTCTGTCTGCGTTGAATATTTATTGTTGTCTCCCTGTGTTTCCTACCGTTTCTACACAACTAGGTAAATTCGTTTTTACTACGTCAATGTCTCGTTTCAGTGTTGCCATCTGCTTAGAGAGTGCAAACACTAAGTCTCTGCTATTAAAATATCTAAATATATACAAACTACACACTAAAACTAACTGTCTGGTTCCTCAGCTGCCACCTGGGGGGGGGGACTGGTTATCCACTACAGATAGATAGATAGATAGATAGATAGATAGATAGATAGATAGATAGATAGATAGATAGATAGATAGATAGATAGATAGATATTAGATATATATGTAGAGGAACCTGTAGAGGAACCCCACCCTCAGGCAGCACCGGTGGGACAGACAGGTAGCTTTAGTCTAGTTGTAGATATTTAATAGCAGAGACTTAGTGTTTGCACTCTCCAAACAGAATGGCAAACACTAATACGAGACAATGACGTTTTACGTAGCTGTGTAGTGACGAATTAGCAACAATTAGTAAACAAGGTGACTAAGATTGAACCCTTGAGATGAGACAGGCGTGTTTTTGTCGTCATGATTAACATCGTCAAATAAAAATATATATGAATTCTGAACGACAGCATTGGCTTTTATTATCGGGTGCATAACCCCCTATTACAGTTTGGTGTCAGAAGTAAAGAAGATCTCCCCACCGTCCCACACCACCTGTGGACCAGAATGAATTGCCACTCTATCAAAGTGAGTTGTTTTGATTTTTCTTCTTCATATCTGTCGCTGTTAGACCAACAACAGGGTCGTTTCGATCGATAACTATTTTCAACATTTGACTATTTTCTAGCCTACATCCTTGGTTTCCACCTTCCTGCAGGGAAGGCTCTATCGATCATTATTTTCAATGATTGCCTACTTTTGGAAACATCTTACAACAGCAGTGCAATAACCTCCACTGCCCCCTTTCCACAAGAAATGCTCTATCGATTTCTGACGATAATTTCGTCGGCGTTTGAACCTTGATAATTTCTTACAACGGATGATTCACACACTGACCTTCGACCTTCCTACAGGGGGATTCAATCGAGCGTCTCGTCCACATTTGGAAATTTGGTATCATCCTTAACCTTCTAGTTGGGATTCGACCTACGAATATACCAGGTACTTTCGGAACAGAATTTCCTCGCAGTTTTTGTTCTTCGTTGGCACTTTCGGAACATACTATGAGTTCAACTGTTCTAACGGTTGCTCTGGAAAATGCAACAGCACAATTGGTCATCGCACTTTTAAGTCCGAATTCATAGAATTACATTGTTCAGAAAAAGATTGTCCGGAAAATATTTACGGACTTTTATGTGACAAATTAGGTTCCTGCAACGAAAGTGAGATATGCCAGTCTCTCACTGGTGCATGTACTCTGGGATGTGAACCTGGATTATATGGTCTCCATTGTTCGTTTCGTTGCATCTACGAACTGTCTTTATGAAGTCTACAATTATAGTTCTGGATACTGTTTACAGTGGTGTCCCTTACCTAGGATGGAGACTGATGTGTGACATCTATAGCGTTGAACATTTATGAACATTATGTTATCAGGTTTTTTTTACATCATCTTATATGGCGTTAATTGCATCGTGAGTATATCTTTATTATTCAATTTACGCACATTGCTTGCTAGATATGAAATCTGCATTTTTTAACGTATATGATCATTACTACTTAATTATATAACATCTGGTTGACTATTGATGTTTCAGGTTATATATTTCTGACAATTGTACTCGTTTGGTCACTTCATTTGTATTGCTATATTTCTATCGCATTGTGTGATATTTAGAAATAGATGGCTCATAGGAATACGAGAGGGGGCAGGCTCTGCGATGAGATGCTGTTGGAGTCCGCCCCGCAGGAGCTGCAAATTCCTGCAGTTGCCCAGTCCGGTATACATGTTCCCGGTGTGGATATTTGCCCGGACCACTTGGCGCAACCTCCCGCCGCTCACTGGAACCCCACTCGACCGCCCAGCAGACCGCTGCGTACATTCGGGGTGCGGGATGGTCCCTCGGTGAAGGAATTTGCAGGGGACATCCGTTCGTACTGGAGGCTCTATGGGCTTGAAGGCGAGGATAGGCTGGATGCCATTCTAGACAATGTATCAGAATCTATTCGGAGTGAACTAAGGATACAAATGCTCACCCTGCATGATCCTGATCAGCTGTTACTTCGTTTAGTTCGAGAATATGGGGACAATAGGTCAGCCCATGAACTTTTGTCCGCCTTCTATAGGTCGTCACAGGGGGTTGGAGAATCCTGCCGTGGTTTCTCCCATAGATTAGCGGATATATTTGCTAAAATTACGGCGGCACAGACTAGAGAGGGACTAGCTGTCATGGAACCCCAAATTTTGCGGATCACTTTATTATTTCCCTAACCGACCGACTTTGCGCAAAATGTTATTAGAGAGTGTAGTCAGTTTCCATCCACGACCTTTTTGCAGATCCGTGATGCAGCTTTGCGTTGGGAGCGCAATCCCATCCCTGCAACATCCCACGTCTCGATGCAACAGCGCGTAGACTACTTGGACCATGTGACAAGCTGCCGATTCCCTACCGAAACCCTCCCCACTGCACCTTGTTCTGGGCGGACCGATTTTTGTCGACTACGGGGTTACACTAAGCGAAATAGGAGTGAATATTTGGGGGACATTTATAAATGTTCTTCTCTCAGTCAAAACAGAGGATGGCGCGCACGACCATTGGTGCCTGGGAAAGTGAATCATGACATCCAGACCCCTGATAACCATGATTTCATTGATTACACGTTGGGTACAGAGCACTCTTTCTTGAAAAATTCAGCGGGCGAGTGTCAAGAACGACCGAGTTACACGAGTGAATCCGTCTCTCGAGAAACGTGTGTGCAGCCACATTTTCTTCATATCCGTCCTTGTATAACAGATATCGGGTGCCACGATGATCCGGGTTCTGATGTGTTGTCCCATAGGAATGTAGTGCAGAATTCCCAACAATGTTTCGAGGACAACTGCCCTGAAAGTCAAAGCGAGGATGGGATAGTATCAATCGTTGATGGCTCTGATATTGTACCTAATTTCTTAATTGAATTTCCCTTTGTGGCTGAAGACTGTTCTCGGGAGGGGCAAGATGTCGTGTCCGGTGTCCATGGGTCAGTAGCGGAGTCAGATATATTGCAAGATTTTCCCTGAATACGGGAGGACATTTCTCAGAAAGAGCACACATTCGTTTCCGTAGTCGAAGGGTTGGGTGAACCAAATTTCTTACTAGATTCGCCCTGTGTGGCTAAAGAAAATTTTCGGGACCTGCAGAACCAGAACCATCAGTTATTCAATTGTGAAACAAGTGAAAGACAGGAAGTTTCCTGTCTACCAGTGGCTGGAGACCCTGATAACGTCGATTCTGTCATGAAGCAAGTAGCTATTGATAGATCGGAAGTGGAACAGAGTGTCGAACAAAATAGTCAGTCGCCACTCTTTGAAAAGTCCCTCCTCGACAACGGGCAACAAATAAAAAATTTAAGTTCTGTGAATTTCAATCTGGGGGAATTCAAACATGTGGACAACCCATTAGCTCAACCTCAGGGCCAAGTCAGAGTTAAAGATACGATGGCAACTTGGGGTACATATTACGAACCCAGGTTTTAGAAAGCAAACAATGCTAAATCAAAAGTGAAAAGGCAGGAATAAAAACGGTACATTATCAAAAAAAAACATGTATGGGGAAATAATAGTAATGGGCTTTTCCAAAAAGTAAGTGTACTTTGACCATGTGGTCAGTATCAAAATAGTGAGAGAAAATCAAGGTGGCTAACCCACCTTCAGATGAGTCGCTGATGATAATTTAAACAGGAGCAGGTTCGGGTTTCCCGCCGGTACAAGGGCCAAATGAACTGTCGGTATCCCCATCCAGTGACTCGTCTACGTCAACCCCCACATAATTAAAGTCACTAAGAGTGAGTTCAAAAATGAACATATGACAATTTCAGGACCCAGGAGTGTGCATATAAGCACGTGAAATGTGATAGTCCCCAGGTAGACAATAACAATGGAGTAGTGGAATAAAAAGTAATTCAATACATATAGTTTAAGAATGTATGGGACAGATGCTGAGTTTTGAGCACAGATTATGAGGCAAAATAGGAACTGCGACACTAACTATGATGGTCAAATCTGGTCAAATTCAGAGCCAGTGCACATTGGTTCTGATGTACATGAGCGTGTGCAACTCGTCAAAATGTTCTTAGTCGTAGGGACAATGTTTGTTCATAGCAAAGGGCGTACATTCCATGACAGGGTTTGCGACGGCATACGATAGTAGTGGGTTCTTTTGCTATTTTTAATTTGCTAGTGCCCTGTGTTCCCATCAGCATGTTTTCCCGGGTTGATTCTTTCCATTTACGACAAAGTATTGCCCTTTCTTCTCTATTTAATGATTGGTCTTCATGATCCATGACAAAATACTTCAGGGGTAGATTTGTGAAGTTGGTACACGGGATCCCACTGATGTACCCGGGGACGGCCCCGGGGGGAAGGCGGTTGATCATGATGAAAACCCATGATTTTGGCAATTTCCACAAATATACAGGATCCCAATGTTCCAAACGGGCCCTGATGTCGAAGATGGGGTTGAACCAGATCAGGGAAATATTTGAATTGTTGTCTACATTCAGGGTTATAACGATAGATCGTCATGGCTCTGTCAGGACCCATTTTAAATCACTAAGTGATTATTGAGGTTTTGTTTGGGTCATTGGAAAGCTGCATTGTTTCCTTTCTTGAACCTGGGATGGGAACCCCAAAATCATTTGGGGATAAGTTTGATTCCTTGTGGTTTGGATGGGTTGTAATTTTAATAATACCTGTGGTTATATATTGTGAGTCAAATTTTGATATTATTGATTCCGTTTGATTGTTGAACGGACAGTGAATCTCATTGACTTCAATGTAATTGCTCAAATTAGAATATTGTGGATTTTAATACATTATTGAGGACCATTTTATTGCAGATATTTGAATATATTTGGATGTAATTTATTCCAGGGGTTGTGGGGTGGATGTTGGATGCCTCATGAAGGTTATAGATGTTGATCAAATGTTTCCACATATTTGAATTTAATGTGATTACTTTGCAGGTTTTGTGCGAATAACTTGACGTTAGGAGATGTTGGAGCAATGTTGAATATTGGGGATTCGTTCATTCCCTGGGATTAGGGTGATTAATACTACCTCGTGGAGGTTATATAATGTTAATAAATTATGCATATTACCTATGATTGTTTCCATGGATTTCAATTTGTAACTTGTTTTCTGAGTTTCAAAATTGCAAGACAAGACTCTGACATGCAAGGTGACATAGAGACAGTGACTACGTAGCTCCCCTCGCCCCTCAGACATGTGAGGATAGGATGTCCTGAATACACCTCACATTAGAACTGTTGTTGCACTCATCGATAGGCTGTGGTCAAATTTGCGCATTACTTTTTCTTTTCCCATGCAATTTTGCTATATGACCATTCATTGCTTCTTTGTTTCAGCATTGCATACAGAGGTTATACTGTTGATGTTTACCATGGTCACTCACGACCAGTTGATGATAGCTCAACGACGTGTGTGACTAGTTCCCATTAGCTCATTCAACAGTCTCCTGAAAAGTCCGTCAGGATTTTCCTTCCTTTCGACCATGGTTGACTGTTGTCGATTAGTTGTTGTTGAGCCACGTTTCGTGACGTGTGGCAAACTTGTTCCCATTCAGCTCTAACAACTCTAAACCATGATGGCATATACCTGTGCACATGCAGGGAATTTCACCGTCGTGGCGACGGCGAGGATCTCCAGGGGTGTAGAGGGGAACCTGTAGAGGAACCACCCTCAGGCAGCACCAGTGGGACAGACAGTAATTTCTAGTCTAGTTGTACATATTTAATAGCAAAGGGACTTAGTGTTTGCACTTTGAAACAGTGGCAAACACTAATGCGAGATAATGACGTTTTACGTAGCTGTGTAGTGACGAATTAGCAACAATTAGTAAACAAGAGGTACTAGTTTGAACCCTTGAGAGGACAGGCGTGTTTTTGTCGTCAAATGAGTTAACATCGTAAAATAAAAATAATATGAATTCTGAACGACAGCATTAGCTTTTATTATCAGGTGTGCTGTTCCCTATCACATATATATTATATAATATTAGATAGATAGAATAGATAGATAAGATAGATTAGATATGAAATCGGAGATATATGATAGATAGATAAGATAGATAGATAGATATGAATGATATAGATGAAAAATGATGAGATATAAAATAGATAGATAATGAAATATATGTAGATGATAGATAGTGAACCAGATAGAAATAGATAGTAGATAGATAGATTAAAAGATAGATAGATAGATGATAGGATAGATAGATAATAGAAGTGATTAGATAGATAGATAGATAGATAGATAGATGAATAGATAGATAGATAGATAGATAGATAGATAGATAGGATGAGATAGTAATAGATAGATAGATAGATAGATAGATAATGAATATTAGATAGATAGATAGATAAGATAGTGAAGATAGATAGATGAATGAATGTAGATAGTGATAATAATTAGATAGATAGATAGATAGATAGATGATGAATAGATAGATGAATGATAGATGATGATAGATAGATGGATAATGAATAAAATAGATAGATGATAATAGATAGATAATAATAGATAGAGATGATAGATGATGAATAGATAGATAGATAGATAGATAGATGATGATAGATAGATAGATAGATAGATGAGATGATAAGAATATATAGATAGATAGATAGATTATAGATGAATAGACATATTAGATAGATGATAGAAAGACAGATAGATAGATAGATATATAGATAGATAGATAGATAGATGATAGATAGATAGATAGATAGATAATGATAGAATAGATGTAGATGATAGATATATATGATAGATAGATAGATAGATAGATAGATAGATAGATAGATAGATAGATAGATAGATAGATAGATAGATAGATGAGTAGATAGATAGATAGATAGATAGATATATAGATAGATAGATAGATAGATAAGATAATAGATAGATATATGATGGAGATTATATGTAGAGGAACCTGTAGAGGAACCCCACCTCAGGCAGCACCGGTGGGACAGACAGGTAGCTTTAGTCTAGTTGTAGATATTTAATAGCAGAACTTAGTTTTTGCACTTTCCAAACAGAATGGCAAACACTAATACGAGAAAAATGACGTTTACGTAGCTGTGTAGTGACGAATTAGCAACAATTAGTAAACAAGGTGACTAAGATTGAACCCTTGAGATGAGACAGGCGTGTTTTGTCGTCATGATTAACATCGTCAAATAAAAATATATATGAATTCTGAACGACAGCATTAGCTTTTATTATCGAGTGTACATAACCCCCTATTACATATATATATATATATAGATAGATAGATAGATAGATAGATAGATAGATAGATAGATAGATAGATAGATAGATAGATAGATGATAGATAGATAGATGAATAGATAGATAGATAGATAGATAGATAGATAGATAGATGAATGATAGATAGATAGATAGATAGATAGATGAAGATGATAGATAGATAGATAGATAGATAGATAGATAGATAGATAAATAGATAGATAGATAGATAGATAGATAAAAATAGATATATAGATAGATAGATAGATAGATAGATAGATAGATAAAAATAGATAGATAGATGGAATAGATAGATAAAGATAGATAGATAGATAGATAGATAGATAGAATAGATAGATAGATAGATAGATAGATAGATAGATAGATAGATAGATAAGATATATAGATAGATAGATAGATAGATAGATAGATAGAATAGATAGATAGATGGATAGATAGAAAAGATAGATAGATAGATAGATAGATAAGATAGATAGATAGATAGATAGATAGATAGATGAATGAATGATATGAAGATAGATGATAGATAGATAGATAGATAGATAGATAGATAGATAGATAGATGAATAGATAGATAGATAGATAGATAGATAGATAGATAGATAGATAGATAGATAGATAGATAGATAGATAGATAGATAGATATATAGATAGATAGAATAGATAGATAGATAGATAAAATAGATAGATAAAATAGATAGAATAGATATATAAAATAGAATAAAAGATAGATAGATAGATAGATGAAGTGATATGATATGAATAGATAGATAGATAGATAGATAGATAGATAGATAGATAGATAGTAGATAGATAGATAGATAGATTAGATAGATAGATAGATAGATAGATAGATAAATAGATAGATAGATAGATAGATGAGATCGATAGATATATAGATAGATAGATAGATGGGATAGATAGATAGATAGATAGATAGATAGATAGATAGATAGATAGATAGATAGATAGATAGATAGATATATAGATAGATAGATAGATAGATAGATAGATAGATAGATAGATAGATAGATAGATAGATAGATAGATAGATAGATAGATGAATAGATAGATAGATAGAATAGATAGATAGATAGATAGATAGATAGATAGATAGATAGATAGATAGATAGATAGATAGATGATAGATAGATAGATAGATAGATAGATAGATAGATAGATAGATAGATAGATAGATAGATAGATAGATAGATAGATAGATAGATAGATAGATAGATAGATAGAATAAAATAGATAGATAGATAGATATATAGATAGATAGACATATTAGATAGATAGATAGAAAGACAGATAGATATAGATAGATATGAATAGATAGATAGATAGATAGATAGATAGATAGATAGATAGATAGATAAGATAGATGAAATAAGATATATAGATAGAATAGATAGATAGATAGATAGATAGATAGATAGATAGATAGATAGATAGATAGATAGATAGATAGATAGATAGATAGATAGATAGATAGATAGATAGATATGATAGATAGATATATAGATAGATAGATGATAATAGATAGATAGATAGATAGATAGAGATAGATAGATAGATAGATAGATAGATAGATATATAGATAGATATATATGTAGAGGGAACCTGTAGAGACCACTATCAGGCAGACCAGTGGGACAGACAGGTAGCTTTAGTCTAGTTGTAGATATTTAATAGCAGAGACTTAGTGTTTGCACTCTCCAAACAGAATGGCAAACACTAATACGAGACAATGACGTTTTACGTAGCTGTGTAGTGACGAATTAGCAACAATTAGTAAACAAGGTGACTAAGATTGAACCCTTGAGATGAGACAGGCGTGTTTTGTCGTCATGATTAACATCGTCAAATAAAAATACTTTGAATTCTGAACGACAGCATTGGCTTTTATTATAGGGTGTGCAACCCCCTATTACAGTTTGGTGTCAGAAGTAAAGAAGATCTCCCCACCGTCCCACACCACAGTGGACCAGAATAATTGCCACTCTATCAAAGTGAGTTGTTTTGATTTTTCTTCTTCATATCTGTCGCTGTTAGACCAACAACAGGGTCGTTTCGATCGATAACTATTTTCAACATTTGACTATTTTCTAGCCTACATCCTTGGTTTCCACCTTCCTGCAGGGAAGGCTCTATCGATCATTATTTTCAATGATTGCCTACTTTTGGAAACATCTTACAACAGCAGTGCAATAACCTCCACTGCCCCCTTTCCACAAGAAATGCTCTATCGATTTCTGACGATAATTTCGTCGGCGTTTGAACCTTGATAATTTCTTACAACGGATGATTCACACACTGACCTTCGACCTTCCTACAGGGGGATTCAATCGAGCGTCTCGTCCACATTTGGAAATTTGGTATCATCCTTAACCTTCTAGTTGGGATTCGACCTACGAATATACCAGGTACTTTCGGAACATAATTTCCTCGCAGTTTTTGTTCTTCGTTGGCACTTTCGGAACATACTATGAGTTCAACTGTTCTAACGGTTGCTCTGGAAAATGCAACAGCACAATTGGTCATCGCACTTTTAAGTCCCCAATTCATAGAATTACATTGTTCAGAAAAAGATTGTCCGGAAAATATTTACGGACTTTTATGTGACAAATTAGGTTCCTGCAACGAAAGTGAGTATGCCAGTCTCCACTGGTGCATGTACTCTGGGATGTGAACCTGGATTATATGGTCTCCATTGTTCGTTTCGTTGCATCTACGAACTGTCTTTATGAAGTCTACAATTATAGTTCTGGATACTGTTTACAGTGGTGTCCCTTACCTAGGATGGAGACTGATGTGTGACATCTATAGCGTTGAACATTTATGAACATTATGTTATCAGTTTTTTTACATCATCTTATATGGCGTTAATTGCATCGTGAGTATATCTTTATTATTAATTTACCGCACATTGCTTGCTAGATATGAAATCTGCATTTTTTTTAACGTATATGATCATTACTACTTAATTATATACATCTGTTGACTATTGATGTTTCAGGTTATATATTTCTGACAATTGTACTCGTTTGGTCACTTCATTTGTATTGCTATATTTCTATCGCATTGTGTGATATTTAGAAATAGATGGCTCATAGGAATACGAGAGGGGGCAGGCTCTGCGATGAGATGCTGTTGGAGTCCGCCCCGCAGGAGCTGCAAATTCCTGCAGTTGCCCAGTCCGGTATACATGTTCCCGGTGTGGATATTTGCCCGGACCACTTGGCGCAACCTCCCGCCGCTCACTGGAACCCCACTCGACCGCCCAGCAGACCGCTGCGTACATTCGGGTGCAGGATGGTCCCCCAGTGAAGGAATTTGCAGGACATCCGTTCGTACTGGAGGCTCTATGGGCTTGAAGGCGAGGATAGGCTGGATGCCATTCTAGACAATGTATCAGAATCTATTCGGAGTGAACTAAAGGGTACAAATGCTCACCCTGCATGATCCTGATCAGCTGTTACTTCGTTTAGTTCGAGAATATGGGGACAATAGGTCAGCCCATGAACTTTTGTCCGCCTTCTATAGGTCGTCACAGGGGTTGGAGAATCTGCCGTGGTTTCTCCCATAGATTAGCGGATATATTTGCTAAAATACGGCACAGACTAGAGAGGGGCTAGCTGTCATGGAACCCCAAATTTTGCAGGATCACTTATTACTTCCTTAACCGACCGACTTTGCGCGAAAATGTTATTAGAGAGTGTAGTCAGTTTCCCATCGACCTTTTGCAGATCCGTGATGCAGCTTTGCGTTGGAGCGCAATCCCATCCCTGCAACATCCACGTCTCGATGCAACAGCGCGTAGACTACTTGGACCATGTGACAAGCTGCCGATTCCCTACCGAAACCCTCCCCACTGCACCTTGTTCTGGGCGGACCGATTTTGTCGACTACGATTACACTAAGCGAAATAGGAGTGAATATTTGGGGACATTTATAAATGTTCTTCTCTCAGTCAAAACAGAGGATGGCGCGCACGACCATTGGTGCCTGGGAAAGTGAATCATGACATCCAGACCCCTGATAACCATGATTTCATTGATTACACGTTGGGTACAGAGCACTCTTTCTTGAAAATTCAGCGGGCGAGTGTCAAGAACGACCGAGTTACACGAGTGAATCCGTCTCTCGAGAAACGTGTGTGCAGCCACATTTTCTTCATATCCGTCCTTGTATAACAGATATCGGGTGCCACGATGATCCGGGTTCTGATGTGTTGTCCCATAGGAATGTAGTGCAGAATTCCCAACAATGTTTCGAGGACAACTGCCCTGAAAGTCAAAGCGAGGATGGGATAGTATCAATCGTTGATGGCTCTGATATTGTACCTAATTTCTTAATTGAATTTCCCTTTGTGGCTGAAGACTGTTCTCGAGGAGGGCAAGATGTCTGTCCAGTGTCCATGGGTCAGTAGGGAGTCAGATATATTGCAAGATTTTCCTGAATACGGAGGACATTTCTCAGAAAGACACACATTCGTTTCCGTAGTCGAAGGTTGGGTGAACCAAATTTCTTACTAGATTCGCCCTGTGTGGCTAAAGAAAATTTTCGGACCTGCAGAACCAGAACCATCAGTTATTCAATTGTGGCAAGTGAAAGACAGGAAGTTTCCTGTCTACCAGTGGCTGGAGACCCTGATAACGTCGATTCTGTCATGAAGCAAGTAGCTATTGATAGATCGGAAGTGGAACAGAGTGTCGAACAAAATAGTCAGTCGCCATCTTGAAAAGTCCCTCCTCGACAACGGGCAACAAATAAAAAATTTAAGTTCTGTGAATTTCAATCTGGGGGAATTCAAACATGTGGACAATCATATAGCTCAACCTCATGGCACACGAGTCAGAGTTAAAAGTACGATGGCAACTTTGTGAATTTACATATTACGAACCCAGGTTTTAAGAAAGCAAACAATGCTAAATCAAAAGTGAAAAGGCAGGGAAGTAATAAAACGGTACATGTTAATCCAAAAAAAAGTAAACATGTATGGGGAGGAAATAATAGTAATAGGCGTTTACTTAAGAGTAAGTGTGCTGACCATAGTGGTCAGTATCGAATAGTGAGGAGAAAATCAAGGTGGCCTAAGTCCACCTTCAGATGAGTCGCTGATGATAATTTGAAACAGGAGCAGGTTCAGGTTCCGCCGGTACAAGGGCCAAATGAACTGTCAGGGATCTCCATCCAGTGACTCGTCTACGTCAACTCACATAATTAAAGTCACTAAGAGTGAGTTCAAAAATGAACATATGACAATTTCAGGATCCAGCGAGTGTGCATATAAGCACGTGAAATGTGATAGTCTCCAGGTAGACAATAACAATGGGAGTAGTGGAATCAAAAGTAATTCAATACATATAAGTTTAAGAATGTATGGGACAGATGCTGAGTTTTTGAGCACAGATTATGAGCAAAATAGGAACTGCGACACTAACTATGATGGTCAAATCTGGTCAAATTCAGAGCCAGTACATTGGTTCCCGATGTACATAGGCGTGTGCAACTCGATCAAAATGTTCTTAGTCGTAGGGACAATGTGTTGTTCAATAGCAAGTATTGCGTACATTCCATGACCAGAGGTTTGCGACGGCATACGATAGTAATTGGGTTCTTTTGCTATTTTTAGTGCTAGTGCCCTGTGTTCCCATCAGCATGATTTGCATGGGTTGATTCTTTCCATTTACGAGCAAGGGTATTGTCCTTGTCTTCTCTATTTAATGATTGGGGTCTTCATGATCCATGACAAAATACTTCGGAGTAGATGTTGTGAAGTTGGTACACGGGATCCCACTGATGCAACCCCGGGGACGGTCCGTGGGGAAGGCGTTGATCATGATGACAACCATGATTTTGGCGATTTCCACAAATATACAGGATCCCAATGTTCCAAAACAGGCCTGATGTCGAAGATGAGGTTGAACAGATCAGGAAATATTTGAATTGTTGTCTACATTCTGGGGATTATAACGATAGATCGTCATGGCTCTGTCAGGATCCATTTTAAATCACATAAAGTGATTATTGAGGTTTTTGTTTGGGTCATTGGAAAGCTGCATTGTATTGCCTTTCTTACGAACCTGGGATAGAACTCCAAAATCATTTGGGGATAAGCTTGATTCCTTGTGGGTTTTGGATGGGTTGTAATTTTAATAATACCTGTGGTTATATATTGTGGAGTCAAATTTTGAATATTATTTGATTCCGTTTGATTGTTGAACGGACAGTGAAGTCTCATTGACTTCAATGTAATTGCTCTAATTAGAATATTGTAGTTTTAATACATTATTGAGGCTGCATTTTGTAAATTGCAGATATTTGATATATTTAGGATGTCAATTTATTCCTGGGGGTTGTGGGTGGATGTTAGATGCCTCATGAAGGTTATATGATGTTGATCCAAATGTTTCACATATTTGAACTTTTAATGTGATTACTTTTCAGGTTTTGTGCGAATAACTTGACGTTAGGAGATGTTGGAGCAATGTTGAATATTGGGGATTCGTTCATTCCCCGGGATTGGGGTGATTAATACTACTCGTGGAGGTTATATAATGTTAATAAATTATCATATTACCTAGTTGTTTTTCCCTGCCGATTTCAATTTGTAACTTGTTTTTCTGAGTTTCAGATTGCAAGACAAGACTCTGACATGCAAGAGTGACATAGAGACAGTGACTATTAACGTGAGCTGCCCCTCGCCCCTCCTACGACATGTGAGGGTGGATGTGCAGCACAGCCACCTCACATTAGACTGTTGGTTGGCATTTCATCGATAGGCTGTGGGGTCAAGTTTGGCAGCGTTTAGCATTTTTTCTTTTTCCCCATGCAATTTTTGCTATATGACCATTCATTGCTTCTTTGTTTCAGCATTGCATACAGAGGTTATACTGTTGATGTTTACCATGGTCACTCATGACCAGTTGATGAAATCACGCTCAACGACGTGTGGTGACTAGTTCCCATTTAGCTCATTCAACTTGGTCTTCCTGAGATCCCGTCAGGATTTTCCTTCCTTTCGACCATGGTTGACTGTTGTCGATTAGTTGTTGTTGAGCCACGTTTCGCGACGTGTGGCGACTTGTTCCCATTCAGCTCTAACAACTCTAATAACCATGATGGCATATACCTGTGCATTATGCGGGAATTTCACCGTCGTAGCGACGGCGAGGTCTCCGGGGTGTAGAGGAACCTGTAGAGAACCCCACCTCAGGCAGCACCGGTGGGACAGACAGGTAGCTTTAGTCTAGTTGTACATATTTAATAGCAGAGACTTAGTGTTTGCACTTTCCAAACAGAATGGCAAACACTAATACGAGACAATGACGTTTTACGTAGCTGTGTAGTGACGAATTAGCAACAATTAGTAAACAAGGTGACTAAGATTGAACCCTTGAGATGAGACAGGCGTGTTTTTGTCGTCATGATTAACATCGTCAAATAAAAATATATATGAATTCTGAACGACAGCATTAGCTTTTATTATCGGGTGTGCATAACCCCCATTACATATATATATATATATAGATAGATAGATAGATAGATAGATAGATAGATAGATAGATAGATAGATAGATAGATAGATAGATAGATAGATAGATAGATAGATAGATAGATAGATATAGATATAGATAGATAGATAGATAGATAGATAGATAATAGATAGATAGATAGATAGATAGATAGATAGATAGATAGATAGATAGATGATAGATAGATAGATAGATAGATAGATAGATAGATTAGATAGATAGATAGATAGATAGATAGATAGATAGATAGATGATAGATAGATAGATAAATAGATAGATAGATAGATAGATAGATAGATAAATAGATAGATAGATAGATAGATAGATAGATAGATAGATAGATAGATAGATAGATAGATAGATAGATAGATAGATAGATAGATAGATAGATAGATAGATAGATAGATAGATAGATAGATAGATAGATAGATAGATAGATAGATAGATAGATAGATAGATAGATAGATAGATAGATAGATAGATAGATAGATAATAGATAGATAGATAGATAGATAGATAGATAGATAGATAGATAGATAGATAGATAGATAGATAGATAGATAGATAGATAGATAGATAGATAGATAGATAGATAGATAGATAGATAGATAGATAGATAGATAGATAGATAGATAGATAGATAGATAGATAGATAGAAAGATAGATATAGAGATAGATAGATAGATAGATATATAGATAGATAGATAGATAGATAGATAGATAGATATATAGATAGATAGATAGATAGATAGATAGATAGATAGATAGATAGATAGATAGATAGATAGATAGATAGTTAGATAGATAGATAGATAGATAGATAGATAGATAGATAGATAGATAGATAGATAGATAGATAGATAGATAGATAGATAGATAGAGACTAGAGTGTAAAAATCAAATGTTGTAACCTACCAGATAGCCCCATTGTTAAGGTGCCCACAAATTTCACTGACAGCAAAGCAAGAGTTGATCAACAGGATCAAACTTGGATAATGAGTAAAGCGCGCTCACAAAAAATAACTACATCTGAAATGCCATCCCTGCGAAAAATTACCAACAACACCAGAAAAGACAGTCACCAACATCAGCATTAGAAAGAATGTAGCAGAACCTTGCTTGAATTACATTGCGAAACAAAGAATGAAGCGGTTTGGCCACTTAATAAGAATGCCTCCCAACTTAACAGTTTACAAACTCTTCTGCAACAGAACTGGGGCCTTGGTTGTATATGACTCTCAGTCGATGCTTCACAAGATCCAGAAGGGCAGGTTTCGGTATGAGTGGATGTCGTCTATAGAAGTTTCTAACCTCCAGCGGCTTACGTGGATATACTGTCCTGAGCATGCGAGTGTTCGCTGTAATGAGAGAGCAAACAGGCTCGCATCAACATCATCGATTGTTGGTGAGTTGAAGATGGATAAGGAGGATATTCTTCGGTCTCCAGTGTTTCACTTCACTTCAGTTCTGTACAGATGAACATCACGAAATTGTGTGCATGAAAAGTCATATGAGCAATAAAAGTTACTTGTGTGTTCATATTGAAATTGAAATATTGCTTAATTTTCTTCTTGTTTATTAAATGTTCTTTAAACGTCCATATGTTTAGTATTGTATCTACATAACTTTCCTGTCTTCTTCATGATAGTGTACACAGTTTGATGTTGATGCTAACACTTATTAAAACAATAAGTTTTTGTTGTTTGGTTTTGTGAGTATACTGATCATTTCTATGTCACGTGTCAGTTTGGACTTGTTTTCAGATTTCCCAACACATTGTAAGATAAATATGAACGATAGTCTCCCTTCCATATATAATTCGTTTAGCTCGCCGTTCACAGCAACCCGGTGCTTTCCCTTTCTTCTGGTATTTGATTGTCACATTCCAAAGTCATGTTTATATTATTTAATGTTTGATTTTATTCATTTCTATACATTATTTGTATCATCTTTACAGTTTTGTTTTGGTTATGTGTTAGCTAGCATCGGACAATTGTTTTAATTTATTGAATGTTATGATGGTTAGACTATAGGACTCCTAAGGCAGACATGCATCATGTGATGTTTTCTTTTTTTTCTAACCAGAAGCACTTGAGCGTTCAGCTCTTCGGCATGGTGCCATGTACATCGTAACCTTTCAGTTTGGTGCCACACACACCTTAAATCTGGAGAACCTATGGCTTTTCTGCCAGTCCGCGGAATTAAACAGCACTCATAGGGGGCTTATGTGTGATGTCTTACAGACAGCTACTACTACGCACATGATACCAGACATCTTGCATGCACAACTCTGGAGTCTATCAACAAAGTTGAAAAGCTATAACTGACGCTTGGGAAGCTCAGCTACATCATGAAATGAGATTAGACATGTGCTACGGAGAGGTCACTTCGTGATTTGATGTTTTAAACAAACCAACACGGATGAAAACAGTTTATGGATGTAAATCGTAGACCACATTATGTCAGACAAGAATATCGCCTTAACACCTTCCACATGTGTTGTCTCAGGCGAATATAGAACATCTGATGATAAGATCACATTTCCAATATAGAAGTTATGGACCCTGCTTGCATACCAAACATGTACATCGTGTTAGTCAGCGACATTATAGATGACTTGAGCGCATGTGTCGCATGAGAAATATTAGAATTCCAAAGGACAATATGTAAAGCCAACTCGTAATTGGTTCTAGACAAAATGATTGCGCATTACTAGACTTGATTGACCCCTGCAAACATAATATAACGTCCTGCAGCATTGACACACAGTACTGGCAGCGGTTGGCTAACTGTCAGGCATGTCACACTTGGCACAAAGTACTAACAGCGGTTGGCTAATAGTCAGACATGTCAAACTTGGCACAAAGT
Source organism: Arion vulgaris (assembly GCA_020796225.1). Lineage (NCBI taxonomy): Eukaryota > Metazoa > Mollusca > Gastropoda > Stylommatophora > Arionidae > Arion > Arion vulgaris. Next base: position 45,308,883 of record CM036757.1, read on the forward strand.
ACTAACAGCGGTTGGCTAACAGTCAGACATGTCAAACTTGGCACAAAGTACTAATAGCGGTTGGCTAACAGTCAGACATGTCAAACTTGGCACAAAGTACTAATAGCGGTTGGCTAACAGTCAGACATGTCAAACTTGGCACAAAGTACTAACAGCGGTTGGCTAACAGTCAGACATGTCAAACTTGGCACAAAGTACTAACAGCGGTTGGCTAACAGCCAGACATGTCAAACTTGGCACAAAGTACTAATAGCCGTTGGCTAACAGTCAGACATGTCAAACTTGGCACAAAGTAGTGACAGCGGTTGGCTAACTGTCAGACATGTCAAACTTGGCACAAAGTACTATCAGCGGTTGGCTAACAGTCAGACATGTCAAATGACAGTGATGGATATCTCGAAACAAGGAAGAAGAGAAAAGCATCATAAATTGATGCAAAAGAAAGTCCAGAGTGTAGTAAGATCATACTCTTCATCAACTTCCGTCTCGGGTTTCAACTGAAGAAGCTGTAGCAAGGAATGAACCAATCCAGAATAGACCATTACAGACACACCATACCATTTAATTAATAACACACAACGTGACAATATATATTTTCTCTCCAGAGACAAAGAGGTCAATGGTGATGGACAGACCTCACATATAGCTTTTGTCATTTATTTGAACATATCCATTCCTTAGCAATGCAATTGCATATCTTCTATAAGAAGGGTTCATTGTCTGTTTTTGCATGTCTTCCTAATGTCTCATATAAACTATCCTGTGTAGTTGATGTATTTAACACAGTTACTCCCTTTTATGTGAACTTAAAGTTGCTACTAAAGTATCACTGCTTCTATCGTATTGTACGTCTATTCTTGAGCTTTTTATTTATAAGACATATCATTTCCATTTGAAACTTCTTTTGTACAACCATCAACACCACGAATATTATCTTTATTAGTCATTAGCCATGATTGATGATCATACTCATGTCACACCAGACCGGTCTATAGTTGCTGCTATCTCTTTCCAAATATCTATACCAGCTTATATATATATATACCGGTATGTTGTGTTGATCTTTTCTTTTCTCGAACAAAGTGTTCGTGTCTGGTAGTATCCATTATTACTCCCATCTCCTTCTCTTTGAATAGGGATAGAAATGTTTCTAATGGTATATAGACGGGTAATCAAGACATGACGATAGAAAATACACAGAATAAACGACATACTATTTTAGAGAAAGTACAGTCAACAATCAAATAACAGCAGAACTTTAATTCTGCATTGACAGCTCCATGAACATTGAGTAATTTATGTAGATATCTTTTACTTAAGCCCAAAGCATGCATAGTTCTCTGTTCAGGATTTGATATACCCCGATACAGTTTTCCACGATTAGATTCTCTGATAAAATATTTATACATTTTCACAGCCACTGTATGCAGTGTAAGAAACTTGATTTTCATTCCCATTGTATAACAAATCTAGAATACTAAACGTTTTGTAATACACCTATGCTCTGAAAACACAAACGGTAAATTAGAACTAACCACACCGGAAGGATCATTATACATTTTTTAAAGTGCGATAAAGCGATTAAAATCGGGAAAACCACGCGAAAAACGTGCAAGTTGTGGAACTTGCAACATCTCACAAATATGAAGGGTAATACTTCTCATTATATGGTTGGCTAAGGAGATGGTCACTTGTATATACTTTACATAAAGAAAATTTTAAACCATACGTTTGTTATTGAGTAAAAAATATCAACCTCGGGACATTACGATCATTAGATCATATGCAAAGTTGCAACAATAACGGTCAAGAGGTTGCAGAGATATTACATTTTCCCCGTGGAAAATCATTTTGAAACGCACTATAGTATATTATTTCTCATCATATAAACTATGTATGGTATACAGTTGCTAGTATATTATTTCTGATTAAATAAACTATGTATGGTATACAGTTGCTAGTATATTATTTCTCGTTATAAACAAACCTATGTGTATTGCACAGTTTTACCACTATCATATATGTGCTGGTATATAATTCTAGAACATGTTCTCCATTAAAGAGACTACGTTATGTAGATATCCTAGTACTGTGTCTGTCGATATAAAACCTATATTTATTAAATGCATTGTTATAATTCTGTTCTTTACAACTATGCTTAGTTTATATAATTAATACAGTACCGTCTATTTTAGAAATTATGTTTGCACATTATATCATTGCAGTCTTCCAAATGATGGATTAGTAGAAGTTAACAACATCATGTGCGAATGGTATGCAAGATGCAACCACCCACCACCTCTGACGACAACTCATGTTTTGCAAAATCGTTAAAAACAAATCATTGAAAACATATAACAACATATATATAAAAAGATATATTTTTTTTTTAAATATGCCGTTGTGTAACCGCTCAACGTGAGAACCGTTTCAATATGTCCTTGGGGTCAAAGGCTCATAGCGACAACGTCATACTACTATTAGTGAGCTGGCATTAATCAAGATCCTGCCCCTACTCCTCGTGATGACCTTGGAAACAGACATTGGTTCCAGTCTGGCTAAGCGGGCAGGGATCGAGGGAGAGAGCTACAGGTAGTGGTAGTAGTGCAAGCACGGAAAAGCAATGCAGGGACAAAAATCCCTGAACAAAATGCACACAAAAAAGACCGATGTCCGATGAAAATAATTCCAAAATTTTACAAAAACGTAAGAAAACAGCAGTGTGTCAAGCAGTGTAAGAAAACAGCAACGTATAAACAACAGCAGTCGTCAGCAAACGAATGCTAACTCCCCCGGAGTAAATGACCTCACCAAAATTGAAGGGATGAGGGGTGCATTCCACATGGGGCGAAACTCTGAGCCTTGATCCCGTCTCGAGCTGCTGGTCATGGCAGTTTCGAGGCACTTTAAATGTGAGCACACTGAGAAACCAGATAAGCATGATGTGGCAGGCACCACAGTGGAAAGAACACGCATGCGGACGATGCACAGGTGAGCCCAAAGCGGGCAGACACGCAAGATGTTGGTGATGGAGCGAAGGAAGACGTGAAAACGTTCGAGTGAGCGTACCACAGAGAAGAGCAGGGAAAACTAGAAAGCCCAGCCGAGGCATGAATTCAGTACAGATCATAGGTCTCGGCAAGTGTCTCTGAACACACACCTAAAAAAAAATCTTTTCTGTTGTAAATTTGAGGTACTTTTAACCAAAAAATGTTAAAAATGTAATATTTAATATATCCCAAAAAACATGTGTAATATTTTAGATATTACAATTGCTAACCTTATAGTGCAAACATAATTAATTTAAATTCATTAGATTCAGAGCCTTAAGGACTTAAAATTTTGTGTTTGGTGGCCATTTTGTATTGTTTCCTTGGCAACGCGTTGACATTTTTGTGTAAATTAACCTTTTTCTACTCTTCTAAGTCATACTCTCTCAAAATTGTTATACAAATTTTATATAAATATGAAAACAAAACGAAAATAGTTTCTTGACCCCCCACACTACAGATTCCCACCTTAAAACAGTCGGAACTAACAACTCAGAGCGAGAGGAACTATGAGAGAGAATTGTGATATTTACATTGAAGACATGTTGAAGTTCTGTTACAGAGAATTACCGACAGTCACGTAATTAGTTCGAACCTTGACTATGCAATTACGTTAACCAGAGCTTTTGAGATGTACTTTACCTACCGACGTTTGTTACGTTGGAGTAAGAAATATAGTTGAAATCTATGGAGATAAGGAGTTGAGCAACTGACGTATAGGAGGAGGACATGATAGATAATTTTGTCAAGAAGTTTAGAGTAAGAAATATAGTTGAAATCTATGGAGATAAGGAGTTGAGCAACTGACGTATAGGAGGAGGACATGATAGATAATTTTGTCAAGAAGTTTAGATTTCTTCAGTGAGGAATTGTGATATTTCTGTTGAAGACTTGTTGAAGCTTTGTGATAGAATTCAATTATCGATAATAAGTTCCGATGTGCATTTTGATTGCAAAGATAATGAACTTGTACAATATTAATTTAGTGCGTTGTCGATGAGGTGTAAACCCACAACGATAGATGCAGGAATTCAATGTTTATAGACAGTGCTATGAACTTGTACAATATTAATTTAGTGCGTTGTGATTGAGGTGTAAGCCCACAACAAAGGATACCTGAATACAGTGTTCACAGATGTAGATATGAACTTGTACAATATTAATTTAGTGCGTTGTGATTGAGGTGTTTTCACCAAAAACGAATGATATCATAATATAATGTTGATAGTGGGAGATATCTTTCTCTCTCTCTCTCTCGCGTACGGCTGCTGTTAATTCAGGCGGAAAGTCATTACGCCTGCCCAGTGTTGCGTTTCTATCTACTTTTTGCGTGGGCCTATACTACCCTTTTATAGGCATACCTCATATTTGCAGCCTTGCCTACAGCCATATGGACAGTCTCGCCGACTTCCGAGCTACTTGAAGCTTAGATACTTCAAGAATGATCGCTGCATGAGACCTATTGTTCTTGTAACTCTTTCTCGTACAGCGTTAGTTATAGTGAAGGCATAACGGGTGACTTCTCTATCAGCTTTTCCTACCTTTGGTGAGGTCTTTCCATACGCATCTTAAGATAATTACTCTCTAATGATCTTTTAGTGTAGAAACTGTTTGCTTAGATCTACGCCAAAGAGTAGTTGCTTACATGTGTTGACTTGGTGAGGTCACTCTGGTAAAGACCCGAACGATCTTCACCTTTCTAGGGCTAGTCACAGGCAGTATCACCTTTTTGGTATTGCTTTGTCAAACACACGATCATTTGTTGGCGGTATGCTTAGCCTTTATGTGCTCTGAGCCAAGGTGTTTGGACATCATCTGTGAAGTATGATCGGCGTCCGAAAAGTATTTCCTTTAGTCAATGATTGGGTTTGTACCAGTCAAGCCTTCACATTATCGGTCATACTTTTCTATCCACGGTGAGTTTGTTTCTGAGAAGGAGTGTTCTAAGCAGCCTCGGGGCGCGTGTCGTTTCTTGGCAATTTGCAAGGATTTTACTCTGCATTTTCCGTCTCCGGGAGACACTGGTCTGGGGCTGCGCACATATATTCTAGAGGATCGTTTCAAATGGCGCTAGCAACGCAACTGAAATGTTGCGCTCGCCAAGATCACCCACCTTGGTTCTTCCGGGGATATTAGTTGTTATTGCAACAGTACCCTGCCCGATTGTCCATAGGAGGGCAGTGCCGTTAACCACTAAATGGCAACTTTAGGATTTGCGCTTGTTCAACCTTATCCACCGCAGTTCTTTCGGGCGGGAATGTTAGTTGTTTTTGTAAAAGAACACTGCCCGGTTGTCCCAGGGAGGGCAGTTTCGTTAGGCGCTAAAGGCAACATTAGAATTTGCGCTCTGCCAACTTTACCCAATATAATTCACTTCGCTTGGCCTCCTAGACGGAGTTTGCCGCAGCCTTCCAATGTAGCGACACGATGCTGCGTTATCGTGTTTTCGAGATACTTACCGAGACTTTTGATTCTTTACGCATCGTTCTTATTGATTCTCGACCCACAGCTAGCAATTTGCTTGCGATCCTTTTCTCCTGGGGAGTTAGTCCTCTTTTCCAATTTATATGCACCTCTCATCCCTTTGTGTGCAGCTTTTCCCATCGACCGGGAAGCTGCTACGTGTGGTACGACCGTTGTGTTCACATTTGCCGCCACATTTACCCTTACCTGGGGACTGTCCTGACACACAGCTTGACTCGTGCACAGGGCTCTGAGTTTCGCCCCATGAAGGCCCACGTCTCTGCTTTGATATGCACCTCTCATCCCTTCATGTTTATTTTCGTGCTTATGGACTCTTGCCCTGTATGTAGCAACCTGGTTTGGTCATTTACTCCAGGGGGTTAGCATTCGTTCTCTGACGACTCGTGCGCTGCTGTTTTCTTACGTTTCTGCAAAATTCGGGCAATGTTTTAAATTTTTTTTTTTAAATCGGTCATCGGCCAGAGAAGCGTGCATTTTGTTCGGAATTTTTAACCTGCATTTCTTTTCCATGCATGCACTATTACCACTACCAGTAGCTCCTCATCGATTTCTACCCTCTTAGCCAGAGCGAAACCAATGTCTGTTTCCAAGTTCAGCACGAGGGTCTAGATTAGTGCCAGCTCTGCTAATCCTGGCACGGTGTTAAGCCAATGCGCCTTTGACCCCGTCAGATATATGAACTAGTCTCTGCAAGTCCATCAAACTGAAACTAGATAGCAAGTTCCGCTGTGTATATAGTGTTGAGAATCCAGAACTTTAATCTGTGACAAACTGTAAGAATCAATTATTAAAAAACCTTATGTGCACCCGTAGAACTGAGTAGGGCAGAACATATTATGCATCACATCGTATACCAGCCTTTCGCTATACTGTCCCAAGCATAGAGACCGAGGCTTGAACTATTGTAATATCTCTAACTGAGTGAGAAGACTTAACCTTATCTTCAGACATTTTCATTTTATCTCCTCGTCCGCGGTCAGGTTCATTATCTTTGACTAGAGTTCATCTACGATGACGGTATTTCAGACCAGAGTTGGAGAGAGGAAAAAATGGCAAAGCTTGAACCCGGCCTTCTTGACGATCTCGACTATGGACAATGACAATGGAACATATCTACCAAGGCCCTACGTTAGTTTCATGAAGAACGTGTATTGTAATGCAATCCATAGTATCGTGGTCTAGCCGCCTGAACTACATCAGAACAGTTAGATCGTGCGACTGAGGATGTGTACATATATCCACCTTGACTACTACATAGAGAGGCACACCTTCCTAAAGAACACGCCGAGGTAATGAGCTCGTCAATAATCTTGTGTTATCCACTTAAATTAAAAGAGTGGACAGATTAGGACAGGTTAAGGTTGAGTGGGTACAGTAATATACTAATATTGGTTGAGATTTATTGATATGGAAATTAGTCAAGGAAGTTGTACTTTTCCCTCCTTTTTTGTTTTGTTGATATCCACTTGTAATTTGTGTTCCTCTTATTATGTGAATTTTGCGAGAAACGATACTTATATTCTTCTTAGACTCTATTAGTTGAGAGTCTATATGTGTATTTTCCATTTAGATATTAATAAACTTCTTATTAGTTGATTAAACCGGTCTTGTGTATACTTAATATTATCTTTTGTCAGGTGTGTGACATAGTACCTAGACCATATTAGACGATCGACTTCTTCCTTACTTTCTTCTTGTTTCTCTTTTCTTCTTCAAGTTTCTCTTAGACTTTCAAATCTTTCCAGAACACATATAACAGTAGCTCACCCCTTGCTATACGTTATGTAATTGCTAACCACACTCAACATGGGTTAAGAGTTTCCAAGAAGGCAACATGACATTTAGATAACAGTGAGCTACGAAATCAATATCATTGGCTTTCTCTTATGTGCTGAAAGAGTCTGATATTTTACATATCTGCAAACACTGCAGTAAAATTTGTTACGTTAACAAACAACACTGATAAAAGCCAGTGGCGACTCGTGACCATTTTTGTTGATGGGGCACGATGCAAATTTTCAGAATAAATCATTGTTTTCTGTTATATATTAGGTTATATTTTAGTATTTACTGTTATTTTTCTATTCCGGGAAATTAACCCTCTTTACTAGAGCGTAAATTGTCATTCACAGATGTATATTGATGAAACGGGCGATTACCTGAAACTTTATTTTATGATTAGTTAAATATTTCAATTTTTTAAATATATATATATATATATATATATATATATATATATATATATACATAATTCAGTATTTACGAACCCGGACTATTTTGCAGCACAACAACACCGACCAATGGTGCACTAGCTTATTCGCCGAAGAATATTTCTACTGAATGAAATAAAATCACATATTTGTCTGTTCTATATAACTAGTTGAGAGAGAGGTCCGAGGTTGCTATTTTAACAGACGGTCTAAATAGACCACATTTATATTGGCAGTAAAAAAGAAGTACATTAACAATGCAGATGTCTACCAATTGGGAAAGAAAGACGCTGAATTTCAAACTGAATATGATATTTTAGCCTTAAATGTATATACAACTTTTAAAGATAATCAGAATCACGTTAAAAGTAATAATTATGAACAAATGATTTATAAAATAATAAATGCACCCTACACATTATTTTTGGTGGGGCCCGTCTCACTTGCCCTTAATTACGATTGAAACAATAACTTCGATTTATATATTGCTGTGGCCATGGCATCACTATTACATCTTGTAATATGTATGTGGGAAGATCATATTTCTTAAATTTTGCTGTAATAGACCATCATTCTACAATTTGTCTTCATATATTGTTTACCATAGTCTGTTCAACTTGTCTTGCGTACAGAACAATTTGTATCTTTGTAATCATTGAATTCAATAACTTGAAAACTTGCATGTGAACTACACATGTTCCGACGCTACAACATTTTTTTTGGCATTCAAACATTCATACCATATAGAAGTTACCTTCTTTGTGCTATATACTTAACGCGTAGATTGACATGATTGATGAAATCTACTGTTTACAATCATTTAATACACTGATGACAAATAAAGCAATATTCAGGACTTAATATATGTTTTTTTTAAACAATTCTTGCATTTCTCGCGCACCAATTCCAAACGCCGTTGACCGTGGTAAACAAATGAAGTCATAAGTGCGACACGGACTTTTAGTTAATGGTGTCAATTAGTGTGAAGCTATTGGATCAAATTGCTGACTTCTCAAAACAGACACTTATATACCATTTCTTATGAGTTTGAAGTTACAATGCAAAAGTGTCTTTAACAGTATACACGCATTTCCGCAAAGAGACACGATGGGCCATCTGTACCATAGTATGCACGAACCAGAGAAAAGAGATATTTTATTGTAGTGATAATATATATTGTAACATATGTCACATATCCCTGTCACATATGTTAACACACGCACATTGTACCGAAGTAGTAGCGATTTGAAAAGAAAAGTCTCCAAGTAGATCGCCATTGACATCTCCAAGCTTGAACATGAAATTGGGATATCATTATAACATCGCAGCTTACTTTATCTGTAATGTAAGTTATTTAAAAACAATAATACTACTATGTCTACATTTCTTGTTTATTTCATGACTATTGAAAAATATCAACATTGGCCCCCATGTATAAGCTGCCTTGACATACGCCTTTGCATGAGACTTGACATCAAATGTCATATTCGAGCGTTTACTGTAAAAACTAAAATTCGTTTCAGACTCGCCAAATATGCCACCAAAATCAAAGGAAACATAAAGGATTAGAATGGAATACTATTGACAACGGAAAAGGAACAAGAAATACGATGGACAGAGCATTTTAAAGAATTGCTAAACAGACCACCGTCAACGGTAGTAGCAGACATACCAGAACCAACAGAGGAATTAGAAATTGGCATTGAAACACCTAGCCGAGATGAGATCATTACAGCAATTAAATCTCTTAAAAATAACAAGGCACCAGGGAATGATAACTTAAACGCAGAACTATTCAAAATAGACCCAGAACTTGCAGCTAATATATTGCAACCCTTGTTTACTACTATATGGAATGCCCAAATAATACCTGATGCATGGAACACAGGAGTCATCATCAAGATACCCAAAAAGGGATCCCTTGTCGATTGTAATAATTGGCGTGGTATAACACTGCTTTCTGTCCCAAGTAAAATCTTAAGCAAAATCATCGTACAACGCATTACTGATGCTGTGGATAAGAAACTGAGAAAGGAACAAGCAGGATTTCGCAGAGGACGGAGCTGTATAGGCCAAATATTTGCTCTTAGAAATATCATAGAGCAATGCACAGAATGGCAAAGCAAACTCTATATCAACTTTGTAGATTTTGAAAAACTTTTGATAGCATTCACGCGAAAGTCTATGGCGTATCCTAAGATGGTATGGAATATCACTGTGTTTTATAAATATTATAAAAGCTGCTACAGCAAGTTTGCATGCAGTGTTGAAACCTCTGAGCTAAAGTTTGAAGTAAGAACAGGCGTGCGACAAGGATGTGTTATGTCAGCCCTATTATTCAACACTGTCATAGATTGGGTGATGCGTAAAACAACGAAAGATAAGGCAAGAGGTATTAGATGGACGCTCACATCCACTCTGGAAGACCTAGATTTTGCAGATAACATCGCACTCCTATCTCATACACATAGAGATATCCAGGAAAAGACCTGCCACTTAACCAATATAGTGAGATGGTTTGGCTGATAATAAATCAGAAGAAAACTGAAGTAATGACTCTGAACATAGCAACCCCAGCACCAGTCAAACTAGAAGGTAAAACCCTCCGAGATACAACCGCTTTCACATACCTTGGAAGTGTTATTAGCAATGAAGGAGCCGCTGGATCTGACATTAAAAACAGACTGAGTAAGGCACGAAGTGCATTCATGACACTTCAGACCGCCTGGAATCTGCCCAATACAGCATCAGAACCAAGACTAGTATCTATAACAGCTGTGTGCTGTCAACATTGCTGTACGGATCGGAATGCTGGAGAATGACAGAACAGGATATGTCCAGACTTTCCACCTTTCATACAACTTGTCTGCAACAAATCTTACGCGTGTACTGGCCGACTACTATCTCGAACCAAGAATTGCTTGCACGATGCCAACAAGAGAATATGGGCACTATCATCCAAAGACGACGCTGGAAATGGATTGGACATGTGATGCGCAGGGAGACTGGCTCCTACACGAAAACTGCACTGAGATGGACTCTAGAGGGTAGGTGAAAGCGTGGAAGACCCAAGTGACCTGGAGGAGAACGATAGAGGAAGAACTGAAGGAAATGAATCATAGCTGGAACATAATACAGAGGAAGGCCATGAACAGAGAAGAATGGTGTGCGTTTGTTGTGCCTAAACGCCAAGGGCGTAAGAGGCTAAAGAGAGAGAGAGAGATCAAAGGAAACCATTATATTACAAATCCAGGTTTTCTATAGCAATTTCATCCATCAGATAATTGCGTCGGTATCATTCTAAGATTGCGTGCAACGTTTCACTACTGTACAATTGATAGTTTTGGTATAATTTGCATTTGACTGTAGGCATGCTCTTGTTGAACGGACTATAGACTTTCAGTTTACGTTCTAATGTTCCTAGGTCACAGTTGGTGTTATACAATATTCAATGGAGTTCAGTGAAGATTTCAATTATGTCTATCATAAACTTGGTGTCCATGTTGTTTGGTTTTTCTAATTCTGCGACATCTCTGCTGTTGTTGTACAATAAAACAGTTGAATATGTTCTCACTTTTGTGTCTGTTTCATTTTCAGTTTTAATCAGTTCAGTTGTTTGTATATCACTTGTCTCCACACCAACAGTTTGATAAACCATTAGAAGTATACAAGAGTAACGACAGCTGAGATGGACATTTACATCGAGGCTTCAAGTACAATGTTATTAACATGGGGCATTATTTCATTGGTCCACGTGTACGTTTTGTAAACACATTATGTTTGTATCTCTCACATTTTAAATCTACCTAAATATATATATATATATATATATATATATGCGTGGTGTCTGTGTAGTAGTAGTAGTAGTAATAGTAGTAGTAGTAGTGGTGGTGGTTGTAGTGGTAATAGTAGAGGACGGAAATCATATTTTTAAATTGAGTCAAAGGCGCATGGGGACAACGCGAGCCAGGATTAGTGAGCTGACACCAATAAAGATCCTACCCCACCTCCACGTGGTGACCCTGGTAACAGACTTTGGTTCCGGTCTGGCTAAGAGGACAGGGATCGAGGGAGAGCTGCAGGTAGTGGTAGTAGTGCAAGCACCGAAAAGCAATGCAGGTCCAAAAATCCATGAACAAAATGCACGTATCTCCAAACCGATGTCCGATGAAATGATACAAAAATTATCGCAGAAACGTAAGAAAGCAGCAGAGTATACGAGTCGTCAGAGAACGAACGTTAACTCCCATGGGGTAAATGAAGGAACCAAAATTGCCACATCCGGCGCAAGAACCCGTAAACACAATCGCGCCGTAATTATCGGCTTCCCTGCACATGGGAAGTGCCGTACTCGATAAACATGGTGGGACAGGCACCAAAGTGGAGCGAACATGAATACGAACGATATACAGTGAAAGGTCTCGGCAGTCGTCTCTGAAAACAATGTAACGTATCGTTACGACACATGGGAAGATTACGGTAAATTCCGTACAAGAGGCCAAGCGCAGATAAAGAAATATTGAATAAAGTTGGCCGAGCGCAAATCTTAATGTTGCGTTTAGCGTCTAACAAAACTGCCTTCCCTTACCGGCACGGTACTATTGTTCCCACTACCAACTTTCTCAAAAAAGCCAGGGTAGGTAATGCTTGGCGAGCGCAAAATCTAAGCTGCGCTGATAGTGTAACAGTTTCACTGTTATGTCTAGGTGTATATTCGGGGGTCAACCCAAACCACCCCCTTATTTCACTGGGTGTCCTTGAGTTTGTATTTAAACACCTTGTTGACCAGTCCAGTTACTGTACAGTTGAGTACTCCACCTGGAAAAAGTGATTAAATGAGGGGAATGCGGACATTTATGAGTATGCGAGAATCTCGAGACCAGGGCAAGGGCCAGCTGGGTCTGGGAGTGAACATAAGTTAAAGATAGATAAAACGAAACAGAGAGACCAGAGACTTTGGGAAGAACGGACGGAGGAAAATTGTTGTAGTAGATGGTTTATACTCTACTGAAGAGAGAGTTTATATTAACAGTGAGTTAAAATGTGTTAATCTGCTAAGCGCAGCATTTGAAACGAGAAACAGGAGTGTGAACTTAGAACCTGAAATGAACATGTTATATCTTTTTGGTAGAGAATTCAACCAAGTGAGGACTGACTGTGAAGTCAGAATTCGATCCGAATTGTTTTCTTTGGCGTAGACACACATGGTCCGACCTAAGTGAACAAGAGTATTGAACTAACGTGAAGAACTCGTTAACTAGATCCAACTTACTGACAGCCAATTAATCAGAGAAGAACCGCGATGTTCTCTATACGTAACTATGAACCTGACGACGACCAGAAGTAAAACAACGTGAGCATACCACCCAGTGAGACGACCAGACGACCAGATGACTGACCAGACGAACCGATGCCAGCTAATAAAGGGACCAGACGTCTGACGAGGGAACCCGATGCCAAGAGACTATTTGAAGTAGATGACTAGGCGACCAGATGTCTGTATGACTAGATTTCCGAGGCCAAGACGAGACCAGTGAATTTCCAGAAGAATCAGAACTTACCTGAGGAAGAATGAAGTTGTGAATGTCCATACTTTTCTGTATCACCGACGCCAGGTAAAGAATCAATTGTGACTTTGATGAACTATTTTAATGTATGTGGACTGATTTTGTTTATATTGTCATCAGTAAAGATAAACTTTATTGACATAGTGATAAAATTAAGTGAGTGAAGAAAGAACAGATTATTCAGAAGGATTCATGGAAACTGATAGTACAAGAGACATTGTAATATAGATAGACGTTACGGGAGTGAAGAGGGGACAGAATTTGTGCACTTTGAATTATTTTATAAATTGTTTGCTGACTTAGGAATTACCCGTATCTGTTATTATTTCGCTCTCCAGGACAGAGAGAGAGAGAGAAGTTCATGTGATTAAATAGATTATGAACATTTTAATTAGTTGCCTGATGTGTTTGTTATATATGTCAGAATTATGATGAGTGAAGTAGTTAAAGCTGTAAGAGGAGTCAGATACCTATAACTAGTTATTCTCGGACCGTTCTGCTACCGATTCCCTTTTCATTGCTATTCTTCTTAATCCTCACTAGTAGGATTATTCTATTGTTTCTCTCTTCTTGTTTTATTGTTTTTCTTTCTTGGGACCTGGTACCAGGAAACTGTTAAAATAGCACCTAATGAAATGATCCTGTACATTATTTGAGCATCGCGCCAGTCCAGTGTTTCCGAGGACAAAATAATGCAGAGTAGCAGCTGCAAATTGCAAGGTGCAGACTCGCGCCTCGAAAAACGATGAGAAAATTCCTACTTTGGAATAAACTCAAAGTGGTCAAAAAGTAAGGCCGAAAATGTGAAGACTTTACAGGCTGCCCAAATCCGAACATTGGCAAAGGCCGACGCTTTTCACGGTGTGTTACACGAGTAATATGTCGCCCCAGAACAAATCCCCGTTTCCCCTCGCAAAGAACCACTGCTGCCTTGTAGTTTGATTGGGGACAATCAAAGGCTATCGGACCAAACCATACACAAAACTGGACGGCAGGAAATAAAAGTAGTCCACAAAAAGACTCGTTACCTGGGCAGATGACACTCATCAACCCGGGAGGGCAGGTCGTCTAAGGGTCGCTATCCTGAAAGAAAATAGCAACATGATGCCTTGTAGGTTGGCTGTAGACAGCAAAAGGCTAACGGAGAGCGAACCCAGCAAACGCGAGCTAAAATCGGACTCGTCGCCGAAGTTTAAGCACTAGAGCTCCAAAATGGTACTGAACGTTGTGACGTAGCTTACCAATGCTAAGACTGCATGGACAACATTTTCTCATTATTAAGCTAAATAAATTAGAATCTTGATATGGTGCTACGCCTATGGAGATCCGTCGGGCAGGACGAGTGCTGGGCCCCATACCTCGAAGAGGCCCACCTTTTGCTACCGACGGCCCCGTCCCCGGTTTGGTAAATCTGCGACCGCGGCCCAAGGAAAACGATACGGCCGAATACTGGCCAGAAACAATTAAATAGTGTGCAATGAAATGCCTAAGGTCTCTATCACAAAAAGCACTTGCACAAAGACTTCCAGTAGAGAAGATCGACGTACCGTACCTACAAGCAACACACGTAAATGCCCAACACAGATTCTGTATCAGAGAGTTATCAAGCCATCATATTAAATCGACAGGGGCATAAAGGTGCAGTCCTCACCCTGGTACGAAACGGCATTCAAGCAAAACAAACGAATGTAACAACCGGAGGCGCCGGTGCAGCAGAGTTCGTAGGCGTCCTCATCACATGTGACGAAGTACAGATTCTTCTGTACAACTTATACTGCCCACGTGATATCTCGCTATCACTTGAGGCGATGACATTATCTAACACAGCATGCATGGTAGTCGGTGATTTCAACAGCCACTCAGAAAGGTGGGGCTACCAAGAAACGAACATCAGTGGCGTCGAGGTCGAGGACTGAGAGATCGAGAACAATCTGTTCCGTGTCAATGCTTCAGAAGACCTACCAACTGTCTACTCGAGAAGGTGGTATACTACTAGCACCCTTGATCTGGCGTTTGCAACGAGTGACCTATACACAAAAACCGAACGTACGGTCACAAATCAACTTGGAGATAGCGACCATAGACCTATCAAATTACAAGTGGATCTCCACTATGTACCAGAGCCAAAAATGTGGTTCCCCTGGTGGAACTCCAACAAAAACTAATTGGAACAAATATGCGTTACTGTCAGATGCCAATGTTTAAAAACTCAACACGCATGAAAATAAACAAATGCGATCCTGGCTGAAAACGGCACGGGAGATCATCCCAGAGGCGCACGGAAATATTACAAGCTCTACGGAAATATTACAAGCTCTACTGGACAGCAGAGGTCCAAAAGTTTGAAGACGACATTGAACTGGCAAGGAGAGAGACAGAATAGGTCAAAACAGTAACATCCAATACTGCTTACAAGGCGGCAGTTGCAAAATACAAACGTGAAGTCACAAGGTCAGCACGACAGAGTTGGATAGAAAAGACCGAATCCATGTACCTTGATAAGACGACCACAAATTGTGGAAGTTGGTGAAAGCTCTGAGTGATGAATAAACCAGTAGACCCCCGATATTCCTGGAGCAAAATAACAAGATGCGCTCGAGGAGGGAGGCTGCAAATGGCCTAATGAATAAATATGCTGAAGTCAGTAGAGAAAGGATACCAAAATCTACAAGTGACGAATAAAAGAGAAAAGCAAGAGCCCTCCAAGGTGAGCCAAGACAAGCCGATAGTCACCTAATGGATACATTCACCAGAAACGAACTGGAAGAGGCATTACGGGATCTCAAGCTTAGAAAATTGCCGAGAAAGGATGGGATCACAAATGAGATGCTTAAAAGCTTGGGAAATAGGGTAAAGACAGCTCTATTGGCAACGCTAAACATATCGTTGGGGACAGGCAAAGTTTTAGCGGAGTGGAAAGAAGCGATCATGATACCCATCCTAAAGTCAGGCAAAGATAAACTGAACCTGCGAGTTACAGACAAATAATCCTCCTAAACTGCACGGGCAAGCTCATGGAACGCATGGTGAATAAATGTCTATGATGGCACTTGGAGAGCAATGGGCTTCTCATGGAGCAACAGGGAGATTTTAGGAAGTACAGATCTACCTAAGAACAGGTAACCTATATCGCCCAGGAAATCGATGATGGTTTTCAAGAGAAAATGCAAACGCCGCAGATTTGGTAGACATGGAGAAGGCGTTCGACACATTCTGGAAAGTGAGTCTCAAACTCAAACTCATAGACCTCGGTATAAGGGGGAGAATGTACAGACTGATAGAAAAAATGTATAATTTAATTCAGACTTAATCTTATCCAGTGGAACATCACCAACAGATTTAATGATGTCGTTTTGTATTATGTTAGAGATTTCTTAAACCCTTCCCTTCACCCCCTTCCATCTCAAGATGAAATTCCAACTTACTATCGTATTCATAAAGTAAATGCATGAAATCAATATAGTTTCCCCAGTTATTGAAATTGTTCTGTTCTATGTGACTTCTGAATGGCAACTATTGTTTAGCTAAAAGAAACAGACCACATCAATTAATCGCCTCAGTAGTTCCAGGTTTGGATATATATTTCTGAGTTATATTGTAAAACCTGTTTTGCTCACTTTACTACACTTTTATTCTAGTTTGTACGAAAAGTGTTAATGTAGATATTGCGAATAGATGTGAGTCTTTTTTGTGTTTCATCTTGACTTTGTGAAAATTACTGTTATCACAGTAATTGATTTCTTTCACTTGGCACTACAATCAACAAAGTGAAACAATACAAGTACTTAGGAATCATATTCACAGAAGATGGAAGACTAGATAGAGAGATAGAGGCTAGAGTGCAAAAAGCAAATGATGTAACCTAAAAAGCTAGCCCAATTGTTAAGGCACCCACAAATTTCACTGACAGCTAAGCAACAGATAATCAACAATATTTTAATACCAACTTTTTGTTACCAGAGCCAAACATGGACAATGAGCAAAACGCAGTCACAAACAATAACTACATGTGAAATGCGTTGCCTGTGAAAAGTTACCAACAACACCAAAAAAGACAAGAGTCATCAACACAAGAATAAGAAAGTTGGCACATAACTTTGCTTTAATTACATTGAGAAACAAAGAATGAAGTGGTTTGACCACTTAATAAGAATGCATCCAAACTCCAGAGTATACAGTCTTCTACAATAGCACATCAGGAATTAAGGCGAGAGAAGACCACAAAAAGATAGTTAGATGGAATAGCAGAATCATGTCAAAGAACAAAAATATAATCACCCAAACCATCAGAATAGCGCAAGACAAAAACAGAAAACCACGACACTGGGTAACAACCCGGTAGCAGTGTGACAACAAAAGAATAAGACGGATATCACAAAAATCATTATTACTTTACATTACTTAATCTGTTTTGAACAGCACACAAAGACAATAATTGATACAATTTGTTTCTTCTTAGAACGTTCCATATCGATCAATTGTTAACAACTCTTTGTGATTTATATATGATTTATATATGTCATCCAATTTCCATCTGTTATTAGCGGTAAACCTAGATATTCAAAACTGTTCACATTTTTTACTTTCTCTCCACTGATAAAAATATATTTTGTCATGTTCGTTTTATCTGTTGTCCTTATTTTTGTTTTTGCCACATTGAGATATAGATTTTGTTTTTCGCTTTTATCTTTCACTTCTCGTAATAATTTCTCAATCCCTTTTGTGATGTTGACAGTAACACTGTATCGTCAGCGTATCGTAGTTTATGTATTTCTCTTCCTCCGATTATAAAAGGAACGTATTGTTCTTTTCCGCTATCTTCTGTAACATTCCTCATGATGTTTTCTGCATGTATGTTAAACAGATAAGGCGACAAAATGTAGCCTTGTCTGACTCCCTGCCTTATGTCGAACCAATCTGATGTATCATCACATGTTTGTACAACCGCCATTTGATCACTATAAAGTTCTCTTATGATCTGTATTTGATGTAATGGAAATCCCATTTCTCCCATAATCTTCCACAATTCCTGATGTTCTACACAATCAAATGCCTTTGAGTAGTCAATAAAACATGAGTATAGATCTACATTACACTCTCTAGATTTTCCTATGAGTGTTCTCATGTTAAATATATGGTCACGTGTACCTCTGTTCCGTCTAAACCAGCTTGTGGTATGCTGATATTTTCTTTCATTTTCCTATACAGTCTTCCCATAATAATTTTTATTAAGATTTTACATGCGTTTGCTAATCAATGACACTGTTCTATAGTTGGTACATAATTTGTTGTCTCCCTCTTTACGTATTGGGATAAATATTTATCTTTTCATTCCTTTCGCCATATTTCTGTTTCTCGTCCTTTTTTGCATTTTGCATGATATATTTGTATGCTCTGTTCCCCTCCTTCTTTGATAAACTGCTGAAATATTTGTATGCTTTGTTTCCCTCCTTCTTTGATAAATTCTGCTGAAATATCACATTCTGATGAGATCCCATCTTCATGATTTTTATTGGCCATTCAACTAACTCTAGCGATGGTTCTGACTCTTTCTCTGTGATTTTTTCAGTGTTTGCTCTATTGTTCTATTCACCTTTGTTCGATACCATTTTATACCAATATAATAGTTCGTTTTGAAATGGCACATATAGTCTTTCATTTTTAATTCTTACAGAAAGGTATGTTGCTTTCGTTCTTACTTGATTCTTTTCTTTAGACTGAGACTCACAAATGATACTACGAATAATCAGTCGACATCACATGGGACAAGCTAAAGACACTGCAGTATACCACACATTGCTGCTTCTTGTCACATGGCTATATACTCTACGTTGTGTTGTCATGGATCAGTTGTTATTTACGAGTCACTTTTCATATTCCATACTTTAAAACGCTGTCACACTATATTGAGAATCGAATACTTGAACACTTCACCAGATCTCTTTCAGAAGATGAAACCGGCAAACACATTTGCTTGCAACAGAACGCCATGTGTTGTATTTTTCACATACCCATGCCCGCCTGCCCAACGTGTTCGTAGCGCGTTGGACTACGGGTGACTAGTCCTCTGTTAGTGCGGGTTCAACTCCGTGGGCTGGCAGAAAAGCCACAGGCTCTCCAGATTCACTGTGTTCGTGGCACCGAACCGAAGGGTTACGATGTCCATGGCACCGAGCCGAAGAGCTAAACATGCTCAAGTGCTTCTGGATCGGAAACAAAAAATAAATAAAATCACATGCCCACACAGGCAGTAACTTCGTTCCGACGAACCAAGTCACATCACGGAAAGAGTCGATTAAGGTCTACTTTGGTTAAAAAAACGAGCATACCGATGTCAGAGTGCTATCTTTGGTATCTTAATTAGCTGTAATATCATTTGAGTATTGTGACACAAATTGTGAGAAATATTAATGTTGTGTAATCCATTCGTTTATTTTATGCTTTTAAGACACATGGAAATTAAATTCAAATAAAATTAACTATAATGTCTTGGCTCTTTGGGTATAGGCGAGTCCTAATAGTACATGGAACGGCAAGCTACTGGATGCGATGATGCACCAACCTACCAAATTCCAACTAGTGTTTGGAGTTTGGTGGCCGAGAGCGAAGTTGATAACTATCAGTGCTAGGGACATATGATTAAGGAAATTCTAAAGTTCGAATCCTACTAATGAAGAAATTCTCTGTGTGCACATGGCAAGTAGTGGTTACACTACAGGAAACTCTCATGTAGTTGGTATCTAATTTATAAGTATCTCTGACATGGAGTAAGGTTCCACTGAATGCGCAAGACTACATCTAAAATCATTGTGGGTGGAACGAGGAAAGAAAAAGCAAGACGCTGTGGAGTTTAACTCACCCGTTCATCATACAATATACTGCAACAGATGACTATGACATCACGATCTAAGATGATTGTAATGTTTTCTTTGGAAATAACCAAAGTAATCAACAAAAGTTCAAACACAACTGACATTTTCTTATGAAATCACAAACTAAAACACATTTTCCAACATACAGCACGAGCATTGTTGACCTTGAATCTTGCTTATTGTTTAATTTTGTGTCAGTCGCATTGAAATATAGTTTGAAAAAGATGGCCTGGACAGAATCAATTTAGAAGAAAGACTATATTGTTTTGCCTTCAATTATTTACCCATTGACTAATGGAATAGCAGAAGTGCAAAACACCGATCACCAATCCTACAGAAGTTAATTTATGATTACTACATCTTAAAAATACAAGAAATCAATACTGCAGCAGAATAAAGCTAACATCTATCCAGGTTTCAAATTGTATGTCCCTCTAAATGTACCCAGAGAAGGACGATAACAGGCTATCTATGTGAAATCATCCGTACATCGTCTTGATACAATTGACTCTTGACCTTACTTAATTCGCTCTATTTATGCTCGATGGAATGTCCTCGGGTCGCAAGACAGAGATATGTTTCGTTGCGTTGTTCTTCTTGACAGAATTACAACATTGAGCAACAAAGACAAACACTTGTTTATTTTAGTCAACTATATGTCTTAGTGTTGTAAACATTATAGAAAGTGTTGTCAATGTCGAACAACAGAGTGATACACTGATATGACACACTTCCTGCAATCAACCTTGTGAAATAAGAAATTGAACAAATGAGGTTGGCAAACGAAGCTACTACAAAGTAACCACAGACAGTCCAATAGAAATGACATGAAAACAAATATGAGAGAAGTCTGCTATAAGATAAGAAAGTCACTCAATTATTTTAAAGACTTGATCAGTCAGGAAAAAAAGGAGTTTCGAAAGCTTTCATAAGACAAGTCCTTGGTCAAATGCAGTTACATCATTGGTTTAAAAAATGACCTGATCATTGCAATCAACTTTTCCATCCAAGTACGACAAATTATATCACATTAATTAATCAAGGTGCGACATGATACGGGCCAACTTTATTGTGAAATAAAACTGGATACATGCACTAGAATAAAAGTAGATAATATATATATATATATATACATATACGAGTATGTATATAACATGTGGACGTTGGTAGCGTAAGCGGTATTGAGGTTGATCAAACAAATGTACCTGGTTCAAACTCCACGGCGGGCAGTTTCAAAGCAAATTTGGTTCTTTAGATTTTTACGAACGGTAACAATAGACCTAACCGTTCAGAAAGCATTGGCCAACTACTGGACACATACGTGGTGACTAGAACATGAACTACTCGTTTACAGAGTTAATCAATTGGAGATGTACACACATGATCTTAGCTACTCTACTTGATATGTAACTGTTTACACTGCGATAGCTGACATCAGTGACGGCTCGTCATTAATGGACAGTGGGGTTGGGCCTCAGCAACAATAATGTGTATTTATTATTTTATAAATTACTTGATCATAATTATTTCTTTTATCGTGATATTGGTTAGTTTTAAAAATGGAATATATAACGCTGATATATATTACACATTCTGAAATTCAGCGTCTTCTTCTTCTTCTTGTGTCGTCACACTGCTACCGGGTTGTTGCCTAGTTTCTTGGTTTTCTGTTTTTGTCTTGCGCTATTCTGGTATCTTGGGTGACTGTTACTTTAGCTCTTTCACATGATTATGCTATGCCATCTAGCCATCTTTTTCGTTGTCTTCCTCTTGCCTTCTTTCCCGCTGTTCTGTTGTAGAAGACTCTGTATACTGTGAGCGTCTATCCTACTTAATTAGCATACTTCACGCAGATCCAGCGCACATTTTTTAGGGCCACTAGAAATGTGGTATATTTAGACTGTTTGTAACATATCGACCTCTGACTTCTCTCTCGACTTGTTATTTAGCACAGATAAATATGTGATTTTCATTCATTCAGTAGGAACATTCTTACTTAGCTAAGTCAGTGCACAGTGAAACGGTTTTGATGCTCTAAAACTTAATCCAGGTGCGTAAATACCGAATAATATATAGCAGTAATAGAAAATAATAGAAATAATTAACTTATAGAAATAATTAACTTATAGAAATAATTAACTTATAGAAATAATTAACTTATAGAAATAATTAACTTATAGAAATAATTAACTTATAGAAATAATTAACTTATAGAAATAAATAACTTCATATAATAGTTTAAGGTAACCACCCGTTCTATCAATATACATCTGTGTACTACAATGTACATTTAGACAAGTTGACAAGTTGTGACTTCCATTTTCTAGTAGGGAAGGAGGAGGTGGGGGTAACTTCCAGGAATAGACAAATAATAATAAATACTTAAATATAAGCTGAACCAAAACCATGAATTGTTGCGAAAATGTGTCTAACCCACACACAAAAATGAACACGAGCCGCCACTGGGAGATATCCTCTTCACAAAGTTCAAGTTGATATTTGATTTCCAATTGTTAGTCACCTGCTTGCCTGTTCTCTCTATAAAATACAGGGTGTGCCACGTATATTTTCATACAGCGTTTCGATAATTTAAGAGAAGATGTTGACTTTGAGTTTTGTGTTCGTTTCATTCATTTCTTTCAATTTGGCACCTCCGCTAGATGAATCCACTAAGGTAGACATGTGTACTATTGTCATCATTATCATCATCAGTATCAACATCATAATCTCATTCTTATTTATTAACAAATTCGTTATACCAGCATTACTGCAATTTAAGATGCTTGACAGGATCAAGATATTATCAAATACAGCCATCGGCAGATGTAGACATAATGCAGGAGCTTATCTTATCTTATCTTATCTTATCTTAACACATTTGCACGTGAAGCGTCGTGGGAGAGTTAGTTTCCTATCTTGTGCCAGGTGTGTTGCGCTTGATGTTGTCAGTCCATGCTTCGCAGGACTCTGAGATGTTATCTATCCATCTTGTTCTTGGCCTGCCTCGTGCTCTGCGCCCTGAGTGTCGATTATTATAGGCACGTGATGGTAGTAAATGTGGTTCCATTCTCATTAAATGGCCGAACCACTTGAATCTTTGCTTCTCGATGTACTGTATGCATGGTATAGTACCAACGATGCTTCTGATATTCTCGTTTCTCACTCTATCTCGCCTTGTAACGTTGACAGCTTTTCGTAGACATCTCATTTCACATGTTGTAATCTTTCTTTTTTGTGTCTTAGTCAGGGCCATGTTTGGCACCGATAGCGAGAGTTGGAATAAATATGCAGTTTATCAGTTGTCGTTTGACTGCCATGTTAATGCTTGGATGTTTTAATAGTGGTGACAGTTGATATGTCACTACATTTGCCTTCTGGCATCTAGTCTCGATTTCTCTGTCCATCTTTCCATCTGCTGTGAATATACTCCGAGATATTTGAATTCTGGAGTCTGTTGTATTTTGACATTATTCACGTGTATATTTAGTTGACCTGTTGACCTGCTTATTGTCATGACTTCTGTTTTGGAGTTGTTAATTTTCATGTCATATTTTTCGCATGTCGCTTGCAGGGCATTTATGTGTTGTTGAAGTTTGTGTTGGTTGTTGTAAATTATACTCTGATCATCTGCAAAGAGTAGTTCGTTTATTAAATTGTAGTTGTTATCGAGGTTGTTATCTGTCTTGGTTTCTTGCGTTATCCTGTCTATGTAAATATTGAAAAGTATAGGCGAAAGCACACATCCCTGCCTTACTCCTGATGATATTCAAATTCATCTGTCAGGCCGTCGCTTGTTCGTACTACGCTTGAGCATTTTGGTATAGCGCTCTAATATTGTCTAATAGTTGGCCCTGAATTCCATATTCACTTAGTATGGTCCATAGTTTGTTTCTGTTTATTTTATCAAAGATCTTTTCTTGGTCTATGAATGCTAAGTTGAGTTGTTTGTCATATTCTATGGTGTTTTCGCTGAGTTGCCTTAGTGTGAACAGGGCATCAGTGCAACTCTTTCCCTTTCTGAACCCAAATTGAGCGATGTTCAGCTGTGATTCTATTATAGGTTTGATTCTAGATTCCAAAATTTTAGCATATAGTTTCCCAACATGACTTAATAATGATATGCCTCTGTATGTATTGCATTCTCTTTTTTGCCCTTTTTTTCCATATTGGTATTATGATGGCTTTCTGCCAATCTTTGGGGACTTCTCTTCTGTCCAGGCTGACTTGAATTCAATTTATTTACAGCAGTAGCGGTAGCAGTAGTAGTAGTGGTAGTAGCAGTAGTACTAACAGTATTAGTAGTAGCATTAGTAGTAGTTGTTATAGTAATAGTACTAGTAGCAGTGGTAGTAGTAGTAGAAGATGTAGCAGTAGTAATTGTAGTGATAATAGTAGCGTAGTAGCGGTGGTAGTAGTAGTTGTTGTTGTTGTAGTAGTAATGTTTGTAGAAATGTAATGACAAATGTCAGAAAGCTTAATGAGTGCATGCTCATTTAGCAAAACAGTGACAAAATATGTATTGCTATTAATATAAATGTTACCGAAGTTCTACGTATATCATAGACAGAAAATAGATTACATATGTCTATCCAGAAGTAACTTAACATCAAATAAAACTAGCTCATGCTATAAATAAGAATGGAAAAATTGAGATATTTTGGACATGTAAAAATCACGCAAAGTTGAAGAAGACCATTACGAAAGAAAAATTCCGGCAAAGAAGAGAATATGATAACTACGGAGACGATATATTCAAGATGTAACTGATGATGTGTGCATGATGCTGCAGAGACGGGACACTTGGCTATGAGAGATATGGAAGTTTACTAGATTTGAGATGTTTTGTTCTTTCTATTTGGTTGACAAGAAAGCTAAGTTACTAGATTTGAGATGTTTTGTTCTTTCTATTTGGTTGACAAGAAAGCTAAGTTACTCGCTTTGAGATGTTTTATTATGTTTCTATTTACCATTCGTCTGCTTCGCATTCAGTCTTAGTCAGGGCGCCTAATGTAGCACATATGACTGATAGTTGCGTGTAGGTTTGCTTTCAAAATCGTATCTTGCCATTCGGGCGAGCATTGCTCCGACATCTGAAGCACTTGTAATGTATAATCAAAAAAAGATTAGGAAACATGTAGTTAAACAGCATTATATGTGCACAACGAACACATCTTTGGACATGGGGACATTTTGTTTACAGACTTGAAATATGAATGACCTTACAAAAACATTTTTGTTTTGTATGCAGCTTTTTTCCATGTTTGTTTATATGAGTTATATAAAAATCTTGTCAGTGTAACAGAACATCATTTTAAAGATTTATCAGCTTCACACACAAACTTCTGAGTTCAACACAATATTTTTCTTGCACGGCTTTCTTTTGCCGTTTAGAAGCTTGTGTCACATTTGAACGTACTTACACAGAGGTGTAGCCCGGCTGTGGGTGAGTTCTTGCAACGTCCATTATTATTAATGTCCCACCATTTACCAGAAACGGATGATTCTTTCTATATTATAGAATGGGATTTAAAGTGAAATTCTGCACACATCGAAGCATTGCAATGATGTACTTATATTTTGGTCGAGAAGCTGATCGTGGGAAACTTTATCAATCTATTTCAAACCACGAGAAGAGAACAGTGCATGCTTTGGGTTTGAGTAAACGATCATTTCTTTGATGTATGCATGAATCTAGAATAAAATCCACAAACAATAAGCAACATAGCCGGTAGAAAGTCAATTGTAGATTTGACAAGGATGTTGTACGACGAGCAATTGTGAAAATGTTGGATTACATAGAAACAGTGACTGTAAGAAAACTGAAGACTTGGTTGAGATAAGAACAATGATATTGAGTTATATAAATGTACGTTGTGGAAAGTTATAACGAAATTAGGCTTCACCTTTACAAAGTATACAAGTGGAAGAAATATTTGTGAGCAGCCGCATTTAGCAGTCATGAGAAAGCAAGTTGGACAAAATCTACTCGATATCTACTCGATAGGCTAAATGAGGCCATAGATAAACAATAAGAGAATAAAAGGCAGGGTTTCGCAAGAATAGTCCTTGCACAGACCAGATAGCTACACTGCTATCAGAGCAAAGCTTAGAGTGGAACTCACCACTATACATAGGTTTTGTGGACTATGAAAAGGCGTTTGATAGTCTAGATAGAGAGTGAATATGGAAACTATTAAAACACTATGGAGTTCCACCCAAGATTACAGACTTAAGAAAGTAAACGTATAAAGGAATGAAATGCAGAGTCATACATGAGGGCCAATTGACGGAATCCTTGGAGAAAAGAACGGCGTGAGACATGGATGCCTCTTATCACCATTTCTGTTCTTGCTGGCCATAGATTGGATCATGAAATCAACAACAACAGATAACAGATGGGGAATACAATGGACACTTATGACACAACTAGAAGACCTGGATTTTGAAGACGATCTGGCATTGCTTTCCCACAATCCCGCACAAATTAAAGATAAAATCAATACCCTAAATAATAAGTCTCAGCAACTAGGTTTGAAAATACACAGGGAAAATACCAAAGTCATGAGAATAAATGCAGTAAATGTAAACCAGATTATGCTGGAGGAAACAGCTCTACAAGATGTAGAATCATACACATACCTTAGTAGCAACATACACACAGAAGGAGGAACACACAAACATGTAAAGATAAGAATACAAAAAGCAAGAGGAAACTTTATTGAGTAAGATATGGTTATTGGTTACTAAATTGACGTCATGGCACTCCGGGCAGACCCATATGTGCTCAGTCTCCCACAACAGATATCGAAGAGTATGCATACTGATGGTTCCTGTGGCTCACTGATTAAACACACCTCTCACTCTGCCTCTCAGGCATCCAGTTTGAATTGAACAACGGGTAACTCCAAACTGCTTAAATCACTTGATCGATTCAACATCGATTTTAGTGTCCTCATCCAACAGAGAGTCACGAAGAGACCGAAGAATATCCCCTTATCCATCTTCAACTCCCCAACAATCGATGCTGTTGATGCAAGCCTGTCCGCTCTCTCATTACCGTAAACACCCGCAGGCCCAGGACAGTATATCCACGTAAGTTCTGGAGGTTAGAAACTTCTATAGACGACATCCACTCATACCGAAACCTGCCCTTCTGGATCTTGTGAAGCATCGACTGAGAGTGAGATACAACAACTGCCCCAGTAAATGAAGTCCCAGAAATCCAATGGAGGGCAGCAGTAACGGCCTCAACCTCCATCCTCATACTAGAATTAGTTGTCCTGTATGCCCCACTTCGCTCTGCAACAACCCAACCATAAACATTAACCAAGAAACCCCAGCCGGATTTCTCACCACGTTGAACCGACCCATCGGTATATACAACAACATCATCATCCCTTGCATTATCTTCTATCGGCTGCTTAACTTTCCCAACTCTCTACATTCTCTTCCAAGAGTAATGATAACGTTGAGATAGTTGGTCATGCTACCATCTGTTGGGATCCATTCTTCCCCTTTCGGTAGGGTCGCAACCGTAGTCACCTGACCAATTGTTCTCTCAGCCTGGGCCATCCACGACATGCCAAGCTTGATTTTCGTGCCCTTATCATTAGTGTTCTTGTGTAGTGGATGTCTCTTATCTGAAGTAACCCGCATATATGCCTTGGTTTGGGCGATTGCATGACGGGAGCGTAGTGACAGAAGGCCAAGCATATATCTCATTTTCTCAATGGGGGTATCTTTAGTGCAGTCAAGAACTATACGCATACCTTCATTCTGAACTCGTTCGAGTCGTTCACATTGAGATCTTGATATCGTAAGAATTCCAAGTCCGTAATCTACCACTGACATTACCAGTCGATCGAACAAAACGACAAGTAGTCTCTGCTCAAGGTGTGCGGCCACCATAACTTTGAGAGCCGCAAGACCACGCTTGCACCGTTGTATCGTCTGTTTAATATGGTGTTTAAAAGATAGACTACGATCAAAGGTTATTCCAAGATAGCGAAGCCTGTCTCTGCGCTCGATGGTATGTTCATCAAAGATTACCCTGGGTAGGTCAGCCTTGACGATGTGATTATTCAACGAGTACCACAACATACACGCTTTTTCAGGATTGACCTAAGAGCGAGACTCTCTACACCAACCCGAGATGGTACGCAGTGTTTTCTGAATGTCGTCAACCATCTCTCGTCTATCTGACCCAGTCCTATATATTAAGATATCATCTGCAAATGTCAATGTCCGACCCAATCTGAATTTTGAAGTTGGCTGAATTTTAGCTACATTTGCTGTGTAAATATTAAACAACACGGGTGATAGTGGAGAACCCTGGGGTAATCCCGGCATATACGTGCAGGATCCGATGTCCATGTTCCTAAACGTAGTGCAACGGTTCTATCCATTAAAGAAGCAGCTATCCAGTTCACCAGCCAAGGATTAACATCACATTTAATCAAAGAGCGCACCATTATTGAAAAATTCACCTTGTTATAGTTAGTTAGTTAGTTTGTTCCTTTCGTGCCAAAGGCGACACATAGGACAGAGGTTTTAGATCTCCATGTGATACGGTTCTTTGCTAGCAGTTGCAGATCTTGTATGGTTTTACATCCCAATAGTTTACTTTCTTGTTGGATGGTTCTTCGAAGAGTGGTCTTTGGTCTTCCACGTTTTATAACCTTGTTATAAGCATCCTCCAAGTCGATGGCAACAGCAACAGTCTCTTGCTTGGATTGGAAGCCTTCATAAACATCATATGCAAACGTGCCAGCATTGTCCAATGTCCCTTTCATTGGCCGGTAGCTACCCAAAGTGTCAGGGAGGATTTGTTTAACTTAGAAAAGAGGGACTGAGATGGTATGACAAGATTACGAACGAGGAACTCAGAGAAAGAAAAAAGCAGATATCAGTGGATAAAGGGCTCAGGAAGTGACACTGGCGATGGATAGGACATACATTGAGAAGACCGACCGGAAGCATTGTAAGACAGGTACTGTATTGGAACCCGCAGGGAAAGAGGAGTAGAGGAAGACATAGACAGATCTGGAGAAGAGAGTTGGAGGCTGATATTAAAAGGATATATAAATAATTGAAAGAATTGGAAGGGACGGCAAGAGAAAGAAAAAGCTGGAAGAAGTTTGTTGAAGACCTGTGCTCCGTTGGGAGTTGAAAGGTGAAGAAGAAGAAATACTTACGTGAAGTAAAAGAAATGCGCAGAGAAAGTTATGATATGTATTTGGATGAAACATGGATCAATGCGTATCACACAAATGAAAAGAAATGGAGTCAGTAGATGGAAAGATAAAACGATATGGACCAAGTAGTAGAGGACAATGTTTGGTCATAGTCTACGGTGGTAGTAGGCATATTGGATTATTGTAGAATATTGAACTCGTTTTTGTTTCAAAGTCTACACACAATAGGGATTATCACGCAAAGATGAAGGGCCAAATATTTAGAAAGTGGCTCAAGAAAACAGTTCTTCCATATTTAGATAAACCATCTTGTCTCATAATGCACAATGCATTATACCACAATGTTGTATCACAAGAAGAAAAAAAATGCCTGCGACATCGAGCTCAAAAGACACAATAAAGGCGTGACTTACAAGAGAAAATATTCCATTCAATGAAACGTACTTTAAACCAGAATTGTTGTCCCTTGTAAAGCAGACACAAAAGACAAAGAAATTTCAAATTGACAAGTTGCTAGAGAAGCATGGCCATAGGTTTTTGAGCTGTACCATTCACATTTGAACTCAATAGAATTTGTTTGGGCTAAAAATTACAGGATAGCTGACAGCTAAAAATAATACATTCAAATTGTCTGACGTCAATTTACTAACCCACGCTGCGCTATCAAATGTTGATAGAACTTATTGGATAAAATATGAGGAACATGTCTTGAAAGATGAAGATGTATATTGGAGAAATGATTATATGCATTTAATTCAAATTAGAACAGTATCAATCTACTGGACTCGTCTGACACAGAATAAGGTTAGAAATATATTATTGTCATACTTCAGACCCGCATCAATTAAATTTATTTTCCACATGTCCATGCTAATTAGTGGCGGCTCGTCATTAAGGGCCAGTAGGGGCCGGGTCCTACCAACAATAATGTGTAACGTCTATTTATTATTTTATAAATTAAAATATAACCTAACCCAAAACCATGATCTTTCCGAAAATGTGTGTCTGGCCCCACCAACTAAAATGAGCACGAGCCGCCACTGATGCTAATTACAAATTTATATTAAGTATATACATGGTATCCAACGTTACACGAATATGGATCCGTCTTTGATGATATCGTTAACCTATATAAGTGTATTACTGTAAAATTACTTCTTTAGCGCCGCGTTGCTACAGTTTTCGCAAAACATTAAAACGAATGTCACCGATATGCAAAATCTAAGATGCATTTCGACCTGTAATTAACATATTTCTTTGGTAAACATAACTATAAGACTACATGCACAATTTCATGTCAATACAACATATATTTTTCTATAAAATTGAACTTGAATGAGGGCAAACATTTGTAAACGGACTAAAGTAAAGCTTGTTAGTGACTTTGCTATAGCTGCCCCTACACTTGCTCTAATGCGATTAATGATGTTAGAATAAAATCACAACGTATTCCATTTTGGGGACGAGATAATTATTTCCGAACATTTTCTTTCATGTTTTGATACTTACAAATCGGAGGTATGTCTAATTATCAACCTAACATCATATCATATATATGACAGCTTCTATATTGTGTACATTTGAATATAATTATATTGTATTCCTCTCGTACCGTTATACCTTACATATGACATGCAAGCACATAGTCCTCTATCCTTTGACATCTCGTCCAATTGTTTTCTATGGAATTGAGTCCAATATTTCTCGACTTTCTCAATACAATTCATTTCAGATTTTCCATAAGACTTTCAGAGAAGAATTAAAACTAGATCAGATAAGCAGTTGTTTAATGTGACTTCTTTATGATATTTGATTTTCCTAGTCACGACTTGTAACTTGATGAAGATATTATCTTACAACTAGAGAATGTATGTATCAAACGTAACATCTGTCAGCACAAACCACTGAGAGAACGAGTGTGATGTGTAGATAACTAACGAGTTAACGAAACTATCATCATTGTATTTGCTGATGAAAGAGACTGAGCACCCATGTGTCGTCCTGAAGTTCAATGATGACGGTTCTGTTATAAAAATAATTATCAAACTAATTCAGGTTCAAACAAATTTAAAGGAACAGCAAATCTACACAAATCCCAAAGTCACTGAGTAATATACCTCTCGAGTAAACGACATAATTAAAAAAAAACGTTTCTATTTGCATGACATTATCTTCCACTCGACGACATTATCATCAGTAGCTCTACATCAATGTTTTTATTCATATTTATTTTCTATTTATACAGATAACAGTTAACAAAAGAGGTAAGTTCAAGATTGTTCTCCATATTAAGATAATCTATATAGACCGTACAATGTCTTTCTTCAGACAAGTATATGTTACAAATTAGTTTGATTTCGTACATACAGTTGATGTAATTGAGTCATCGTATTCGATCCAATCGCTTTCATAGACGTTTAGTTCGTTCCAAAATTCATAAACACTTTAATGCTTAATTTGAACCAAATCTACAGGATGCATAACAGTAATTGTTTGCAGACAGTCTTATATACCTAACGACCTTACGAATTTATGATTAACGGATTGGCAGATGTCTTGGTTGATGCACATATCATTTGTTTTATAATTCTGCATAAGCTCAACAACATGATAATCAAAGTTTAAAATTTACAGCACAACGAAAAAGGGAATTCTTGCAAAGGTGTATCCCTATTACATAGTATAACAAGCAATCTCTTCTTCTTTGCGTTCGTTCTTTACGACCAATTTTAATACTCTTTGTGATATGTTTGATCTTTGGCAAGATTTTGTATACGTTGCACATTGGTTTGGCAGGCCCCTAAACGCATAAATTTGTACATGTTCTTATCACACGTGCATCCGATTTCAGCCAAACCTTAATAATCGCCTCTTACAACATGTGTGGCAGGTAACAGTGGTTCTATTCTTTACACTCCAAATTTGAGCTCCGGTAACCACTCGGGAGATATATATATATTCCAACGTATTAATAAGAGCAAAGATGTCAGCGACAATTGTTCGGTTGCACAAGGTCCAATTGATATGGGCTGGTCAAGTTGCATTAATGCACGATTGTGACAGTTTGTCCTGTCTCATACTCCCTCCCTCCCTTGCTGTCTGGCCCATTTACGTGATGACTTGACAACTAAAAACGAGAGTCGCGGTAGCGTAGTTGTTAGTGAACTCGCTTCGCAAGGCTGGTGGTCCGGGTGCAGCTCCCGCAGTTGGCGTGAAATTTTTCCCGTACCGCGACGGCTCTCAGGTCTACACAGCCTCAACTGAGTACCAGACTTGCTCTGGAAAGTAAAGGCGGCCGGTGTGATGCTGACCACATCACCCATCGTGTGCCGAAGGTCAATGAAAATACAGGCCTAACACTGTATTGACCTATATACCCCAAGGTATGAAAGGGTTCCTTTACTTTTTTTTACTTGACAACTAAAAACGAAATTCATTATGAATAACAGAGTTGTCACGAGGAATCTTATTCTTCTTCAGCGATCTCTGGTCATGCGATTAATTTACTGTGCAACCCAAACTGGGCTGTCAGCTTCAGGTCTGTTAGGTTTCCCCGAAGCTTAGTTTTCACGTCGAATGGGTAGGGCAACATGTTGCTTCTCAGCTCACCCAGAAGAGGACAGTCTTGCAAAATGTGCACCGGTGTCTGTTCCGCCTGCTGACACTGGTAGAGAGCTGTTTAATTTATCCCTAGTCTATATAAGTGTTTGTTGAGTCTGCAGAGGACTCAAAAGACTGTAACTGTCTCGTGAGAAGCAAGCTCTGGACAAGAGGGAGATGTGTCCAGAGGCCAGCTGGTAAAATAAATTATCAGGAGCCTACTTTCGAGATGCTAAGATGAAGAACGATTAGTATATGGATATATTATTCTAAACACTTACACTCTGAAGAGAAAGTATTATATGTCGCCGAATTGTGTAGGAGAGATATAGATGCAGATTATGACTAATTATTTTGAGGATCAGTGGAGCGAGCACATGATGTGAAGAAGAAAACAAGAGAAAGAGAGAGTGATGAGGCAAGAAGAGGAAGGAACTGTAAAATTAAGGATGAACAATCATGTTTCGAAGAAGAAAAAAGTTAGGAGTAGTGTTAGATTCGTGAAATTTGAATGAAACTAAATGAGTTCAAAGGAAATGCATCACGATATGTATGATCTATATGTTGTTTTGTATATGTTATTTTGACGATTGTTCTGTATTATAATAAAATTGTCTAATTTGTAATAATATGATTTGATTTCGTGTTGAAACATAACAAAGATGTAACTAGAATGAATACGAATTAAAGTGATTGTTAATCAAATTAGTTGACCTTTCGTCAACTCTGATATGTACGATTGTATCATTGCGTGTTGGACTTGGTAAATTGTAAGTCTGTTAATTCATATGATAGTTAGCTTACCTTAGAAGGTTTATTTTTTTTCCGATTCAGAAGCACTTGAGCTTTTCATCTCTTCGGTTCGGTGCCATGGATATCGTAATCCTTCGGTTCGGTGCCACGAACACCGTAAATCTGTGGAATATGTGGCTTTTTCTGCCATCCCGCGGAATTGAACCCGTACACACAGAGGGATAGTCACCCGTAGTCCAACGCGCTACAAACACGCTGGGCAGACGGGCACCTTAAAAGGTTCATTGCTAATTACTCGAGACAGCAATACATTGTCTCACAAGGACCCTGCACCTGCGACCTGCAGCAAAGCGGGTTGTTCTCTTACACGATTAACCCATCTCGAAAAGTTAATATGTCAAGAAATAGACGGTGACATACAGACAGTCACTAAATTTAAAAATAGACTTCAAAGAAACTCTTAAATTGTCTTCCAAAAACGTAGATACATGCACCAGCCTTTGAGAATCCCTGGCTCCTAACCGTCATATGTTCCTCTATAACACAGAGGACTAGGGAGATGAGAGATGCTGGGCACAAATACAAAACACACAACAGCCATGTGTTCATTCCTCAAAATGTATGTTCCCTGTGGTAGGTGATTACGTTTAGTATTAGACTATACAATCACGTCCTCCATGCACACCAGAGATGTGCAACAACGTGTGTCTGAAAGTTGTGTATTCATCATTTGCAACCGATGGCTATAATATTGAAAATTACTTGAAAAAACTGAATCGTTACAAATAGCAGAAACGCATATCATATCATCTCTTGGAATATTGTCAGCATTTAATATTCAAACACTGTCACTAGACAAGGTCTTAAGTGGAACCCGCAAGGAAAACATAAAAGAGAACGTCTTGAAAATACACGAAGGCAGAGTTTTGGGAAACTGACCGATTATGGACTTTCCTGGCAAACAGACATTGGCCAGGTAAAGAGACGAAAAACTGTTGGGATCCTATGCTCTACGTGGAGCGGGAACGAATAAGTATGTAAGTAAGTAATATTGAGACACATAAAGAGTATTGTTAAAGATAAAGAAAAAGAAGTGAGCATGGTTAGATTTGTATATCTGTTGTATTGGAAACCATCAGTACTTGTCTAAAATGTGATGATATTAACGAGTAGAACAGCACGAAGGAGAAGACAATCACATACTGATAACATTCATGACATGAGTAACACACTTGTAATGTGTAGATTGTAATTAAACTTACACAGATGTAACATACACATATGCACAGTGTATGGTAAAGGTATTAATTATATTCTTTGCTGCTTCCAGGACGAAATACTCATGATTTATGTCAAGTTCCACCAACATTCAGCTTAGACGACACCGACGATGAATTAAATCTCACCATACGTATTCAAGTTTCAACCCCAACCACTACTACTATAGCTCCAACAACCACCACTACTACTACTAGAGCTCCAACTACCACTACTACTACTACTAGAGCTCCAACAACCACCACTACTACTAGAGCTCCAACAACCACCACTACTACTAGAGCTCCAACAACCACCACTACTACTACTAGAGCTCCAACAACCACCACCACTACAACTATAGCTCCAACAACCACTACTACTACTAGAGCTCCAGCAACTACCACTACTACTATAGCTCCAACAACAATCCCTACTACTATAGATCCAGTAAGTACTCTAGTATGAAACTTTAAAATGTGAATTATGACAAATTATAATCGACCATACCCTACGGATAAGCGTATTCTGGTCGGTATAACTTGATTTAGTCTTAATCTCCCATTCCCCACACACACCAAAATGTGTTTGTTATTACTTGCTAGATTCTACGTCAGTGTGGTCGTGGGGATGTTAGTGTTCAGTTCCATGCGCTGTAAAATCAACAAATCTGAGGTGGTCAGACTGGATCAGATCAGATCTGGAGAAAATCGTTAGGGTGGCTGCGGTAATACTGAGGAAATATGCGATAGAGCAAATACTGGTATATACAGTATTACATAAGAAAGGAAAATTAATTATAAGATATGAAAAAACAACACTCAACGTTTCGGTGCTTAGACCTTTATCAAGAACAAAAAAACTTACACAAAAACTAAATTAACTAAAACATAATACTAACAAATGATGTGAATCAAAAGATACTGGCATACGTACCTGCGTGGCTCTTGGTCAGCATCTCGTGAATGATAGAATGAACAGGAAATAGGAAGACTATTAGGTTACCGATTGGCTGGTCAATCGGAAAGGATCAGTGGCAGGTTACGTAAGATATTGTTTGTACAGGTGGGAACAAAGACCACACGTGGGAAGAGCAGGAGAGGTATGTGGAAGAAACGTGAGATAATAGCGTTAATTACCGACATAGCATACTGATGTGTAAACACGTACACCCCCATACAACATGAGCCCTATTCGACTAATATGGATTGCATACACTCCGATAACAAAGGCGGGTATGTACTCCAATGTTCCCGGGGGTTTGTCAACAGTATCACACTGGAAGTGTCCACAGATATGTATGCCAGACAATAACGTGCAGAAGATAAGTATGTAAGTAAGAAAATGGGATAGAACATGACACTAGAACGGGTCCCAGTGACTAAACTAGGAATGTCTCGACCACCGTTCATCAAGAACGACTCGAGCCCTACTTGGCTAATATGCATCCTGTGTGTCCCGGGAACGAACACAGGCAGAATCCAATGTCGTATGGCTGGAACAGAGAGGAGAGAAGTGTCAAAAGTGACACCCTAGAGTGTGAGCCGAATTCTGACGATGAATATGGATGATAGTGTCATGTGATACTGCGTAGATATAAATAAGAACAGGGAGGTGGCTGGAGAGTGGACAGACAGAAGAGGAAATGGTAGTGAGTCAATGGGTTTGTGGAGGGGGGTAGATGAAATAGAGAGAATGAAATAAGAAGAAGAAAGACCAGTGGGCATAGACACTACGCGTGCTGATGTCGTACATTGATACCTTTGGGTGACACTACACCCAAACGGTCAATCAACCGACATTCCAATGATAACCTGCTGCGGTCATCGGAGGAGCACGACACAAGACCGGTGATAGAGACATCTGTCCTGCCGTGGTGACAGGGTCCATTGAAATGGACAACTACCGGGGTGGGTGCACTGTTAGAGATATCCCGGAGGTGCTGAGAGAAGCGGTCACCAAGGCGCAAGCCTGTCTCACCTATATATGCCATCCCACAGCGCTTGCAGAGAATAGCATAAATAAGGTTGCGGAGACACAAGTGTAGCCTTGTCGGATAGTAAAGGAAGTGTTAGGGAAGGAGATAGTAGTGGCCTGGAAGACGTAAGGACAGGTGTAGCAACGGGGCATGGAGCACGTGAAAGTCCCACGTGTCCCCAGAGGTGCGGAGCCTACTGCGGACCAGAAGGTCGCGTAGGTTCTTGTCCCTCCGGAAGGCCACCAGGGGAGAGAAGAAAGATCCGTGAGGAAGCTGGGTCTTCTCGGAAGATCCGCAGCTCACGGAGAAGGATTCGGACAGCAGGGGCGTTGTGGGGATGAAAGGTGAGCACCAATTTGATACGGTCACAAAGGGGACGGGTAGAATTGGAGAGAGCGGTGTGACGAGAGATAGGTAGGACACGACGAAGAGCGTTGATGAGAACCTCCTCAGGGTAAAGACGGCGTCGAAAGAAGTCGAGCATCTCTTGAGCACGGTGACGACAATCATCGTCGTCATGACACAAGCGTCGGAGACGAAGTACCTTAGAGAAGGGTAGATAATCTAACCCTATGTTGTATGGGGGTGTACGTGCTTACACATCAGCATGCTATGTCGGTAATTAACGCTCTTATCTCACGTTTCTTCCACCTACCTCTCCTGCTCTTCTCACGTGTGGTCTTTGTTCCCACCTGCACAAACAATATCTTACGTAACCTGCCACTGATCCTTTCCGATTGACCAGCCAATCGGTAACCTAATAGTCTTCCTATTTCCTGTCCATTCTATCATTCACGAGATGCTGACCAAGAGCCACGCAGGTACGTATGCCAGTATCGTAATGTTCAGTTCCACTATGCTAGCTTTTAGACAGTGGAAAGTGCCTGAGTCAGAGCACTTTTACAGTAGCTCCAGACACGATTCGTATAAGTTAACTGTAGGGATATTTGAAACTTCGTCTATTGGTTTCAATATTGGAAACTGCGTCTATTGGTTTCAATATTTGAAACTGCGTCTCTTGGTTTCAATATTTGAAACTTCGTCTTTTGGTTTGAATATTTGAAACTTCGTCTGTTGGTTTCAATATTTGAAACTTCGTCTATTGGTTTCAATATTTGAAACTTCGTCTGTTGGTTTCAATATTTGTAACTTCGTCTATTGGTTTCAATATTTGAAACTTCGTCTATTGGTTTCAATATTTGAAACTTCGTCTGTTGGTTTCAATATTTGTAACTTCGTCTATTGGTTTCAATATTTGAAACTTCGTCTATTGGTTTCAATATTTGAAACTTCGTCTGTTGGTTTCAATATTTGAAACTTTGTCTATTGGTTTCAATATTTGAAAAGTTGTACATTCTCTGCATGCTCATGTGGCAGAATGGTCAAGGAAGCCAATGCACCACTGGCTTACTTGACCATTCTGCCACATGAGCTTTCAAGAGAGCTCATGCAGCCTTTTCGTGACGAACTACCGATCCATCCGTGTAAATCACAACGTCGTCTGCATTGCAGTTATCATCGATGATGGCTTTGACGTCTGCATTCAACGTCGCGTGATTTCCCTCTCTGCAACCTTTGTCAAATTTAATGATGGTTGAAAAAGTGTTCAAGTATATTGGAGGCATCGGTATCCATTCTTCCCCATAGTCATTATTGTTGAGTCCGCATACCAGCTGAACAGTATCTGCGGCACGGCCAAACCATGACTTGCCCCGCTTTAACCGATTTCCACCACTGGTGCTGAGCTGTTCATGCAATGGGTGATTCTTTTTGGTACTTATTTTGAGATAAGCACGTGCTCTAGCTATCTTGAGTCTATGCTACATGGTTGGAAAATCCAGGAGAAACCTCATCGTCACACGGTGTATCCCTTGTGCAACCGAGGATGATACGCATAGCTTCGTTCTGTATTCTCTCCAGTCTTTCGATTTGCGTTTTGCTGACAGTGAGGATGGCCAGTGCATATTCAATGGTGGAGAGGACCAGTGTCTGATACAGGATGACAAGCAGTCGCTGCTCGATGTTAACAGCCGCCATGACTCTCATTGTCTCCAAACCTTTGCGTGCCTTGACAATGACATACTCAACATGTTCCCGGAAACACAGGATGCGGTCAAAATTCACACCCAAATATTTCATCGATTTATCTACGGGCAGAACAATACCACGAAGTTTCACACTAGGCGTACATGCGTTAACAGTGTGATTATTGAGTGAGAACCATGTCAGTGCTGCTTTGGTAGGGTTAACTAGTGCCCCAGAGACATCACACCAGTCTGTGATGCGGTCGAGTTCCTTCTGTATATCACCGGCAATTGCATCCCTGTCTTTGTCTATACACTAGGATGTCATCAGCAAATGACAGAGTTCTACCTCTGCCATCGAGTTGTTCTGTGATTGACACAGTGTATATATTGACTAAGACTGGGGAAAGGGCAGAGCCCTGTGTCAATCCAGAATGTACAGTCACCGGTTCAGAAAACTAACCACCACATCGCAGTACAACCTTCCTTTTGAGCAGCGCAGCAGCTAACCATCTTATGCATAGAGGATGCACCTTGAGTTTGATCAGCTGGTGCATGAGATAGTTATAAGTCACTCTGTGGTATGCGTCTTCCAAGTCCACCATTGCTGCACATGTTTCAATACCTGCATGGAAACCCTCGAAGACATCATAGACGAAGATCGCAGCGTTGCACCATGTTTTTTTCTCATATCTGTAACCTCCGAGAGTGGATGGGAAGATATGACGACATTCGAGGTCCCATTCCAGTCAACGTGCCACGATTTTCACAAGAAGCTTGCCTGTCGTGTTTTGCAGTGCAATAATTCGGTAGCTGGCTATCTGAGAGTGATCTTTGTTGGGCTTAGGCATTGGTAGTAGGTAGCTATGAAGCCACTCCTCCCTGATCTCACCGTCCTGAATGCTGACGTTGAATTCTTTTACCAGTTCCTCGATGTCGTCTTTAATTAAGATTGTGTTAATTCGAAACGGATTACATACATTGTTGCGTGTGTACATGTAGAGGAAGAGCTTAACTGATTCAGTCCCGTGGAACACTCTAGTGCACATATTTCTTATCTGCGTGTCCCAAGCGTCTTTTAAAAGACGGCTACTATTGCGTTGAGTTTTATTAATTTTCACTCCGATTGTAGTTTTATATCAACCGGAAACTAAGTAGAAAGGAAGTACTAACGATAACCAAATCACAACATCGTGGTTTTGACTAGAATCAGAAGTGAAACCAAGTTTAATTTTCGTTTTCAAGTTACCCTGTGATTAAAAATAATGTCTAACAATTCAGAGTCTAGAAATGGTTTGTTATCAGCTCGTTCTGCACGTTTTACAGCTGCAGAAGCGCGAGATTGGTTGCATGAAGATGTAGATACTGATAGTGAAGATAGTGAAGCTTCTGATTCTGATGACACAGAAGTTTGTGATTTAAATACGTCGATTATTAATAATTTTAATAATACTAGTAGTGTTTCCCAACCAGCTGCGAGAGGGTCGTTGCCCCAGTCAGGTTCCAGATGGTCGTGTTGCTAATTTGCGAACAGTTAGTAAACCATATATTCCGTCAATATTTTCTTAATTTTTGTGTATTCATAAATGGATTACTTATATAAAGAGAGCAGTTACACTGATTTATTCACCATATTGTTCCTCAAGGCCCTTGGTAAGTTGGATTTTTGTTCTCACAATTTCAATTAATTTTTTATTACATGCTAATATTTGTCATGCACAGTCAACACAACATTATATTTTCGCATACAATAAATATTTTATGAAAGTACAATCATTTATCTTTAATTTGATATATAATAAGTTCAACTTTAAATCATATTTAGAAACAATATTTTAATTTAACTAAAGTATGTGTGCAATATTTTTGAAGCTAAAAAATAATTCCGTCCAGAGGTGAAAAAACCTGGTACTGAATCAGTTAATGTGTAATTGTGTTAGAGTAATAATTATTAAATAATTATGTACTACTAAATTTATTAATGAGAACGTGTGTTCTGTGTCGACACCAGTCATCGATAGTTAAGCACACATTAGCAACAGAACATTTTTATTTTTTTTATAAGCTCTGCTAACATCCACGTGACTTCAACAACAAGGCCCGAATTCACTTTAGTATATCGGTGGACTGGAAAGGTCAAGGGAACTTAAGGGATCTGTCTATAGCCGAGTGCCCGCTACCAGGTTACTGTTCTCAACCATTCCAGCCACTGATATCTAAGCTACTGAACGATATCAGCACACCTTGTGGCAAAATAATTGCCAGTCATATTCGGAGACGGACACAATGCGTGGACACGTTAATTCCCTCACCTACGTGCTGACTGTGGGAATGTAATCCTACACTCAGGAGGGCGGCCGGAACACTCGCTGTAACAGCACAACAAACCCTCCGGTGTCAACATGGCGTGCGATAAATTGCCGTTACACCCAACAATGCAATTTTTGCACATTTGCTTTGTATAGAGCTATGCAGTAAGAGAATCAACCCAAGCTTAAGGTGTGTCCACGTGCCGATGAGCTGAATGACTGCGGTATAGACAGTCTTTAACGTGGAATGGATTCTCTTCCTCGCAACGGAGTTCGTGCGTGTAGGCAGGGATCATTCGCTAATTCTCAACAACGTTTCAGCTATTCTACAACTACACAGAATCAGAGATACGGGCCCAAGCAAGGTAGCCGGCGTAAAGAGGAAAAGATCGGGTGCCAGGAAGAATATTTTGAAGTGTGAGCGACTAGTTCGGAAGAACGTACGCATCATGTACTGGAATTGTGCCAGCGTAAAACAAAGACGACCTGTCCTCGACAAACTCTTATATGGTGCCGACATCGTTGCCCTGCAAGAAACCAACCTATGGGAAGGGGCAGTCTGCATTGCTGGCCGCATCTCGGACAGGCAATTCTTGTTAGGAATAACATGTTGGCATCTGAAGTAGACATGTCAAAGTGGAACAGCGACACAGTGCAGGTATATGCAGTTAGAGTGCAGACGCATGTCCCCTTCGTCCTAGTGAATGTGTATGCGTGCAATGGTAAGGTCGATACACAGCAGCGGCAAAGTCTATTCCACCAGGACGAGAAGAACATTATCTTCTGTGGTGATTTTAACGTCAGGGGTAGACAGTGGGGAAATAACCCTACCAACAAGCAGGGTGAAAAGTTTAAAGACACGATCGCAACATCAGATCTGGTGTGTATCAATGATGGTAGAGCAACCAGCCTAGCGAGTCGACCAGGGGACTCTGACAGTGTCATTGATTTGGCATTAGTGTCTCCCACTCTGTTGTCCTTGTGTAAATGGATCGTGCTTGGATATCACGACAGTAATCACAGTTCATGCATGATCCTGGTCAGAAAACGAAGAACATGGGAGCACAAAGGACGTGCGCACAGTTTTCGGTATGACACAGCAGGGTGTGATACTATCAGCAAAATCAGGCGCAGGAAAATCAGACCCATTGCAATAAACAGAGGAATCTAATACAGCCACCATGGTGGAATGACAAGGTCGCGGAAGCATGGTGGATCAAGAGGCAAGCAGTTAAGCAGGTGGCAGAATGGCCACTAACACACCATCTGCACATACCAAGGCTCTGAAAAAAGACATGAAAGAGAAAACCGTGTCCTTCAAAACATGTGCAAATCTGGCTAAGAGTGTCGCATGGGATGAATTCTGCTGGCGGCCTCGCGCTGAGAAGTCCCTGTCGACGTTCTGGAGATTCCACCAGCGCATGAATGGTACTGCAAGGCGTAAATGCGTCCAGGATTTCCAAAGTACTGACTCGGCCTGGCAAAAGTCAGACGAAAATAAGGGTACAGCTCTCCTCCAATGCTACATACAGCAGACAGACCACAATGACGATGCAGAAAGACTCATGACACAGGGGGCATAGAAGAGCTTTGCAGCGCTGTTGTGTTGGATGAAGAGCTGTGTATAACTGCGGAGGTCTTCAGGACAACACTGAAAACATCTGGAAGCATTGCGCCAGGGTCTGATGGCATTCGATACAAGGATATTACATATTGATCAAAAACGTAAATGTTATGGCACAAACTTACTAAAAAGCAAGATATATCATCTGAAAGCGATGCAAATAGTGACATTCATCCTGCTAGCGAACAATATACTTCGGATGTTAACAAATCGACAGCTTCCGGTACAAAACTCGGGACTAGAATTTCTAGTAGAAACTCACAGTCTGAGCTTGATAACGATGAGAGAGAAGCTAACAGGTTTTCGAGTTTTTTATGTTAACCTAATCGTTGACTTTGCAAACATTTTGTTGTGCAATAAGTGTGGACAACCTCTGGGCGAGAATAAGTCTTATGTGACTGAAGATAGGTGCTCACTTCCGTCAAATTTCACTTTCCACTGCCAATGTCAGCATCTTTTATCATTCATGTCTTCTGCAAAATGTGGGAAGACTTACGAAGTCAGCAGACGGTATCAAGTTGCTCTCTGTGCCATATGACGTAACTATATTCATGGCAAGAAATTGCTTGGGAATATGAATATACCAACAAATGTGTTCAAAGGCAGTTGGTCTATTTATAAGAAAAATATTCTTCATGCCACTGAGGCAGTTGTTCAGG
Source organism: Arion vulgaris (assembly GCA_020796225.1). Classification (NCBI taxonomy): domain Eukaryota; kingdom Metazoa; phylum Mollusca; class Gastropoda; order Stylommatophora; family Arionidae; genus Arion; species Arion vulgaris. Next base: position 45,352,464 of record CM036757.1, read on the forward strand.
TAAGTATGCAGAAAGCTGCTTATGAAATTAGAGAAAAGAAAGGATCAGGCATACTACTCTGTTGTGACGGCACATGACAAAGAAGAGGGTTTCAGTACAAAAATGCTGTGGTTACAGCTCTCACAGTAGATAGACATAACTCTAAAGTTCTCGACACCCCCAGTTTTGATGAGCGGTTTCTGAAATATTGCACGCTCGGTCGCTTGATATGCTGTGGCATTGTGGCGTTTTGAGATTTCTGTAACTCCATCAACCCATCTTTTTCTTGGTCTGCCACTTCCGCTTGATGATTCCATTTTCAGGTTGTGCTCTCTTACATCTGGTGTAATCGGGTTCATTCTGACCAAGTGGTCAAACCATTTGAGCCTGTTTTTCAATAAATCGAATAGCAGGGGGTGTTCCAACTGTTCTTCTAATTTCCTCATTTCTTATATGGTCTCTTCTTGTTTTTTTTTACTGCTTTCCTCAAGCATTTCACTTCACATTTGGTTATTTTCCTTTCTTGATCTTTTGTGAGTGTCCATGTGTGGCACTGGTAACACAGTGTTGGTATGACGATTGCATTTATAATCTGTATTTTAGTCTCTACTGGAATTGCTAGGTGTTTCAATATTGGGGTAAGTTGGTATGTAATGTTGTTGGCTTGCTGGATTCTAGTTTCGATCTTTCTGTCCAGTCTACTATCAGATGTGAAGATATTTCCGAGGTATTTGAATTCTCTCACCTGCTTTAGCATTTAGTGGTTTAATTCTATGTTGATATTTTTATGTTCTCTGTTTATAGTCATGACTTCTGTCTTTTGAATGTTGATCTCCATGTTGTATTTGATGCAGCTATTGTTGAGTACGTTTATGTGTTCTTGTAGCTGTTCACTATTATTATGGAATAGACACTGGTCTTCAGCAAAGAGCAGTTAATTTTGTTGGTCTGCGTCCAGTGATGTTTCGTCTGTTTTGGTGATGCTATCCATGTATATAATGATGTGGAGAGGTAAATAAAATACATCCTTGTCGTACTCCTGATGTTACTCGACGCTTGTTAGTATCACACTTTCACTTTATATATGGTTCTAACACAGTCTAGCAGCGTTCCTTTTATTCTGTAGTTTTCAAGAATATCCCATAATATTTCTCTGTTGACCCTATCGAATTAACGAATACATATTAGCATTACATGTTGAATACATTTGTATAAAGGTTGTTGTGACCGAACCAACATGTTCCAGACTATAGCACGACCGTAACAACAAAGCATAAACACATTACTTACTAGAGAATTGTACATATCTTTAACATCTTAAGCTGTCTTTGGATAGTGTCTGTTCATATTTTGGCTGCACAAAAGTTAAACAACGCATGTCATGTCTCATCTGGCTGAGTACTGCATGATTCCATGACGTTGAGTACTCAGCCATGACCTTCTGATGCAAGACACCACTAAGTGACATAAATTCAAATTCGCTCTAGTTGTTAAATTTATATTTTAATTTGTCATTTCCTATTTTTTATTATTACTTTTATTGATATAAATGTTAGTATTTTCTACAGCTGGTTAACTTTGAGCTGTGTTTAATTTGCTAATAGTCGTTTATTAGTGGTAACAAAGTATGCTTGTCATTAGTTTGTTCTCCTACATGGTAGGACAGAAGCTGAACAATAAACGGCGTTCTATTGTTTTGTGATATATACTCACCAATTATAATGTTCGGTGCTCTTTGTTTCTTGGTTTACATGGTTGACTAATTTGTATTATCTCTAATGAGCTGCAGCCGGTGCTACGGAGTTTGTGCACTGTTTACTGACACTCCAGCAGATCCGGCAAGATAATATGCATACAAAAGAAACGGTAGTAGAGAGACGAGAACTGAAAGTAGGCTAAGGGACAAACTGGACGTAGGGTATGAGCTGGACGTATGGTATGAGCTGGACGTAGGGTATGAGCTGGACGTATGGTATGAGCTGGACGTATGGTATGAGCTGGACGTAGGGTATGAGCTGGACGTAAGGTATGAGCTGGACGTAGGGTATGAGCTGGACGTAAGGTATGAGCTGGACGTAGGGTATGAGCTGGACGTAAGGTATGAGTTGGACGTATGGTATGAGTTGGACGTAAGGTATGAGTTGGACGTATGGTATGAGCTGGACGTAGGGTATGAGTTGGACGTATGGTATGAGTTGGACGTATGGTATGAGTTGGACGTATGGTATGAGTTGGACGTATGGTATGAGTTGGACGTATGGTATGAGTTGGACAGATATGGTATAGAAGAAAGACAGATATGGTATAGAAGAAAGACAGATATGGTATAGAAAAAAGACAGATAGACTTGCCTTCATGTACTCGTATCTTCGAATTGGCTACTGGATTTATCGAAGTGTAAAACAACGAGGACCAATTCTACAGAAGAGAATTTACGACTTCGAAAACTTCATGATTCTTCTACTTCGACGATCGTTCTTTTCGGCCGTTCTGATCATTTTTGTTGTTGTGATATACAAACATTCTTTGCCAAGAACGGTTTTTACGTTGTGCTAATTATGCAGCTATAGTGATTAGGCCAGCATATCCAACTTATTGCCATCATTTTATTTACTAGGATAGCTTGCCCTAGGATTTCCTTTAGTACGATTATCTTTCGCCGTATATTTGGGCTTTATGATTTACGACAAAGAACTGTGCCGTCTTTCTGAATTTGTTCGGGATTAGTAACATTTCTCAGTCTTTTTGCGGCACATAAGCATGTCGTGGGACGGCATCTTACTCGGCCTTCGCCCGGAGTTGGACAGCCTGTCAAAACTTTACAGTGTCGACCTTATTTTTCTGACCACGTTGAGTTTATTCTGGAATAGGAACATTCTCAGTCTTTTCCGAGGCACGTGTCGGTAATTTGCAATTTGCAGTTTCTACTCTGAATTTTTCTTGGCGCGGGAAACCCTGGACTGGGGCTACGCACATATAATGTAGAGGGTCGTTTCATTAGATGCTGTCAGCGCAACATAGATTTTTCGCTCGCTAAGCATCCCCCGCCCCAGTTTTTCCGGGGATGTTAGTTGTAAGAACAACTGTACCATGTCGAGTTGTTTCAGGGAAGGCAGTTACGTTAGGCGCTAAAACGCAACTTTAGGATTTGCGCTCGACCAAATTGAACCCTATAGATATATCTGTGCTTGTCCTTTTGTACGGAGTTTACTGCAATCTTCCCGTGTGTCGTCACTTCACATTGCATCTCTTCCGACCATGCTTGTCGAGAGTTGGCGAAGGCGTTGCAACCATTGCTTCAATGGACGTGAATATTTTCCTCCTGACGACTCGTACCGTGTCAATTTTATACGTATCGTTTTTTAATGTAGTTCACTTTTCCGGCCAGCCGAGAGAGAGATGTGCAGAGACAGTCACTCGGTGGTTCTTCTCGTCTATCTTGCGAGTAATTGTCGTTTATCATAACCGTTTGCATCACTACTTATACCAGAGTAGCTCTCCCTCGAACCCTAACCGCTTAGCCAGACATGATCTGTTTCCAGGGTCACCACGTGGAGGGGGTATGATCTTAATTAATGCCAGCTCACTAATCCTGGCGCGCTATTGTCCCTAGAGGTGTGCCTTTGTTCCCTTCATGATTAAGAAATCCAACTTCAATAAGAATAAAATCATGGAGTGTCTAGGCGTTAAATGTTATTTTACTCCCAATGAACCCGGAGGAGGACGAGGTCAGGATATCTATGTAAAGCATGACCTTTCTCACAATTGTCTTGATACACATGACTGCTTATCTGATGGTTTTGAATAACAAGGAATTGAATCAACAATTCGTGATCATGTATGACGAATCTACAGGGTGTTCAAGATAATTGCAGCCCCATTGACAAATCGAAAGTTGCCAGTTAACCTATTGCGTGGTGTCTATTTACTCTGTAAACCGGTTCTGACTAGCTCGTCCTAAGTCAGATTTGTTCATCGCCCCTTCCCGCACTACAATTACATACCGTCACACAACCTTGACCTATACCACATCATAACTGAACCTTCTCATTTTCATACATATATGCCAGATTAGCACCATTCACAGGTTGCTTTTATCTTGAACACCCTGTATAATGTGTACGCCTTAGTTGACAAACTCTCTATTGCAGATAACTAAGATTTTCTTGAGAAACTCTCTGATGTTTCATGCACAGTGTCTTATAGCAAGGAATTTTAATCATGGCTAATAACGCTGATATTAAAATATAAGTTTTTTCCTAGAATTTCTGTTTTTCAAGTACTCGTTTACGTAGTCAATATGTTGACCTAGTTTGGGCGTTGTCTCCTTACAAGCTTGTTTCTTTTGTGGAAAACTTTGATCTTTACATATTTCTGCAACAAACGGTGTTCTTCTTCTGCGAGAGATGACCTGTCTCCATGAAATCAGTTGTCAACAGATCTTCCATGGTGTCTTATAATTTTACCTTCAGAATAGTCTCATAGGACAGCCTTGTTTGTAACCTCAAGTCATTGAACAATAGATCGAATTACCATTTTAGAATGTTCATTAGTTAGTTTGTGTGTGCAGCTTTTCTTTTGTGTAGGTTGACTTGTTGTCTATAGTGTCTTGAGAAGGTCATGTAGAAAATATTGTGTTGGCTTCGGTCTGATATTAGTATGGGATCATTGTGTCGATATTGGTATAGCTCGAAAAGAACGACATACCAAATATGCAAATATATTGAACTGGTGTGTAGGCCACTGCAAGCTGCTAGATATGTTGAGGTCATGTTCGGATCACCTATGGATATCCACAGTGCTATGATGTTAGTCCTACCATAACTGACAAATGTTGGGTACATGCGGTTAATTGGTGTTCGTTTTATGACACTAAGCATATTTGTGCTTCCCTTTGATCAATGTTTATTAATGAAATTGTGTGGTGGATATGTTTATATTTTGTGTCTGCTTGCTCGTCTGTCAGCTGCTTCATCATTACCTGTGAGTCTACAGTGTTCTGGAATACATTACATTTACTTTGTTGTTGGCAGACAGCTGATTATGTTGTTCAATGATAGTTCTAGTTAAACAGTTCTCATGTTTTATTTGACAAGTCAGGAGAGTTGACTTTTCACACGAAGAATATATTATTTCCTTTCAATATGCGTTCTTGTAAGTATCTTTGTGTTCTCTAATATTGCATGTAGATCTCTTCTTTAGCTTTTTAGTTTACAACTTTCCAGTGCGAACTGAACAGACTGTTAGGGACGTTTGACATGTGTAGTGTGTCCCAACTCCTTACTTTCGCACTGCTTCCTCTGAAGAGAAATCGGTAAAGACACGGATCTACTGTGAGATGTTGGATATTGGTTGTTTTGGTTGTTTGTATGTTTTGATTGTCATGACTATCTGATATTCTTCAATGTTAGTTTAAATTTCCTTCCTTGATTGTAAGGTATATAGCATATGTTACTGTGATGTTTGTCTTATTATCGATATAATTGGAGACTGCAGTAAAACTATGTAGCAATGGGAAGACTGCAGTAAAACTATGTAGCAATGGCGAAACACGTAAAACTAAAGTACTGTAGTTTTACAAAATATGAAAACAACAACATTACACTTCAACATTTTGACCAAAAGGCCTTTATCAAGAAAAGGATGCAATTTCTTCCTTTCTGTTGTATCCTTTGTTTGATAAAGACCTTTTGATGGAAACGTTGATGTGTATTGTTATTGTTTTGTAGTTAGTAAAACTATAGTACTTTGTTTTTACATGTTTGTGTTATTGCAGTATGCTACAAAATGTTTCCATTGCTCTGGTTAGGTTGTGGTTACAATGATGCATGTTTATTGGCAGTCATCATTTATCTTAATATTTCCTTTGAAGATTTTCTATTCAATTGAATCATAGTTAGATATCTTTTATTTGTTCGCGCATGTGCTACTGTTTATGACATTTTGTTTTTGTTGCTGACATAAAAATGATTTTCTCATCTTGGCAACCTACTAGTTTATGTAACCCTGTTGTTACTTCCACTGTAGTTATCGGATACCTCTTTAGTCCTTCCGTGCTGATTTGAAGTCGAAGTTGTTGATTTTCCTTTTTGATACATTTTCAGAAAAGTTATATTTGTTGATGTAGCTATGACATACTGTTAATAATAACAATATTATTTGTTTGTCTTTTGCAGTCGGTAGTATATCATCCTATAACATCCACGAGATGGCCGAACGGCACAGTTCCTTATGTAATGAGCGATAACATCCGTAAGTATACGCCACTGCACAATGGTTCAACATGAATGGATTCCGCCTGAGTGGTGCTGGGGCCCGCAAGGGAAGCAAAGAATACTACCACTGCGACCTACAAGGCATGTCGTAAAAGACGACTAATGTAGGACCTAGGAAGCTACCCTAGTAAATAAACAACATAGCAGAAATTGCAATTCTAGCATACTTGTAGTCACACAAATAGCACGACGTACAACCGCTCCAAGGCTCAGATCCCATACAAATCACACAGTGTGGCTAAAAAGTGGTCGATATGAGCCTCAGAAGAAGAAGAAGAATGTATTAATAAAAACATCGTATGTGAGGTTTAAAACAAAGAACATGATGATAGTAGGTCGATAATGTTGGTATGTATCTGTTAATTAGTCATCAGCTGAAATAGGACATTAGAGATATAGTTAGAGAGACACACACAGATAAGGTAATTAATAGTAAGTAACAACAATGTGCTTGTTTATTACAATAATTTGTGAGATGATGGTTTGATCTTCTAATGATGATACGTCAATGTTGTAGTACTGATTATTTAGAAATGTAGTAGTAATGACTAAGCATTCAATGGAAACCTCGCCGCCCCATGATGGCATTACCGTGTAGTGGTGGGTAGACATGAGGACCCAGAGAGCTATCACGACAGGGTTATCCAAGCCAGACAGGTCAACGAAGAGAGGTCAGACTAAATGTGGCCACTTTATCCTCCAGGACGTAGGTTGTACGATAGGCAAACTAGCCATCTATAAAAGAAGGTAGTTACAGAAACTGAAAACAAAATAGTTCAAAAATAACTTGGTCTCGAAAAAAGTAGGGCTCCATGACGGAGTAGCCAAACCCGCAAGGAAGCTGATATGCGTCGATCATTTCAGGGCCGCAGACAAAACTAGAGGCTCCTACATTGATTTAGCAGAAGAAACCCACCCTTATAGAGATGTGGAAGGTCACGACAATGCTAGAGACAGAAAAATGTTCGCAAGGGGGCAAAGATATGCATCTCTACAGCTCACAGTACTGGGACTGTTTGAAGCAAGGTGTAATGCCTTTGGTGAAACAAGACTCCAGACGAAAGGCACACTGCTTTACTCGTGGAATGAATATAAGGATGATCCCCATGAAGCGGGTTTGGCACTGCTGCTATCCAAAGAAGAGACCAAATGTATGATGAAATTGGAACCAGCGTCTGACCGTATTATCAGTGCCAGGTTTTAATCTAGGTTCTAGAAGACCAGCATCTGTATGTATTATGCCCTACGAACAGCGCAGAAGGGAATGAGAAAGAGCATTACTATTCGCAAGTGCAGGCAACCGTTGACAAAGCACTCAGCTGACATGCTGATTCTTATGTGGGACCTGAATGCCAAGGTGGGCAAAGATTATATTGGCAGGGAGAGAGTGAGATATGAACTCACCATCATCAGGTGCCGTGCCGGCTGGCGTAGGCGATCATGGATCTCCACAAATCTCTGTCGTTGGTGTTTGCTATCAACTCAGATGTTGACGTTCTACCGTGCCATGAGGTCAGGCTATCCAACATTTTCTGTCTCTGTTTTCCCCTGTCTCGTCTACCCTCGATTTTACCGGTTGTCACAATGTGTTCTAAACCTCCCTCCTCATCACATGCCCGAAAAATGATGACTGCTTCTTTCTGATATTGATGATAAGCTTTCTCTGTGTCTTGATCTCATTCAGCACCTCAACATTGGTCATTTTAGCAGTCCATGGAATTCTCATCATTCTTCTATAAAACCACATTTATGTGGCCCTCAGAGATTTTCGATCTGTGTGTTCATTGTCCATGACTCGCATCCGTATGTCAGTATTGGTTCTATGTAGCTCTGAATAACTCGCATTCTAATCGGGATTGACAAGGACTTGTTGCAGATAATGCTTCTCATCTTCAGGAATGATGTTTTCGCTTGTACTATTCTGCTCTTTATTTCTGATCGGCATCTGCCATCTGATGTTACCAGGACTCGAGGTATTTAAATTGCTGCACTTGGCATAGATCAGTCCCATTTACTTTGATGGTGCATTTTGGTAAAATCTGCTTTTTTGATATGATCATAATTTATGTCTTCTTAATATTCAAACTGAGTCCTTTGTTGTCACTTTCAGTCACAACCTTATCAACTAATTTCGTATATATATATAGAGATAGGAACTAGTGGTCTTAGAAGCATGCATCTTCAGACTAGACAGAGAAGGGCACAAGGGTGGAGTCCTCACCCTAGTACGAAACGACATTCCAGCAAAGCATGTGGAAGTAACCACAGGTAGTGCCGGCTCAGCAGAGATCATAGGCGTCCTAATTACATGTGATGAAATGCAGATTCTTCGGTATAATTTATACTACCTAGGTGACATCTCGCTGTCACTCGATGCAATGAATATGAATGATACAGCATGCATGGTGGTCGGTGACTTCAACAGTCACTCAGAAAGATGGGGCTACCTCGAAACGAACAGCAGAGGCGTAGAAATGGAAGACTGGGAGATAGAGAACAACATGTTCCTCATCAATGCCCCAGACGACCGGCCAACCTTCTATTCGAGAAGGTGGCATACGACTAGCATCCCCAACCTGGCCTTCGCAACAAGTGAACTCTCCACAAAAACATTACATACGGTCACAAAGCAACGGAGATAGTGACCATAGGCCCGTCAGGCTGCAAGTAGACCTAAAATTTATGCCAGAGCCCAAAATGTGGTTGACATGGTGGAACTACAAAAAAGCCAATTGGAAACAGTACGGGCACTGACAGATGCCAATGTTGAACAAATCAACATGCATGAAAAGAAACACATGCGATACGTGGCAAGGGAACTCTCAGAAGCAATCCTGAAAGCGGCAAGGGAAACCATTTCTAGAGGCGCACGGAAGGATTACAAGCCATATTGGACAGCAGAGGTTCGGAATCTTGAAAACGATCTTGAATTGGCAAGGAAGGAGGCAGAACAGGCACAGTCAGTAACGACCAATACTGCGTACAAGGCGGCAGCAGCTAAGTCCAAGCGGGAGGTCAAACAATCAGCACGATAGAGCTGGGTTGAGAAGACCGAATCCCTGAACCTTGACAGGGGCAGCCATAAATTGTGGAAGCTAGCAAAATCGATGAGTGATGAAATCACCAACCGACCCAAAATAGTCCTGGAACAGGATAAAAGATGTCCTAGGAAGGCAAGCGAAAACATTTTAATGTAAAAATATGCCGAAGTCAGCAGTGTAAGCATAGCAAAAGAAAACGTCGATGACACAAGGATAAAAGCTAGAGTCCTCCAAGACGAGCCAAGAAAAGCCGAATGTCACCTAACGGATACATTTACCAGAAACGAGCTGCACGAGGCATTAAGGGAGCTGAAGCTCAGAAAATCGCCAGGTAAGGATGGGATCACTAACGAGATGCTAAAAAATGTGGGTACTAGAGCAAAGACAGCTCTACTAGCCGTCCTAAATATGTCGTGGAGGACAGACATAGTCCAACAAGAATGGAAGGAAACGATCATGGTACCCATCCTAAAACCAGGGAAAAACAAACTCGATCCGGCGAGTTACAGACCAATAAGCCTCCTAAGCTGCACGGGCAAACTTATGGAACACATGGTGAACAGACGGCTATCTTGGCACTTGGAAAGCAAAGGGTTTCTCATGGCAAAACAGGGAGGCTTTCGGAAATACCGATCTACCGAAGATCAGGCAACCCATATCGCCCATGAAATCGAGGATGGTTTCCAAGAAAAGAAGCAAACACTAGCAGTGTTGGTAAACATGAAGAATGCGTACGGCACAGTCTGGGAAGAGTGGCTAAAGCTCAAACTCCTCAACCTCGGGATAAAGAGAATAATGTACAAATGGTTTGATAGATACCTAGAGAACAGAACAGCAAGGGTTTCAAGTTCAGGGTACACGAGCGCTAACGCCACACTAGAGCAAGGAGTCCCCCAAGGATGAGTGCTCTCATCAACTCTATTTCTATTCTTCGTCAATGACATAGCAACATGCCTACCACAACGATTACACTCTGCCATGTATGCCGACGACCTGACAATATGAGCGAGGGAAGAGTCAATGCCCATAGCAATAAATCGACTGCAAAATAAGCTAAATAAGCTTGAAATCTTTTTTTAAAAAGTGGAGTATGAAAATAAACGCTTCTAAAACCACCTACACTGTGTTGTCGCAGAACAACCATAATTACAATATTAAGCTTAAAGTCAACGAACAAGATCTTCCAGAAAGCAAGACCCCAACGTGCCTCGGAGTCACACTCTACCGAAAGCTGAATTGGTGCCCCCAAATTGAAAATGCTACGGCAAAAGCGAGACAGATGATCAATATGATACGTAAACTCGCAGGCTCTACGTGGGAGCAAACACCAGATTTCTCAAAACACTATACACTGGTAGAGTGCGACAGATCCTAGAGTACGGCATTGCAGCATGGAGCAGTGCATCCAATAAACAATTGGCAAAAGTGTGCAGCAGTCAGAATCGAGTAGCACGTACTATCACAGGTGCTATGAAGTCTACGCCTATCAAGGCGATGGAGACAATCAGAGGCCCACAACCAATTGCAGATCACAGGGACAGAAAAGTTATGATCCTGGCGGAAAAACTGAAAAGGCTACATTCTCACCCTATGCATGAAAGAATAAATGGATTAGGAACTGGCAGAATAAAGACAATCAGCTTCACAAAAAATGCAAAAGCGCTGACCGCAGACCATCCTGTCCTAGGAAACTGTAAAGCTAAGTCAATACCGGCAACTGTTAAGTGCCCGCCGTGGAAGACCAACATGCCAGAACTAAGGGAATCAATCCCAGGCATACTAAAAAAGTGCAGCAAAAATCTGCGAAAGAAAAGTGGTCACAGAAGAACACATAGCAACCGAGTACCCTTAATATGAGTGGATACACATGTACACTGATGGATCGGTAAAGAACGCAATCAGAGATGAAGGAGGTGGAATAGTGCTTAAACTCACAAAGAAAGAGATGGTCACGAAAGCGATTGCCACATGTAAATACTCAAATAACTACCGGGCAGAGGCAATAAGAACAGCGGCCGAAATGATCCTAGAGAGAAGAGGCACCTCACGCAACAAAGTCGTGATATTCATCGATGCTATATCGGTCATCACTGCCCTCAAAAGTGTAGATAAAAAAGAGCTAAATGAGCTGAAAATGACCCTCGATACTATAGTGCACGCACTTAAACGCAGCGTCGTTCAGTGGATACCACCACACTGCAACATAAGCGGAAATGAACACGCCGACAAGCTAGCTAAAGAAGGCAGGCGACTACCTCAGACCAATCTCGAGATCATTATGAGGAAGCAAGAACAACCATCAACTGGCCCTATAAACACAAATGTTCAAAAGATCATCCTCAGTACAACAACAGCGACGGGTACTTTGGTGTGTCTCGCAGTGAACAAGTTGCTATATTTTCCGCCTCCGTACGGCCAAACAACTCCGTGCCTACATGTTTCACAAATTTAAAATTGGCACAACTAGCCTGTGCAACTGCCAAAATGCCGACATGACAGCAGATCACGTTCTGCAAGACTATCAACTGTCAGCAGGTACAAGAAACGAAACATGGCCCTTAAAACACAGAGCTTCGCGAGAAGCTTTAAGGAGGAATGGAATTCTTAAAACCACGATAAATTCATGATAAAAGTTGGTTCATCATTCTAGACCGGGATCGCGAGAGAGAGAGAGAGAGAGAGAAGCATGCATGACAATATTGCTATATTTCTAGAATTCGGTGCATCCAACGAGCTTGTTATATGGGGTAAACTCTTCCAACATAGAAGGTCTCATAAGACAACATAGATCGCGTCAGACCATTGCACTGAAAGCCATATTGACCATGTGGCAATTCGTCAACGATGGAGGACATCACTACACGATGTAAGAATGAGGAGAGGGGTAGACATAGCATGCGACCACCATCTGGTTGCTATACAACGGAAGATGCAATAGAGTCCGTGAAAAAAAATTGATTTCAGGAAACTAATCACAAAACAGAAAGGAAGTTTTCCAGATCGTTTTAAAGAATCATTTGGAACACTACAGACGAAAGAAAAGTAGGATAACTTGGAGAGTACTTGGAACACCTTTAAGCAGACTACTGTTGGAGTCTGTCAAAATATACTTTGGGAGACCAAGATCAAAAATTATGCTATGGATCACAGACGAAACATGGCAACAGGTGGAGGAGAAGTAGAAGTTAATGCTGGAAGTAAACCAGGCGTGAACATGACAGCAAAAACAAGCGACAGGAACTAGATATAATGCGATATCCAGAGATGTGAAAAGACAACTGAGAGGCAGCAAAATATCCTTCCTAAAGGAAGTAGCAGAACAGGTAGAAGAAACGGCTAGCAAAGGTTACATCAATGTACTCTATGAGACAACCAGATTGTTAAGTAGGGGGGAGGGATGGTGGTGGGATAACATGTCAGTGAGAGACAAGACTTGTCAACTGAGTGGTTAGAAAGCGAATATCCGACATGTGTTAAAAAGACTTTCCCCACTAAGCCCGCCAGACCTGGTGCCAGGAGATACACTTGAAATAAATGTAAGAGAGATCACAAAATAAATATTCGCAGCGGTTTGACAAACTTGAAAAATGGCAAGGTGGCAGAAGTAGATAAGCACTGAGGGAGGGGGTAGAAGATATGGTAAACCAGATTCACATATTGTTCAACTTGGTGTGGAGCAGATGGGAGATCTCAGCAGATTGGGGGGAAAAACTGCCAAATAATGGAGATTTATTACAATATGACAGGTGAAGAATGTTCATGCTGTTTTCCATTCCCAGCAAAGTCCTCATTGGGTTATCCTGGACATGATTTTAGAGACTATTGACCACAGGCTTAGAGAAGCACAGAATGGATACGGGAAAGATAGATCATGCAATGAGCAGATAGACACCATGAGAATCGTTGTAGAACAAACAATGTTGAGTCCTCTCCAGGCGCCTTTTCATTGGACATCTGATAGGCTTCATCATATAGCGCATGGGTTGTTGAGGGCTGCACGGAAATGTTATGTACAGGAATTTCATATTTGAGGAGTGTTAATTAGACGCTTTGTTCCATTTGCATCTAGTGTAGGGGTAGCATGAGAAATATGAGGACCATAAACAGTTCCCAGTGCATCATACAAACGTTTGAAGTAAATTCTCTCAGCATAAATCTGACTTTCATTATATTTTTGTATTTGCCTAATGTCGTATGTTTCCCTACCTTTATTCAAAACCTTGCATATTTGGTGTTATATTGTCATACCTTTATTCATTTAAATATTCTTCAATTAATACTAGCACGATTATTGATACGATATAGCTGTCAGTGTATTTCAAGTGAATGAAAGTAATGTATGTATATATATAAAGATTCGCTAACATTGTAAAGCTGGTGAGTTAAGGTAATGTCAGTATAATGAGGGAATCCCAACAGTGTAAAGATGGTGAGTTAAAGTAATGTCAGTATAGTTAGGGAATCCCAACATTGTAAAGATGGTGAGTTAAGGTAATGTCAGTATAGTTAGGGAATCTCTAACATTGTAAAGATGGTGAGTTAAGGTAATGTCAGTATAGTGAGGGAATCTCTAACATTGTAAAGATGGTGAGTTAAGGTAATGTCAGTATAGTTAGGGAATCTCTAACATTGTAAAGATGGCGAGTTAAGGTAATGCCAGTATAGTTAGGGAATCCCAACATTGTAAAGATGGCGAGTTAAGGAAATGGCAGTATAGTTAGGGAATCTCTAACATTGTAAAGATGGTGAGTTAAGGAAATGTCAGTATAGTTAGGGAATCCCAACATTGTAAAGATGATGAGTTAAGGAAATGGCAGTATAGTTAGGGAATCTCTAATATTGTAGTGATAGTGAGTGAAAGTAGTGTCGATATAGAAAAACAATGTAGATGGTATTAGTATGATGATAACTAAATTATATAAAATATATCATGATGTAAATGAGAGGACATTTTTTAAAGTTCAAATTGTTTAGACTTATTTCCAATGATTGTTGAATATGTTATTATAATTTACGTTTGATATATTGATAGTGATTTTTGTAAACGTGTTACTACAAACATTTACAATAAAGTTGACGTCATCTTTGTTTATATTACAGCTGAAGTAGGTAGAAATAAACTAATTTTAGCCATGAGAGAGATGGAATACGATGTCAATGAAGAGGATCATTATTGCATACATTTTATTCCTAGGACAACTGAAACCATTTATGTGAACATATCATTTGCAAATTAGTAGGTATTTCTTCTTCTTTTCTCTTAATGTTTAATGTCTTCTTCATATTTAGTCTGATTCTCGAGATGCATGCTGTTATGTCTATTAGTTAATCAAGATTGCCACATAGTTTTGCATACATACTCGTCTCTGTTAGCCAATGTTATTTTAGACACGTATCAATACCATTCTGAAAGTCACGTTCTGTGGTGTTGACATTCGTCTCTATCTAGCATTTCAAATGTACTCGGTTCGCTTTCAAGTCTAGCAACAAAAGCAATATTCAAGTGATAGATCAACTCACTGAAGCTGGTATCAAGTTCATAGACTGATGTTAAAACGTAGTTAGACTCTTGTTCATGTTCAAATATAGAAAAAATTGAATATGTAAGACTGTGTAAGACAGATGCAAGTAAACTGGACAACTTCAGCTTGTGCAAACATCGTCAATAAGAACTAAAAAACTAAAGTTCTACATGTTGTCATCATTCCGAAAAAAACCGAATTCCTTCATATATCCGCACTTGTGTTTCAGATTTCGTTGATACGTTCATGTGTAAGGAAGATGTTGATAAACACATTGTTTATTTCAAAATACACGCAATGATAATGTTTCTGTCAATCATTAATTCAATCAAACATATTAAACAATCAGATATTCTGATTTGTAAAGGAAGTCACAATATTGACTCAATTATTCTTCACTTTTAGAAAATAATGTTACATGTAGTACAACTGTTCTAAAGTTGCAAGCAAGGTTTCGATCACAATAATAATAGAGTAAAGCAAGCAAGGTTTCTACCATAATACTAAACAGAGTAAAATAAACAACAGTTTTTCCATAATACTAAACAGAGTAAAATAAACAATAGTTTTACCATAATACTGAATAGAGTAAAATAAACAATATTTCTACCATAATACTAAACAGAGTAAAATAAACAATATTTCTACCATAATACTAAACAGAATAAAATAAACAACAGTTTTACCATAATACTAAACAGAGTAAAATAAACAATAGTTCTACTATAATACTAAATAGAGTAAAACAAACAACAGATAAAACAGAAACTCAGATCAAGAATATATGAGAATTGTGGATATCATATATATTTTTACTCATGTTAAGTTTATTACTAAATAACAAATGGTGTCAAAAGCGCAGTTCTAGAGACAACGTTTCACCAGGTTTATTGAGCTGACACTATTCCAGATCCTTCCCCATCTCCACGTTGTGAACCTAGAAACAGACAACGGTTCCTGTCTGGCTTAGCGACTAGGGACAGACGGGGAGCTACAGATAGTGATAGTAGTACAAGCACAGAAACGTGATGCAGGTCCAAAATCCCTGTGCACACATTTCCTGGCCGATGTACGATGAAAATTGCCCAAATGGTTGCTGAAACGTCAGAAACAGTAGCGTACGAGTCTATGAACGAATCCCAACTCCCCTGGAGTAAGTGACCGCAAGTAAATTACCAAATGCGGGCAAAATCAATAAGAATGATGTGTAACAAATCAAAGGTTTCCGCGAACCCAGTAAATGCCGGCTAAAATCGGACACATCGCCGAAGGATAAGCACCAGCGCTCCAAATTGTGCTGCAGATGTGACGAATCACACTCGTTCTTGGTGTAGGCTGTTGATATATCACAATTAGAAAGATCAAAATTGCCGAAAGAACGATCGAGAAGAAGAAGATTACTAAAATAATGATAACAGTCCAGACTGTGGACAGACAAAATGGATTTAAAATCTAGATAAAACAAAAAAGAATAACGAAGAAAGAAATATTGCTTAGTGGGAGAGAAGAGAGAGAAGAAAGATAATATGAGAGTGAGGAAATAAGAGAGAGAGAGAAAGAAATATGAGAGTGAGTAAATAAGAGAGAGAGAAAGAAAGATAATATGAGAGTGAGGAAATAAGAGAGAGAGAGAGAAAAATAATATGAGAGTGAGTAAATAAGAGAGAGAGAGAGAAAAATAATATGAGAGTGAGTAAATAAGAGAGAGAGAGAGAAAAGTAATATGAGAGTGAGTAAATAAGAGAGAGAGAGAGAAAAGTAATATGAGAGTGAGGAAATAAGAGAGAGAGAGAGAAAAGTAATATGAGAGTGAGTAAATAAGAGAGAGAGAGAGAAAAATAATATGAGAGTGAGGAAATAAGAGAGAGAGAGAAAGAAAGATAATATGAGAGTGAGTAAATAAGAGAGAGAGAAAGAAAGATAATATGAGAGTGAGGAAATAAGAGAGAGAGAGAGAAAAATAATATGAGAGTGAGTAAATAAGAGAGAGAGATATGTGTGAAACATAAAATATGTCAAATAAACAAATGTTAATAACATTCCGCTAAATATAAATACTTATGTGAAATAAATGTCAAGAATAAAACGATTCTGACGATTTATAGAACATGATCTGATAGAACAATTAAATATATGATCAACTAGATATAAGAACATTTATGTGACATGTCTACTCAAAGTAATTGTTCAAATAGATTGATTGATAGGACCATCATCATTGCACTTCTGTGAGTAACCATGTGTGGTCCGATCTCTTTCTTATACTTGTAAGATAGGACCATCATCATTGCACTTCTGTGAGTAACCATGTGTGGTCCGATCTCTTTCTTATACTTGTAAGATAGGAACATCATCATTGCACTTCTGTGAGTAACCATGTGTGGTCCGATCTCTTTCTTATACTTGTAAGATAGGAACATCATCATTGCACTTCTGTGAGTAACCATGTGTGGTCCGATCTCTTTCTTATACTTGTAAGATAGGACCATCATCATTGCACTTCTGTGAGTAACCATGTGTGGTCCGATCTCTTTCTTATACTTGTAAGATAGGAACATCATCATTGCACTTCTGTGAGTAACCATGTGTACTCTGATCTCTTTCTTATACATGGAAATCTCAGCGGCAGTGTACGAACTCCGTAACACAGGCGAGAGCCCCCGGTGTAATTTAGAAGATGGCAAAAATTATTTGTATAAATTTTATTTTGTAATTGTACTAATAAATTTTGTTCAGAAAGCTGCTTGTGAGCTTGCTCTTATCGATTTTGTTCAGAAAGTTGCTTGACAGCCTGCTCTTATCGATTTTGTTCAGGAAGCTGCTTGTCAGCCTGCTCTTATCGATTTTGTTCAGAAAGCTGCTTGTGAGCCTGCTCTTATCGATTTTGTTCAGGAAGCTGCTTATCAGCCTGCTCTTATCGATTTTGTTCAGGAAACTGCTTGTCAGCCTGCTCTTATCGATTCTGTTCACAAAGCTGTTTGTCAGCCTGCTCTTATTGATTTTGTTCAGGAAGCTGCTTGTGAGCCTGCTCTTATCGATTTTGTTCAGGAAGCTGCTTGTGAGCCTGCTCTTATCGATTTTGTTCAGGAAGCTGCTTGTCAGCCTGTTCTTATCGATTTTGTTCAGGAAGCTGCTTGTGAGCCTGCTCTTATCGATTTTGACAAGGAAGCTGCTTGTGAGCCTGCTCTTATCGATTTTGTTCAGGAAGCTGCTTGTTATCGATTTTGTTCAGGAAGCTGCTTGTGAGCCTGCTCTTATCGATTTTGTTCAGGAAGCTGCTTGTGAGCCTGCTCTTATTGATTCTTTTCAGAAAGCTGTTTGTCAGCCTGCTCTTATTGATTTTGTTCAGGAAGCTGCTTGTGAGCCTGCTCTTATTGATTTTATTCAGGAAGCTGCTTGTCAGCCTGCTCTTATCGATTTTGTTCAGGAAGCTGCTTCTCAGCCTGCACTTATCGATTTTGTTCAGGAAGCTCGTTGTCAGCCTGCTCTTATCGATTTTGTTCAGGAAGCTGCTTGTCAGCCTGCTCTTATCGATTTTGTTCAGGAAGCTGCTTCTCAGCCTGCACTTATCGATTTTGTTCAGGAAGCTGGTTGTCAGCCTGCTCTTATCGATTTTGTTCAGGAAGCTGCTTGTCAGCCTGCTCTTATCGATTTTGTTCAGGAAGCTGCTTGTGAGCCTGCTCTTATCGATTTTGTTCAGGAAGCTGCTTGTCAGCCTGCTCTTATCGATTCTGTTCAGAAAGCTGTTTGTCAGCCTGCTCTTATTGATTTTGTTCAGGAAGCTGCTTGTCAGCCTGCTCTTATCGATTTTGTTCAGGAAGCTGCTTGTCAGCATGCTATTATCGATTTTGTTCAGGAAGCTGCTTGTGAGTCTGCTCTTATTGATTTTGTTCAGGTATCTGCTTGTGAGCCTGTTCTTATCGATTTTGTTCAGGAAGCTGCTTGTCAGCATGCTATTATCGATTTTGTTCAGGAAGCTGCTTGTGAGCCTGCTCTTATTGATTTTGTTCAGGAAGCTGCTTGTGAGCCTGCTCTTATCGATTTTGTTCAGGAAGCTGCTTGTGAGCCTGCTCTTATCGATTTTTTTCAGGAAGCTGCTTGTCAGCCTGCTCTTATCGATTCTGTTCAGAAAGCTGTTTGTCAGCCTGCTCTTATCCATTTTTAACTGCCAAAGTTTTTTTTTTATGTGTCCAATTTGAACAAGGGGTAAACGTTTTATCGTCCGGTATCCGATAGAACTAGGAACTCGATCTCACTTGCACTGAGATCAGGATCTCTCGAAAATATCCTACAAACTACACGAGGAAGCGAACCGTTTACCTGTTGAACGAGAAGCGAACCGTTTACCTGTTGAACGAAAAGCGAGCACGTCACCACAATCACACGAAACAGATTCCCGCGCTAAAGTAGAACACACAAATAGTCCACATTAGAGTAGAGAACTCAAAAAAAAGGTTTGTTTTGTTGACTGCTCCTCAGTAAATATAGACGATGTGTGAGTCTAGTCAAATACGATGCATAGGGGTCATAGGCGCAGTCACGGGGATAACGTCGTGCTAAGAATAGTAAGCTGACACTAATCAAGATCCTACCCCACCACTACGTGGTGACGATGGAAACAGACAGAGGATCATGTCTGGCTAAGAGGGTAGGAATCGAGGGAGAGCTACTCTGGTATAAGTAGTGATGCAAGGGCAGTTACGCTATACTAGATCTACTCGAAAGATAGACGAGAAGAATATCCCATAGTGACTGTTTATGCACGTTCCTCCAGTCCCAAGGGAAAAGCTAAATAAAGTAAACAACTAATTGTAAGAACTAACAAGGTACGAGTCGTCATGAGGCACATATCCAGGTCCCCTCGAAAAGATGGTCGCAACAACCTTGCTAGCTCTCAACAAGGATCGCTGGAAAACATGCAATTTGACGTGGCGATACAAGGAAAGATTGCAGTTAACCCGTACAAAAGGCTAAATGCAATAAATGTATTGGGTAAAGTTGATCGGGCGCAAATTCTTAAGTTGCGTTCTAACGCCTAAGGAAACGGCCATCCCTGGAACAACCGAGCACGGTACGGTTGTTTTTACAACTATCATCCCAGAAAAACCTGGGGCTGGTGATGTTTAGCGAACGCAAAATCTAAGTTGCGCTGATAGCGTCTAATGAAAACACGCTCTGGATGATTAGTGTGCAGCCTCAGTTCAGTGTTTCGGGGCCAGGAAAATGCAGTAGAAACTACAAATTGCCAAGTGCCGACACGCACCTCGAAAACGCTGAGAATTGTCCTACTCCAGAACAAACTCAAAGTGATCATAAAAGTAAGGCCGACATTGTAAACATTTGATAGGTTGTTCAAATCCAAACATTGGCGAAGGCTGACACTTTTCATGGTGTATTACACGAGTAAGTAAGACGTCGTCCCAGGACAAGCTTATGTGCCCCACAAGACAGAAATTTTCTTAATCCAGAACGACCTCACATAGTCAGAAATGGTGCACAGTGTACACATACACTTAGGCGTATATCATAAAGCCAAAATATACGGCGAATAATGATCGTTAAAGAACAATAAATACAACCGACAAGTGACCGTTCCTATGACCAGTCCTAGAAAGGTTGTAAATGTTCCTATACCGGAACGACTTCACCCAGTCATTCGCAAAGTAGTAAGTGTCATTTGCAGATATACTGCATTAAAAGAACATTAAAGAGTGTCTATCATACGATGCAGTCAGAAAGTTTGCCGTACAAAAGGTTCTTTGGTGTAGATCCAAGCCAAAATATACAGCAAACAGATCATTAAAGAGAACGTGTACGAAAGAAGGGTAAGCGATGGCGACTGACTATCATTGAGATATAATCGAAACACTTCCGTAGGAGAAAACGGTAGCCCTGACCTACGCCGTGTATGGTACTATATACAAAGTAGAGACCTAATTGTAACAACTGTTGAACGTCAGTCATTCTTTCAAAGATCAATTATATATCACAATAAGTTTGCATTCTTCTCAAAGATCAATTATATATCACAATAAGTTTGCATTCTTCTCAAAGATCAATTATATATCACAATAAGTTTGCATTCTTCTCAAAGATCAATTATATATCACAATAAGTTTGCATTCTTCTCAAAGATCAATTATATATCACAATAAGTTTGCATTCTTCTCAAAGATCAATTATATATCACAATAAGTTTGCATTCTTCTCAAAGATCAATTATATATCACAATAAGTTTGCATTCTTCTCAAAGATCAATTATATATCACAATAAGTTTGCATTCTTCTCAAAGATCAATTATATATCACAATAAGTTTGCATTCTTCTCAAAGATCAATTATATATCACAATAAGTTTGCATTCTTCTCAAAGATCAATTATATATCACAATAAGTTTGCATTCTTCTCAAAAATCAATTATATATCACAATAAGTTTGCATTCTTCTCAAAGATCAATTATATATCACAATAAGTTTGCATTCTTCTCAAAGATCAATTATATATCACAATAAGTTTGCATTCTTCTCAAAGATCAATTATATATCACAATAAGTTTGCATTCTTCTCAAAGATCAATTATATATCACAATAAGTTTGCATTCTTCTCAAAGATCAATTATATATCACAATAAGTTTGCATTCTTCTCAAAGATCAATTATATATCACAATAAGTTTGCATTCTTCTCAAAGATCAATTATATATCACAATAAGTTTGCATTCTTCTCAAAGATCAATTATATATCACAATAAGTTTGCATTCTTCTCAAAGATCAATTATATATCACAATAAGTTTGCATTCTTCTCAAAGATCAATTATATATCACAATAAGTTTGCATTCTTCTCAAAGATCAATTATATATCACAATAAGTTTGCATTCTTCTCAAAGATCAATTATATATCACAATAAGTTTGCATTCTTCTCAAAGATCAATTATATATCACAATAAGTTTGCATTCTTCTCAAAGATCAATTATATATCACAATAAGTTTGCATTCTTCTCAAAGATCAATTATATATCACAATAAGTTTGCATTCTTCTCAAAGATCAATTATATATCACAATAAGTTTGCATTCTTCTCAAAGATCAATTATATATCACAATAAGTTTGCATTCTTCTCAAAGATCAATTATATATCACAATAAGTTTGCATTCTTCTCAAAGATCAATTATATATCACAATAAGTTTGCATTCTTCTCAAAGATCAATTATATATCACAATAAGTTTGCATTCTTCTCAAAGATCAATTATATATCACAATAAGTTTGCATTCTTCTCAAAGATCAATTATATATCACAATAAGTTTGCATTCTTCTCAAAGATCAATTATATATCACAATAAGTTTGCATTCTTCTCAAAGATCAATTATATATCACAATAAGTTTGCATTCTTCTCAAAGATCAATTATATATCACAATAAGTTTGCATTCTTCTCAAGATCAATTATATATCACAATAAGTTTGCATTCTTCTCAAAGATCAATTATATATCACAATAAGTTTGCATTCTTCTCAAAGATCAATTATATATCACAATAAGTTTGCATTCTTCTCAAAGATCAATTATATATCACAATAAGTTTGCATTCTTCTCAAAGATCAATTATATATCACAATAAGTTTGCATTCTTCTCAAAGATCAATTATATATCACAATAAGTTTGCATTCTTCTCAAAGATCAATTATATATCACAATAAGTTTGCATTCTTCTCAAAGATCAATTATATATCACAATAAGTTTGCATTCTTCTCAAAGATCAATTATATATCACAATAAGTTTGCATTCTTCTCAAAGATCAATTATATATCACAATAAGTTTGCATTCTTCTCAAAGATCAATTATATATCACAATAAGTTTGCATTCTTCTCAAAGATCAATTATATATCACAATAAGTTTGCATTCTTCTCAAAGATCAATTATATATCACAATAAGTTTGCATTCTTCTCAAAGATCAATTATATATCACAATAAGTTTGCATTCTTCTCAAAGATCAATTATATATCACAATAAGTTTGCATTCTTCTCAAAGATCAATTATATATCACAATAAGTTTGCATTCTTCTCAAAGATCAATTATATATCACAATAAGTTTGCATTCTTCTCAAAGATCAATTATATATCACAATAAGTTTGCATTCTTCTCAAAGATCAATTATATATCACAATAAGTTTGCATTCTTCTCAAAGATCAATTATATATCACAATAAGTTTGCATTCTTCTCAAAGATCAATTATATATCACAATAAGTTTGCATTCTTCTCAAAGATCAATTATATATCACAATAAGTTTGCATTCTTCTCAAAGATCAATTATATATCACAATAAGTTTGCATTCTTCTCAAAGATCAATTATATATCACAATAAGTTTGCATTCTTCTCAAAGATCAATTATATATCACAATAAGTTTGCATTCTTCTCAAAGATCAATTATATATCACAATAAGTTTGCATTCTTCTCAAAGATCAATTATATATCACAATAAGTTTGCATTCTTCTCAAAGATCAATTATATATCACAATAAGTTTGCATTCTTCTCAAAGATCAATTATATATCACAATAAGTTTGCATTCTTCTCAAAGATCAATTATATATCACAATAAGTTTGCATTCTTCTCAAAGATCAATTATATATCACAATAAGTTTGCATTCTTCTCAAAGATCAATTATATATCACAATAAGTTTGCATTCTTCTCAAAGATCAATTATATATCACAATAAGTTTGCATTCTTCTCAAAGATCAATTATATATCACAATAAGTTTGCATTCTTCTCAAAGATCAATTATATATCACAATAAGTTTGCATTCTTCTCAAAGATCAATTATATATCACAATAAGTTTGCATTCTTCTCAAAGATCAATTATATATCACAATAAGTTTGCATTCTTCTCAAAGATCAATTATATATCACAATAAGTTTGCATTCTTCTCAAAGATCAATTATATATCACAATAAGTTTGCATTCTTCTCAAAGATCAATTATATATCACAATAAGTTTGCATTCTTCTCAAAGATCAATTATATATCACAATAAGTTTGCATTCTTCTCAAAGATCAATTATATATCACAATAAGTTTGCATTCTTCTCAAAGATCAATTATATATCACAATAAGTTTGCATTCTTCTCAAAGATCAATTATATATCACAATAAGTTTGCATTCTTCTCAAAGATCAATTATATATCACAATAAGTTTGCATTCTTCTCAAAGATCAATTATATATCACAATAAGTTTGCATTCTTCTCAAAGATCAATTATATATCACAATAAGTTTGCATTCTTCTCAAAGATCAATTATATATCACAATAAGTTTGCATTCTTCTCAAAGATCAATTATATATCACAATAAGTTTGCATTCTTCTCAAAGATCAATTATATATCACAATAAGTTTGCATTCTTCTCAAAGATCAATTATATATCACAATAAGTTTGCATTCTTTCAAAATCAATATATATCAAGTTTTCATTCTTCAAAAATCATTATATATCAATGTTTGCATTCTTCTCAAAGATCAATTATATATCACAATAAGTTTGCATTCTTCTCAAAGATCAATTATATATCACAATAAGTTTGCATTCTTCTCAAAGATCAATTATATATCACAATAAGTTTGCATTCTTCTCAAAGATCAATTATATATCACAATAAGTTTGCATTCTTCTCAAAGATCAATTATATATCACAATAAGTTTGCATTCTTCTCAAAGATCAATTATATATCACAATAAGTTTGCATTCTTCTCAAAGATCAATTATATATCACAATAAGTTTGCATTCTTCTCAAAGATCAATTATATATCACAATAAGTTTGCATTCTTCTCAAAGATCAATTATATATCACAATAAGTTTGCATTCTTCTCAAAGATCAATTATATATCACAATAAGTTTGCATTCTTCTCAAAGATCAATTATATATCACAATAAGTTTGCATTCTTCTCAAAGATCAATTATATATCACAATAAGTTTGCATTCTTCTCAAAGATCAATTATATATCACAATAAGTTTGCATTCTTCTCAAAGATCAATTATATATCACAATAAGTTTGCATTCTTCTCAAAGATCAATTATATATCACAATAAGTTTGCATTCTTCTCAAAGATCAATTATATATCACAATAAGTTTGCATTCTTCTCAAAGATCAATTATATATCACAATAAGTTTGCATTCTTCTCAAAGATCAATTATATATCACAATAAGTTTGCATTCTTCTCAAAGATCAATTATATATCACAATAAGTTTGCATTCTTCTCAAAGATCAATTATATATCACAATAAGTTTGCATTCTTCTCAAAGATCAATTATATATCACAATAAGTTTGCATTCTTCTCAAAGATCAATTATATATCACAATAAGTTTGCATTCTTCTCAAAGATCAATTATATATCACAATAAGTTTGCATTCTTCTCAAAGATCAATTATATATCACAATAAGTTTGCATTCTTCTCAAAGATCAATTATATATCACAATAAGTTTGCATTCTTCTCAAAGATCAATTATATATCACAATAAGTTTGCATTCTTCTCAAAGATCAATTATATATCACAATAAGTTTGCATTCTTCTCAAAGATCAATTATATATCACAATAAGTTTGCATTCTTCTCAAAGATCAATTATATATCACAATAAGTTTGCATTCTTCTCAAAGATCAATTATATATCACAATAAGTTTGCATTCTTCTCAAAGATCAATTATATATCACAATAAGTTTGCATTCTTCTCAAAGATCAATTATATATCACAATAAGTTTGCATTCTTCTCAAAGATCAATTATATATCACAATAAGTTTGCATTCTTCTCAAAGATCAATTATATATCACAATAAGTTTGCATTCTTCTCAAAGATCAATTATATATCACAATAAGTTTGCATTCTTCTCAAAGATCAATTATATATCACAATAAGTTTGCATTCTTCTCAAAGATCAATTATATATCACAATAAGTTTGCATTCTTCTCAAAGATCAATTATATATCACAATAAGTTTGCATTCTTCTCAAAGATCAATTATATATCACAATAAGTTTGCATTCTTCTCAAAGATCAATTATATATCACAATAAGTTTGCATTCTTCTCAAAGATCAATTATATATCACAATAAGTTTGCATTCTTCTCAAAGATCAATTATATATCACAATAAGTTTGCATTCTTCTCAAAGATCAATTATATATCACAATAAGTTTGCATTCTTCTCAAAGATCAATTATATATCACAATAAGTTTGCATTCTTCTCAAAGATCAATTATATATCACAATAAGTTTGCATTCTTCTCAAAGATCAATTATATATCACAATAAGTTTGCATTCTTCTCAAAGATCAATTATATATCACAATAAGTTTGCATTCTTCTCAAAGATCAATTATATATCACAATAAGTTTGCATTCTTCTCAAAGATCAATTATATATCACAATAAGTTTGCATTCTTCTCAAAGATCAATTATATATCACAATAAGTTTGCATTCTTCTCAAAGATCAATTATATATCACAATAAGTTTGCATTCTTCTCAAAGATCAATTATATATCACAATAAGTTTGCATTCTTCTCAAAGATCAATTATATATCACAATAAGTTTGCATTCTTCTCAAAGATCAATTATATATCACAATAAGTTTGCATTCTTCTCAAAGATCAATTATATATCACAATAAGTTTGCATTCTTCTCAAAGATCAATTATATATCACAATAAGTTTGCATTCTTCTCAAAGATCAATTATATATCACAATAAGTTTGCATTCTTCTCAAAGATCAATTATATATCACAATAAGTTTGCATTCTTCTCAAAGATCAATTATATATCACAATAAGTTTGCATTCTTCTCAAAGATCAATTATATATCACAATAAGTTTGCATTCTTCTCAAAGATCAATTATATATCACAATAAGTTTGCATTCTTCTCAAAGATCAATTATATATCACAATAAGTTTGCATTCTTCTCAAAGATCAATTATATATCACAATAAGTTTGCATTCTTCTCAAAGATCAATTATATATCACAATAAGTTTGCATTCTTCTCAAAGATCAATTATATATCACAATAAGTTTGCATTCTTCTCAAAGATCAATTATATATCACAATAAGTTTGCATTCTTCTCAAAGATCAATTATATATCACAATAAGTTTGCATTCTTCTCAAAGATCAATTATATATCACAATAAGTTTGCATTCTTCTCAAAGATCAATTATATATCACAATAAGTTTGCATTCTTCTCAAAGATCAATTATATATCACAATAAGTTTGCATTCTTCTCAAAGATCAATTATATATCACAATAAGTTTGCATTCTTCTCAAAGATCAATTATATATCACAATAAGTTTGCATTCTTCTCAAAGATCAATTATATATCACAATAAGTTTGCATTCTTCTCAAAGATCAATTATATATCACAATAAGTTTGCATTCTTCTCAAAGATCAATTATATATCACAATAAGTTTGCATTCTTCTCAAAGATCAATTATATATCACAATAAGTTTGCATTCTTCTCAAAGATCAATTATATATCACAATAAGTTTGCATTCTTCTCAAAGATCAATTATATATCACAATAAGTTTGCATTCTTCTCAAAGATCAATTATATATCACAATAAGTTTGCATTCTTCTCAAAGATCAATTATATATCACAATAAGTTTGCATTCTTCTCAAAGATCAATTATATATCACAATAAGTTTGCATTCTTCTCAAAGATCAATTATATATCACAATAAGTTTGCATTCTTCTCAAAGATCAATTATATATCACAATAAGTTTGCATTCTTCTCAAAGATCAATTATATATCACAATAAGTTTGCATTCTTCTCAAAGATCAATTATATATCACAATAAGTTTGCATTCTTCTCAAAGATCAATTATATATCACAATAAGTTTGCATTCTTCTCAAAGATCAATTATATATCACAATAAGTTTGCATTCTTCTCAAAGATCAATTATATATCACAATAAGTTTGCATTCTTCTCAAAGATCAATTATATATCACAATAAGTTTGCATTCTTCTCAAAGATCAATTATATATCACAATAAGTTTGCATTCTTCTCAAAGATCAATTATATATCACAATAAGTTTGCATTCTTCTCAAAGATCAATTATATATCACAATAAGTTTGCATTCTTCTCAAAGATCAATTATATATCACAATAAGTTTGCATTCTTCTCAAAGATCAATTATATATCACAATAAGTTTGCATTCTTCTCAAAGATCAATTATATATCACAATAAGTTTGCATTCTTCTCAAAGATCAATTATATATCACAATAAGTTTGCATTCTTCTCAAAGATCAATTATATATCACAATAAGTTTGCATTCTTCTCAAAGATCAATTATATATCACAATAAGTTTGCATTCTTCTCAAAGATCAATTATATATCACAATAAGTTTGCATTCTTCTCAAAGATCAATTATATATCACAATAAGTTTGCATTCTTCTCAAAGATCAATTATATATCACAATAAGTTTGCATTCTTCTCAAAGATCAATTATATATCACAATAAGTTTGCATTCTTCTCAAAGATCAATTATATATCACAATAAGTTTGCATTCTTCTCAAAGATCAATTATATATCACAATAAGTTTGCATTCTTCTCAAAGATCAATTATATATCACAATAAGTTTGCATTCTTCTCAAAGATCAATTATATATCACAATAAGTTTGCATTCTTCTCAAAGATCAATTATATATCACAATAAGTTTGCATTCTTCTCAAAGATCAATTATATATCACAATAAGTTTGCATTCTTCTCAAAGATCAATTATATATCACAATAAGTTTGCATTCTTCTCAAAGATCAATTATATATCACAATAAGTTTGCATTCTTCTCAAAGATCAATTATATATCACAATAAGTTTGCATTCTTCTCAAAGATCAATTATATATCACAATAAGTTTGCATTCTTCTCAAAGATCAATTATATATCACAATAAGTTTGCATTCTTCTCAAAGATCAATTATATATCACAATAAGTTTGCATTCTTCTCAAAGATCAATTATATATCACAATAAGTTTGCATTCTTCTCAAAGATCAATTATATATCACAATAAGTTTGCATTCTTCTCAAAGATCAATTATATATCACAATAAGTTTGCATTCTTCTCAAAGATCAATTATATATCACAATAAGTTTGCATTCTTCTCAAAGATCAATTATATATCACAATAAGTTTGACTTCAAAGATCTATATATCACAATAAGTTTGCATTCTCTAAAGATCAATATATATCACAATAAGTTTGCATTCTCTAAAGATCAATTATATATCACAATAAGTTTGACTGCAAAGACAATTGAGCTAAAATACAAATAAGTTTGCAATCTTTCAAAATCAATAATATAGATATCACAAAAGTTTGATAGAAAAGCACAGAGGCAAATCTAAAAAACAATGACAGAAATACTGATTTCGACAAACTTATAAATAACGATAAAGTATAATAAAAATGACGACTAATAAAACATAATATGAATCTGGAAAACACGTAAGCAAATACTGATTAGAAATACAAAAACAATGACAAAATAGCAACTTAAACAAGGCTAAAAGCAAAGAAACAATCAGTAATGAAAATTTGAATACAGTCATGGACCACTAAGATACAACATTCTAAGAGAAATACTGGGAATAGAAACGAATACACTGAATACATGTAACAGCGGTAATAAACAAATCAAATATCTAGACAAATGAACGGAATCGAGAAACAATGATCGAAATATAACTGAATTTCTACGATAGAATAACTATGCCCATAATAGATTACGAGGCATGGGAAGAGATGTACTAGCAACATAGAGCAATGTAATACATTGATCTCCACGTCAAGGACCATACAACATAAAACCGATTTATGCATCCAAGAAATGACGGCGATCATGCCGAAACTGATCGAGGCTGTGACCTGACATGCAAAGGCGGAAGGACATAAGGAGAGCTATTCAGGTATAAGGTGACGAGACCAGTAATGTGATGATCCGCTCGCAAACGATAACGAGCGGTATCGCAAAATGAACAAACACGTCTCTGACGACCAGAGCACAGGACAGCTCAACAGAACAAACATAAAGTATTATGTGCATTCATGGAAGAGACAGAGGCTCATAATCCAATGGCCTAGGTTACTGACCTGAGTTAGGGCCATTGACAAAACCGGAGCAAGCTGAGCAAGGAAACCAAGTGCAGTCCAATAAATGACAGGAACACTTGAAAGATGACGTCAGCAATCCGGGAGGCAGTGTCAAGATAGCAGCCAAAGAATAACACGGACGATGCACGGTGAGCCAACAGGGGCAGACAGAATGGGGCTGGCTGAAAATGATCAAATCGTGAAACTAGGGTGATCGAACCACCCAAATGTGCAAAACAAAATCTGGAAAACCCAGCAGAGGCCTGAATCCAGTGCGTTTTTTCCCTCAGGGAATAACTACTGCCTTGTAGTAGTTCGATTGGGGACAATCAAATGCTAGCGGAGCAAACCGTACGTAAAGCTGGACGGCAGGCAAACCAAGTAGTCCACTAAATGACAGGTAACATTGAAAGATGACGCTCAGCAATCCGGGAGGCAAGGTTGTCTAAGAGTAGCTGCCCTAAAAGAAAATAACAACGTGCTGCCTTGCAGGTCGGCTGGGGACAGCTAAAACTGACGGAGAGCGAACCCAGTAAACGCTGGCTGAAAAAGGATACATCGCCGAAGGATAAGCAGCAGAGCTCCAAATGGTGCTGAAGATCTGGGGTATTGCACCCGTTCTTGTTGTAGGCTGTTTATATACATATTAAAAATGATCAAAATGACCGAAAAGAACGAACGAGAAGAAGAAAGAAGAAGAAGAAGAAATGGTTTGGCCATATAGGCAGATTACCAACAAACAGTTCACCTCAAAGATCAATGTCGCTCCGATACAATGGATGCAAAGCAAAAGGCAGGCCTCGCCAAAGATGGACCTCAGAGATAACAGAGGCGACGAAATGCATTATCTACAAAGCGCACACAAGAGCCTTCTCTAGAAATTTCTTTTTAAACAGACGCTGTAAAGCAAAACAGTACTGGAGAAAAAAAAGAAAAGAAAGAAATATATTGAAAAATATGGACACAATTGGACAATTATAAAATGTAGAAAACCCTGCAATGATGACAAAGTCCTCAGAGTGGCATGCATATTGTCCCGTCATGCCCAATTATTGTCATTTATTATGATATACAATTATCTTTAATCTTCCAAGTGTCTAGTCTGATGATGATATGACACTGTGATAAGTCTTGAACATATTGTATCACTTGTCTTGTAACTGTCTAGTCTGATGATGATATGACACTGTGATAAGTCTTGAACATATTGTATCACTTGTCTTGTAACTGTCTAGTCTGATGATGATATGACACTGTGATAAGTCTTGAACATATTGTATCACTTGTCTTGTAACTGTCTAGTCTGATGATGATATGACATTGTGATAAGTCTGGAACATGTTGTATCTCTAAACTTGTAATACAAACATACGCCCCAACAGCAACAGCTCCTGATGACGAGATCGATGAATTCTACACAAATCTACAAGGAGCAATAGATAAAGTTGGCAAAATAGACATCCTGATAGTAATGGGCGATTTCAACGCCATGGTTGGCAAGGAAACAGCTAAAGAGGAGTCAAAGATAAAAGGTCCTTTCAGTATAGGACAATGAAACGAAAGAGGCACACAACTAATTGAATTATGTCTAGAAAATAATCTTTCCATTACGAACACCCTAAGCAGGCAATATCCAAGAAGATTATACACCTGGACCTCACCAGATGGCAAACACCAGAAACCAAATAGATTATATCTTGGTCCAAAGAAGATGGATAACAGGCACTCTATCAGTAAAGACACTAACCGGAGCACACTGTGACTCCGGCCATGAACTGCTGGTGGCAGAGTTTAAATTAAGACTGAAGACAACAAAGAAAGCAGCTGGCCCTATACGTTTTGAAACAAATGCCATTACACTAGAATACAACATAGAAATACAAAACACATTTCACATACTTATGGCGGCACAAGAAGACATGACACCTGACGAACTGGCAACACACGCAAGAGATATATTACTCTCAACCGTAGAAAACATCATACCCAGAAAAGTACACAAGAAACAGGTCTACATAACTGAAAAAACACTGAAGCTAATTGAAGAAAGAACAAAGCTAAAAGAAACGGGGTTAAAACGAAACAGCACTGAATATAAAAACGTCCCAAGAGAAGTCAAGAAAGAAATCCGAAAAGGCACGAAACAACACATAGTCACCTCGTGCAATAAAATATATGAATTAAGAAAACAAGGGAAAGAGAGAAATGTACAACGAAATTAATATAATTACAAGTGACTTCAGCACATCAATACAAGTCATAAACGATAACAATGGCAAAACAACAACAGAACAGAAAGATGTACTATAGTCTGTCCATTAATTCGTGAGCACGGTTGACATTGATTTTCTCGAAAACTGCCTGTTGGATATCAGTGATTTTTGCATGCAGCCTTAGAATATCCATGACGCTAAAATAAAGCTAACCAGTAGTCCATAGATGCTACGGATTTTGCACATAGGCGAATTCCTTTGATCTTTTATGACAATTGCAAATACGGGGCTCAAATTTTAGATTTTACAGTAATCCCTAGAATTTGTCCATGTCAATTCTATTCATAGGTGTATCTCTATATTAACTTGATAGGTCAAGTAATTAAGTGTGTTGCCCTTTATGTGCAATCGTGAACTTGGATACAATATGCAACAGTTAGTCATCCCCTTCGGTCACCATTAGACCCCAGGGTGTCTTAACTTCACCACAAATTGTATGATGGTAGACGCATTTGGATATGGAAATGTATACGTTGCTATTTCTCAGTCTGTAATCAAAATATGATTTGTATCATCCCGAATCTGACGATTCCATGAGGTTGATAATTGTTACTGGCTGGACAAATTGTAATCCATCTCGGTGCCAGTACTCGTCTTCCTCTCGAGCACATGTTCAACACACTTCTTCCAGAACTGCATGTCTATCATTGAGAGGGACTCACGTGTCAGAACTTCAACATCACACATTTTAAACGTCCTGTTCTGTTCGGCAACTTGCCCTTTACTTTAGCCCAGACAAGCTCTATCGGATTGAGGTGAGCATGATATGGAAGTAGTCGCAAAGACGTGTGGCCGTATTCCGCAATGATTTTGTCAATATGAAACACCTTTGTCTTATTTGTCATCCTCACCAGGTGCAACAACTCGGGTTTCAAATATGTATCATCGAAGCTGACATTTTCCTTAGCAAGCCAAGTCCTAATTTGATCTTTTGTATTTGATGCAGTTGGTACTTTGTCTTCCGCTGATACTGCGTTGTGATAGGATGCATTATCCATTACCAAGCATGATGGTCTGTTTAGAATTGGAAGTAGATCTTTCTCCATCCAGTGCCTGAAAATATGTCCATTCATTTCTGTGTGGTAGTCCCTACCGTCGGTCCTTTTTGATTGGAAAATAAGTCCAGCGTCAT
The DNA here is from genome assembly GCA_020796225.1 of Arion vulgaris. Taxonomy (NCBI): domain Eukaryota; kingdom Metazoa; phylum Mollusca; class Gastropoda; order Stylommatophora; family Arionidae; genus Arion; species Arion vulgaris. Next base: position 45,385,947 of record CM036757.1, read on the forward strand.
GGACAAGACCTTCTTCACTGCTTCCTGCATGTGTTAGTATAATACGCTGGCCTTTGCTGCTTGGTATTTTTCTTTTCTGTTCACCGTCTACTGATTGTCATTCTTTAGCATTGGTGTGGTGAGCATTGACCCAGGATTCGTCCAAATATACAATATCATAGCCTTGCCTCCGCCGCTCACGGATCTGCCTCAGGTATTTACTTCGGGCAGCAATTAAATGTGGCTTTTCACAAATAATATTCCTGCCGCCTATAGTTTTTCTGAAGGTGAAGCCGGCGGCTCTTACAATTTTCCATAGAGTACTTTTAGAAATGTCTATCCTGCAATCTGATTGCAGTTTTAATTTCAGTTTCCTGATAGTAACAAGTTGATTTGTCGCAAACATTTTCAAGAGCTCCGTCTTATGACATCTATGTCAAAGTCGTCAATTATTCTTTTCCTTCCTTGCTTGACATTAGTGCACTTTGTGTCATGTTTAATCCATCGGGAAAATGATTCTCTATTCAGACCAAGCGCCAGTTGCGTTCGTTTCTCAGGGTTATGAATATCGCAATATAGATGACCTCTCTTAGATTCCCTACGGAAGTGTTGGTATAGTAAAACTGTAACCTTCTGCATTGTTATAAATTTGCCCTTCAGACTCATTATGAATGTGATAGCAATGTCAGTTTTGATAAGCCAACAAATATGATACAATAGCTTCATACAAATAGCGAGATACACCTATAACTATACAACGGTATCCCAATTATAACGTCATATGCTTTCCGCTTTCAAAGTCGACTGGGTTAGGTGCACGGGAATTCGTGAAATTGTTGTTTACTCACGATATTTCAATGTTACCAAAATGTATTTTTAGAACAACGCGTCTGTGTACCGTAGATATGTTACTATTGTGTACAATCCGGTGAGGTTGATTTTAATATAACCTGAAGAAGAAATATTTCAAACTACATCAAATTTTCTTGGAAAAAAATATTTCTCTAGCGTCATGGATATTCTAAGGCTGCTTGCAAAAATCACTGAGATCCAACATGTAGTTTTCGAGAAAATCAATTTCAAACGTGCTCAGGAATTAATAGACAGACTTTTATAGAAATATGTCGTGAATACTGCAGAAACATGTATGAAGACACGTCTCTCTCTCTCTCTCTCTCTCTCTCTCTCTCTCGATCCCGGTCTATACTGGTGAACCAACCTTTATCATGAATTTTACCGTGGTTTTAAGGGACTCCGTTCCTCCGTACAGCTTCTCTGGGAAACTCTGTGTTTTGGGACCAGGTTTCTTTTCTTATACCTGCTATCAGTTGACAATCTTGCAGTACGTGCTCTGCCGTCATGTCCGCCTTTTGACAGGCTAGTTGTGCCAATTTTAAATTTGTTAAACATGTGGGCTCGGAGCTTGTTGTGGCTGGTACGGACGCGGAATATAGCAACTTGTTCCCTGCGAGACAGACCATAGTACCCTTCGCTGTTGTTATGCTGAGGATGATCTTTTGAACGTTTGTCTTTATAGTGCCAGCCGATGGTTGTTCTGGCTTCCTCATAACCCATCTCGAGATCAGTCTGAGGTAGTCGCCCGCCTTCTTTAGCAATCTTATCGGCTTGTTCGTTTCCGCTTATGTTGCAGTGTTATGGTATCCACTGAATGACGGTGCGTTTGAGTGAGCGTGCTATAGTCCGTTCAACTTGTCATGCCCACAGTTAAAAATGTGTATCTTTGTAACCATTTGATGAAATAACTTGAGAACTTGCATGTGAGCTACACATGTTCCCGACGCTAAAAAATATTTTTGCCATTCAAACTATATATATCTAAAAGTTGCCTTCTTTGTGATATATATTTAACGCCTCCATTGGCTTGGTTAGAGAAAACTCATATTTACAGACATTTATTACATTAATGACAAAATTAGCAACATTTAGAACGAAATCCATGGTTTTTTGAATATTCAGTATATATATATGGAACTGCAGTAAAACTATTTGATTGGCAAAACACGTAATTACAAAGTACAGTAGTTTTACAAATTACAAAAACAATGACAAAATACAGCAACGTTTCGACCAACAAGGCCTTTATCAAGTAAACGAACAAACAGGAGTGACAAATTAAAATGAAACACAAATGGACGACCAAATACAAACGTATCTAAGGAAAATCTGGAATAAAAACGAATAACGAAATAAATGTAACACAAAAACACACATAAAAACTAGAAATAGAAAGGAAAAGAAACAATGAAACATCTAGTAACTATATAACTTGAATACATGCAACATATACCCATATAGATTACAAAGCATGGGAATAGAAAGTACTAAGAAGCATAAGAATGGAATATAACATGAATACATGCAACATATACCCATATAGATTACAAAGCATGGGAAGAGAAAGTACTAAGAAGCATAAGAATGTAATACGTTGAGCCGCGTGGTCGCAAGGTACCATACAAAGAAATCAACCGATTCTCCAGAGCAAATCGACTGCGATCATCCGAGGAACATGATCGGATGGCTGTGACCTGGACATCGTGAGCACCTAAATGGCCAGTATCATTGAAATGGGTGGCTACAGGGGTCACAGAGCATTGGTGTATGTCGCGTAAGTGTTGGGCGAATCGGTCACTGAGCCTCTTGTCTGTCTCGCCGATATAAGCCTTGTTACACCGCTTACAGATAATGGCATAGATAGGATTACGGGACTCGCATGTGAACCCATCGTCAATAAGAAACTTGCCTAAAGGAAAAGATACAGTACGCGTCTGTATCACATAAGCACACGTGTTGCAACGCCGACGACCACACTGGACAGTGCCAAAATGAGTCTGGATATTGGACTTAAGGCGACTGTGTACCAACATATCCTTAAGACTTCTGTCCCGTCTGTAAGACACCAACGGATAGTTGGGGAAGACAGAACGGGTCTCAGGATCTGATCTAAGGAGAGACAGATGACGGAATAAAACATTTTTCACCAGGGAACTATGGGGTGGTAAGTTAAGATAAGTTTTACTATGTCAGAGTTAGTAGTCCTATGCTGACTGGTAAGGGCCTGCTGGCAAGTGATTTTCTGAACTCGATGCATAGCTGAGACAAGCACCCTCTCCGGGTATAGGCGCCTACGAAAGAAATCAAGCATCTCGCGAGCTCTCTCAAGAAAATCATCGTCCTCACTACAAAGGCGACGAAGGCGTAAGAGCTGCGAGAATGGCAAAGAGTCACGACAAGCACGGGGATGGGAAGAAGTATAGAGGAGAAAACTATGTGCATCAGTAGGCTTGTAATATACTGATGTAGGGATAGTGGATAGGCGTAAGGTGATAGTAATGTCAAGAAAGTTGACACAAGTAGTGGAGATGTGAGAAGTAAAACGAATAGAAGGGTTGAAAACATTAATGAAATGAATGAAGCGTGACAAATCGGCTTCAGGCATATCAGTGATGCCAATACAGTCATCAATGTATCTGTGATAGACATACGGAAGGGGGCCATCATATGTAGTCCATACTAGGTGTTCAAGATAACCCATGAAAAGACAAGCATAACTAGGTCCCATTTTAGTACCCATGGCAACCCACTGATCTGCTCAAAGAATTGGTCATTAAACTGAAAGGAGTTAAGAGTGAGAACTAGTTCCGCAAGACGAAGGAGAGCAGAAGTTGACACAAGTGGATTAGTTCTCATATTGAGAAAGAACTGGAGAGCTATAAGGCCGTCAGGATGAGGTATAGAAGTGTGATTACGTGTTTTGCCAATCACATAGTTTTACTGCAGTCTCATCTATTGTGTGTGAATATTATAACATTTCTACTGAGTTTGAAGTCACAATCCAAAAAGTGTTATTAATTACGCGCATTTCCACAAAGAGGTTCATCTCACTCTCTCTCTCTCTCTCTCTCTGGATCGTTCTTTTTCTACCATTTTAATCATTCTTATTGTGATATATAAACAGCCTTTGCCACGAACGCTTGTTTTACCTCACAATCTTCAGTACCATTTGAAGCTCTTGTGCTTGTCCTGCGGCGACATGTCCGATTTTAACCAGCGTTTACTTGGTTTGCTCTCCGTTAGCCTTTAACTGTCCCCAGCCAAACTGCAAGGCAGCAGGCTGCTATTTTCGTTTACGGTAGCGATCCTTAGACGACCTACCCTCTCGGGCTGTTAAACATCATCTTCCCAGGTTGCCGGTCTATTTGTGGACTACTTCGTTTTCCTTCCGTCCAGTTTTGTGTACGATTTGCTCCACTAGCTTTTGGTCGTTCCCAATCTAACTACAAGACAGTAGTAGTTCGCTGCGAGCGGAAACGCTCACTGGATTCAAGCCTCTGCTAGGTTTTCCAGTTTTCTGCACCTTTGTTGGTCCGCTCACCACTACGCCTGACACGCTCCTCACTATCAGCGCCATGCACGTCTACCCACCGGTGGGCCCACCCGTGCATCGTCGGCATGCGTGCTCGCTCTGTCCTGGTGCTTGCCCCAATATTTCCATCAGTTCTCACCGTGTTCACATTTACCAGCCTCTAGACTGTCCGGACACTGGGCTCAACTCGGGCCCCGATATCAGGGCTCCAAGTTTCACCCTATGGGGACCAACATGCAACTCATCTCGGGCCCAAGCTTTGCTCCACGAGGACCCACGTCTCTTCACTGGATGCACCCCTCATCCCTTTATGGTTATCCGTTCAGTTTCTCCTATCGGCCGGAGAGACGTGCATTAATAGTCACTCTGATATTCCGCTGGTCTGTGTTGCAGGCGGATCTCATCCAGCGTGACTATGTCTGCATCCTTGCCCACGCCAGAGTAGCTCTCCCTCGATCCCTACCGACTTAGCCAGACAAGAACTAATGTCTGTTACCAGGGTCACCAAGTGGAAGTGGAGTAGGATCTTGATTAGTACCAGCTCACTAATCCTGGCACGGCGTTGTCTCAATGTGCCTTTGTCCCTAGGCACATATGGGTCATCTGTACCACAGTATACAAGAACCAGAGTAAAAAACTATTTTATTGTAGTGATACCCCCTTACCACATGTTAACACACGCACATTGTACCGAAGAAGTAGCGATTTGAAGAGAACGACTCAAAGTAGCTCCGCCATTGCCAATCCCAAGCCTGGACGGGAAAGGGGGATGGCATTATGACATGGCCGCTAACTTTAACTGTAATGGAAATTATTTTTGTAAAATCAATAACACAACTAAATATACATTTCTTGTTTATATCATGACACCATTGCAAGTATCAACATTGGCCCCCATGTATGAGCTCGGATGATACGCCTTTGAATGAGACTTGACATCAAATGTCATATTGGTGCGTTTATTGTAAAAACTAAAATTATGTATCAAACTCGCCAAATATGCCGCCAACATCAAAGGAAACCGTTATATTACAAAATCCAGGTTTTCTATAACAATTTCTTCCATCAGATATTTGCATCGGTAAAATTCTAAGGTTAGGTGCAAAGTTTCGCTACCGTGGAATAGATGGTTTTGCTACAATTCGCATTGGACTGTGGGCATGAGTTGTTGAACGGACTATAGTTCATCGAGGGTCACTTTCAGATAATTGAGCTCTGTTTTGCCTACGTTTGTAAGTGCCGTGATGACCGATAGAGCATCGGTGAATATCACGACTTTGTTGCGAGATGTGCCTCTTCTCTCTAGGATCATTTCGGCCGCTGTTCTTATTGCCTCTGCCTCTGCCCGGTAGTTATTTGAGTATTTGCCTGTGGTAATCGCTTTCGTGACCGTTTTTTTCTTTGAGAGTTTAAGCACTATTTCTCCTCCGCCATCGCTGATTGCGTTCTTTGCCGATCCGTCAGTATACACATGTAACCACTTATTTTCAGGGTGCTCGGTCTCTATGTATTTTTCTATGGCCGCTCTTCTTTCGAAGTTTTCTAGCTGATCTTATTTTAGTATGCCTGGGATTGATTCCCTTAGTTCCGGCATTTTGGTTTTCCACGGCGGGCACTTATCAGTTGCCGGGATTGATTTGGCAATGCAGTTTGCTATGACAGGATGGTCTGCGATCAGTGATTTAACATTTTTGCGAAGATTTTTCTCTGTATCCTGCCCTTTCCGAATCCGTTCATTCTTTTGTACATAGGGTAGGAATTGAGATGTTTCAGTTTTTCCGCAAGTACCAAGACTTTTCTGTTCCTTTGATATGACATTGGTTGGATGCCTGTGATTGTTTCCATCGCCTTGATGGGTGTGGATTTCATGGCTCCTGTGACGATGCACGATTGCACGGTTTTGGCAACAACTCACTTTGGCGAATTGCTTGTTGGATGCACTACTCCACGCTGCAATGCCGTACACCAGGACCGGCCGCACTCTTTCAGTCTCGCTCGCTGCTTTGCCGAGTTGTAGGGCGGGGATCGTCGGTAGCATAAAACGGGACCCTTCGAGGCATAGTGCCCTAGGCACTCGTCCTGCCCGGCGGATCTTCTCAGGCGTAGCACTATATCGAGATTCAATAATATACAAATTCATGATAAAATGTGGTCCATGCAGCCCTTAGCATGAGTAGCTACGTTACACTTTCAGTGCCGTTTTGAGCACTGGTGCTTATCTTTCTGGCGTGTATCCGATTTCAACCACAGTTTACTGGGTTCGCTCTCCGTTAGCCTTTGACTTTCCCAGCCAAAACCCACAAGACAGTGAGTTTCCATTTTCTTTCAGGGCAGCGACCCTTAGACGACCTACCCTCCCGTGCTAATAAGCGTCATCTGCCCAGCTGTGCCTGTTTTGTTGATGAACTGCTTGGTTCAGTTCAGTTCAGTTTTTTGTTCGGTTTCGTCCAGTTTTTTGTTCGGTTTGCTCCGCTAGTCTTTGATTGTCCCCAACCATAAACTACAAGGCAGCAGCAGTTCTCTGCAAGAAGGACAGAGTTTTGTTTCATGAGACGCTTTCGTAGTTCTTTTGAACATTGTACACATTTTTGCAGGCTTCGCCCAGGAAATGTGTGCGTTGTTCAGGGATTTACGGCCCCTGCATTGCAGTGTTTGCGTTATCACCACTTTTGTTCGCGGACTCTCGTACTCTGCTGTTTCCTACTAATTTGAGCTTGGGAATATTATTGCGGTCTTCGACCAGAAAGAGTGTGCATTGTTTAGGGATTTTCGGACCCTGCTTTGCATTGTCACCACTGTTTTGTTCGTGGAGGCTCGTACTCTGCTGTTTCTGTTTTTTCTGAACATGGGCTTATTTTTGCGGGCTTCGGCCAGGAAATGTGTGCGATTGTTCAGGGATTTCCGGCCCATGCATTGCTTTTCTGAGTTCACACTGCCATCACTGATATTTTCGCGGACGCTCGAACGCTGCTGTTTCGTGCTTTTGAACTTTGGCATATTTTAGTGGACACCGTCCAGGAGATGTGTGCTTTATTCAGGGATTTTCGGCCCCTGCATTGCTTTTCCGTATCTGCACTTCTACCTTACTTTAGGTCTCCCGATCCCTGCACCCCCTTCCTTAGCCAGACCAGAACCTAAGTCTGTTTCCAGGGTCACCGCGTGGAGGTTGGGGCAGGGTCTTGGTTTGCTCGCCCCTTCGCTAACCCTGGATCATGTTACCAACGTGATCATGAACCTTTGACCCCGAATTGATTTAAGCAGGCGGGGAGGCCAGCGTTCGGGTATATCATAAATTGTTCACAAAAATATGGAATAGCTCCTTCTGGCCAAAGGAATGGAAAAGATAAGTATTTATACCTATTCCAAAGAAGGGAAACATGAAACTATGCCCAAACTACATAATTATTGCCCTTATAAGTCATGCCATCAAAATCCTACTAAAAATCATAATGAAGAGGATGGAACAAAATTAGAAGATGAAATACATGAAACACAAGCAGGTTTCAGAAGAGGTAGAGGCACTAGAGACCATATTTGTAGCATGAGACTCATTATCGAGAAATACAGAGAATATAACATAGACCTGCATGCATGTTTCATAGACTATAGCAAGGCTTTCGACAATATACAACATCATAAAATGTGGAACATCATGAAAGACATGCACTTTCCAACACACATAATACAACTCATAGAATCTCTATACCACGAACAACAGGCAATCATTAAAATAGGAGGTGAAATAGCTGAATGGTTCGAGATTGAAAAGGGAATACGACAGGGATGTATTTTGTCACCATACTTATTCAACATATATGCAGAGAACATCATGAGGAATGTAAAAGATGATACCAACTATGTGAATTACGACCCTCTCACTATAGGTGGCAAATTCATACCAAAGCATAGATACGCAGACGATACAGTATTATTATCCACCAGCAAAGAAGGTTTGGAAAACCTAATCATGGCAACCAAGAAACATAGTGAAGACCAACATCTATATTTGAATACACAAAAATAAAAATCATGTAACTGACAAAGCAAAAGGCTCACTTAACATCCAAATAAACAATGAAGAACTCCAATGTATAGAGAGCTACGAATATATGGGCTCAATAATTAACAATAACGGTGACTGCTCCAAAGAGATCTCAAGATTGTCAATAACGATCAAGAAGTTAAACACAATGAAGAACATGTGGTAAAAGCACCAGCAAAATACTAAAATTGAAACTATTCAGAGCATGCATTTTCCCAGTGGCTACTTATGGTTGTGAATCATGCCTATTACACAAAAATTAAGAACGAAAATCCAGTTCTTCGAAACTAAATGCTAGAGAAAATAGTCAGCTCGAAGATGTTAAAGCCTTATACAATAAAAACAACCAAGGTATGCTACACTTTGGTTATTGGTTATTGGTTACTAAACTGACGTCATTGCACTCCGGGCAGACCCATACGTGCTCGTTCTTCCCCAACAGATATCGAAGAGTATGCATACTTAGGTTATGTGGCTCGCTGATTAAACACACCTCTCACTCTGCCTCTCAGACATCCAGTTCGACTTGTACAACGGGTAACTTCAAAATGCCTAAATGGCTTGAACGATTCATCATCGATTTTAGTGTCCTCATCCAACAGACAGTCGCGAAGAGACCAAAGAATATCCCCTTATCCATCTTCAACTCCCCAACAATCGATGATGTTGATACAAGCCTGTCCGCTCTGTCATTACTGTAAACACCTTCATGTCCAGAACAGTATATCCACGTAAGCCTCTGGAGGTTAGAAACTTCTATAGACGACATCCACTCATATCGAAACCTGTCCTTCTGGATCTTGTGAAACATCGACTGAGAGTCAGATACAACAACGGCCCCAGTAATTGAAATCCCAGAGATCCAATGGAGGGTAGCAGTAATGTATACTATAAAAAGTGGACAATGTGTCATCAATGTCAACCTTCAATGTCACCAAAAGTTGGATATGCGATTAAAATACAAATGTAATAAACATATGATATGCAGATATCACATTGGAATCGAACATAATAAAATAACAGAAAAGTTTACCTAATTAAGTAACAATTTTGTGTGCACGGAAATACTAAATAAATCACGGCTCCAATATAGAGCTCCACGTTATAGCTTTAAAAATAAATTACGAAATTTTCAATCAAAATATTGTATTAGTGATAAGATATACCAGCGAAAGTTGGAAAAGGCCTAAAGATGCAGAATAGAAGTTGAATGCATTTGAAAATAGATGTATGCGGGAAAATAATGAACACAAATGGGACGAGTTTAGGAGAAGTAATATAGTCAGACAAATGGGACGAGTTTAGGAGAAGTAATATAGTCAGACAAATGGGACGAGATTAGGAGAAGTAATATAGTCAGACAAATGGGACGAGTTTGGGAGAAGTAATATAGTCAGACAAATGGAACGAGTTTAGGAGAAGTAATATAGTCAGACAAATGGGACGAGTTTAGGAGAAGTAATATAGTCAGACAAATGGGACGAGTTTAGGAGAAATAATATAGTGAGACAAATGGGACGAGTTTAGGAGAAGTAATATAGTCAGACAAATGGGACGAGTTTAGGAGAAGTAATATAGTCAGACAAATGGGACGAGTTTAGGAGAAGTAATATAGTCAGACAAATGGAACGAGTTTAGGAGAAGTAATATAGTCAGACAAATGGGACGAGTTTAGGAGAAGTAATATAGTCAGACAAATGGGACGAGTTTAGAAGAAGTAATATAGTCAGACAAATGGGACGAGTTTAGGAGAAGTAATATAGTCAGACAAATGGGACGAGTTTAGGAGAAGTAATATAGTCAGACAAATGGGACGAGTTTAGAAGAAGTAATATAGTCAGACAAATGGGACGAGTTTAGAAGAAGTAATATAGTCAGACAAATGGGACGAGTTTAGGAGAAGTAATATAGTCAGACAAATGGGACGAGTTTAGAAGAAGTAATATAGTCAGACAAATGGGACTAGTTTAGGAGAAGTAATATAGTCAGACAAATGTCTAGACAACGACTAATAATATTTGTTATAAGAAAGAGACATTGACGTTGTTTATGGTATACTCTGAAATGATCAAAGCAGCATAAACTTGCATTGACGTAGGTGACATCTCGGTTGAAGAAAGATAGAACATAATAGAGAAACCCTAAAATAAACTTTCCTGAGAGAGGCGATGCTATATATAATGTACTCATTGCCATAGACTTGATTATTCAAGTTTCCTGAACAGAGTGAAATTGAGAAATTACTCGAATGCATTTTGTAAATTTTAACGGTCATTAAAGGTGTTTAATGGACATTGAGCAAAACACAGTCACAAAAAATAACTACATGTGAAATGCGTTGCCTGCGACAAGTTACCAACAACACAAGAAAAGACAGAATCACCAACATCAGCATTAGAAAGAAAGTTGGCACAAAACCGTGCTTGAATTACATAGAGAAACAAAGAATGAAGTGGTTTGGCCACTTAATAAAAATGCATCCACACTCCATAGTATACAGAGTATCTACAACAGAACATCGGGAAAGAAGGCAAAAGGAAGACCACGGAAAAATGGTTAGATGGCGTAGCAGAATCCTGTGAAAGAGCAAAAATAACAATCACACAAGCCACCAGAATTGCGCAAGACAAAAACAGAAAACCACGACACTGGGCAAAAACCCGTTAGCAGTGTGACGACACTGGGCAACAACCCGGTAGCAGTGTGGCGACACTGGGCAACAACCCGGTAGCAGTGTGACGACACTGGGCAACAACCCGGTAGCAGTGTGACGACACTGGGCAACAACCCGTTAGCAGTGTGACGACACTGGGCAACAACCCGGTAGCAGTGTGACAACAAAGAAAGAAGAAGAAGAAGAACGGTACGAGAGAGATATAACAGTAACACAATAAATAATGTACTAAGTTGATATACATACATACTAAATACTTGTTGTAGTTGTACTCATTTCCGTATATATCTCATACACATAACTTGTATTAAGACGAATAATTATAGATCAGTTATCAGTTTTATGAGGACTATAATCATAGCACTCCGGACATGTCCATAGGTGCTCCGATCTCCGCCTCAGCAAATACAGCAGCGTTCAGCGGCCCAACACGCCAGTTCGATGTTGGTTAATCAATCTCCTTGCGTATTTAGTATGTCGTTCTTTTCGGGCACCAATATTGACACCCATCTCTCTCAATCTGATCAGCGAGTGAGATTCACTGCCCTGAAACTCCTCTGTTCGGAAAGACTCTCTCAATGCGTGAAGAATGTCATTTCGATCCATGCAGCTCCCTCTGATATTGTAGCCAAGTCAGTCAATCTATCAGTTCGTTCATTACCCCTAACTCCTGCGTGCCCAGGAACAAAAATGAAGGTGATTTCTCTGGTCATTGTCTGTACCAGTACCTCCACCAAGTTGTGCATCACCATTCCTGATTCGACTTTACGAATCATGCTCATGGAGTCACTGAGTACGAAAATACGAGAGTAGTTGTGAGATGCCAACCATTTCACCGCCTCCGTAACCGCCGAACCTCCATTGTGGTTTTTATATAAATATAGAAAGATGACATAAATAATTGATCTAAAATTATGTTTTTTTTTATCTAATTGTATACGACAGCTGTTTCAGTTCTAGCAAAACCTCAAACCATATACCCATAGAGGTGTTAGTTAATGAATACTGCTGGAATAGACATTACAGTCTACACATGTTTATGCAGCTCTTAGGCTTTGGACCTGAGCACAGTCGATTTGATCGCGACCAATACGTAGTCATAAACCAGAGTCAGATTATCGCAAGTAAGTTCAAGGCGGAAGAACGAGCCAGAAAAATGATTGCCATGTTTTAAAATTAACATAACATAAATTAAAACACAAATTGTCATAAAATTGGCCACTTGCTGCAAAATTGTACTTTTACTACTAGAAAAATGTCAGTCTGTCAATAGACGACAGTAAAACCCTTATTCTTACAGAGATGACAGTCTATCAATAGACGACAGTAAAACCATTATTCTTACAGAGATGACAGTCTATCAATAGACGACAGTAAAACCATTATTCTTACAGAGATGTCAGTCTATCAATAGACGACAGTAAAACCATTATTCTTACAGAGATGTCAGTCTATCAATAGACGACAGTAAAACCATTATTCTTACAGAGATGTCAGTCTATCAATAGACGACAGTAAAACCATTATTCTTACAGAGATGTCAGTCTATCAATAGACAACAGTAAAACCATTATTATTACAGAGATGTCAGTCTATCAATAGACGACAGTAAAACCATTATTCTTACAGATATGATAGTGTATCAATAGACGAAAGTAAAATTATTATTCTTACAGAGATGTCAGTCTATCAATAGACGACAGTAAAACCATTATTCTTACAGAGATGACAGTGTATCAATAGACGACAGTAAAACCATTATTCTTACAGAGATGTCAGTCCATCAATAGACGACAGTAAAACCATTATTCTTACAGAGATGTCAGTCTATCAATAGACGACAGTAATACCATTATTCTTACAGAGATGTCAGTCTATCAATAGACGACAGTAAAACCATTATTCTTACAGAGATGTCAGTCTATCAATAGACGACAGTAAAACAACTATTCTTACAGAGATGACAGTCTATCAATAGACGACAGTAAAACCATTATTCTTACAGAGATGTCAGTGTATTAATAGACGACAGTAAAACCATTATTCTTACAGAGATGACAGTCTATCAATAGACGACAGTAAAACCATTATTCTTACAGAGATGACAGTCTATCAATAGACGACAGTAAAACCATTATTCTTACAAAGATGACAGTCTATCAATAGACGACAGTAAAACCATTATTCTTACAGAGATGACAGTCTATCAATAGACGACAGTAAAACCATTATTCTTACAGAGATGTCAGTGTATTAATAGACGACAGTAAAACCATTATTCTTACAGAGATGACAGTCTATCAATAGACGACAGTAAAACCATTATTCTTACAGAGATGACAGTCTATCAATAGACGACAGTAAAACCATTATTCTTACAGAGATGACAGTCTATCAATAGACGACAGTAAAACCATTATTCTTACAGAGATGACAGTGTATCAATAGACGACAGTAAAACCATTATTCTTACAGAGATGACAGTGTATTAATAGACGACAGTAAAACCATTATTCTTACAGAGATGTCAGTCTATCAATAGACGACAGTAAAACCATTATTCCTACAGAGATGACAGTCTATCAATTGACGACAGTAAAACCATTATTCTTACAGAGATGTCAGTCTATCAATAGACGACAGTAAAACCATTATTCTTACAGAGATGACAGTGTATCAATAGACGACAGTAAAACCATTATTCTTACAGAGATGTCAGTGTATTAATAGACGACAGTAAAACCATTAATCTTACAGAGATGACAGTCTATCAATAGACGACAGTAAAACCATTATTCTTACAGAGATGTCAGTGTATTAATAGACGACAGTAAAACCATTAATCTTACAGAGATGACAGTCTATCAATAGACGACAGTAAAACCATTATTCTTACAGAGATGACAGTATATCAATAGACGACAGTAAAACCATTATTCTTACAGAGATGACAGTCTATCAATAGACGACAGTAAAACCATCATTCTTACAGAGATGTCAGTCTATCAATAGACGACAGTAAAACCATTATTCTTACAGAGATGTCAGTCTATCAATAGACGACAGTAAAACCATTATTCTTACAGAGATGACAGTCTATCAATAGACGACAGTAAAACCATCATTCTTACAGAGATGTCAGTCTATCAATAGACGACAGTAAAACCATTATTCTTACAGAGATGTCAGTCTATCAATAGACGACAGTAAAACCATTATTCTTACAGAGATGTCAGTGTATTAATAGACGACAGTAAAACCATTATTCTTACAGAGATGACAGTCTATCAATAGACGACAGTAAAACCATTATTCTTACAGAGATGTCAGTCTATCAATACACGACAGTAAAACCATTATTCTTACAGAGATGTCAGTCTATCAATAGACGACAGTAAAACCATTATTCTTACAGAGATGTCAGTCTATCAATAGACGACAGTAAAACCATTATTCTTACAGAGATGTCAGTGTATTAATAGACGACAGTAAAACCATTATTCTTACAGAGATGACAGTCTATCAATAGACGACAGTAAAACCATTATTCTTACAGAGATGTCAGTCTATCAATACACGACAGTAAAACCATTATTCTTACAGAGATGTCAGTCTATCAATAGACGACAGTAAAACCATTATTCTTACAGAGATGTCAGTCTATCAATAGACGACAGTAAAACCATTATTCTTACAGAGATGTCAGTCTATCAATAGACGACAGTAGAACATGTATTCTTAGAAAGATATGAATCTATCAATAGACGACAGTAGATATAATGATCATAGAGAGGTGTGAATCTATCAGTAGACGACAGTAGATCTAATGATCATAGAGAGGTGTGAATCTATCAGTAGACGACAATAGATCTAATGATCATAGAGAGGTGTGAATCTATCAGTAGACGACAGTAGATCTAATGATCATAGAGAGGTGTGAATCTATCAGTAGACGACAGTAGATCTAATGATCATAGAGAGGTGTGAATCTATCAATAAACGGCAGT
The DNA here is from genome assembly GCA_020796225.1 of Arion vulgaris. Taxonomy (NCBI): domain Eukaryota; kingdom Metazoa; phylum Mollusca; class Gastropoda; order Stylommatophora; family Arionidae; genus Arion; species Arion vulgaris. Next base: position 45,401,036 of record CM036757.1, read on the forward strand.
ATAACTTTTATTCTTGGAAAGATCTGATTCGATCAATAGACGACATAACAGTATATTTTCCTCCAGACCCTGAACTTATTTGTTACCTACATACTGAACTTATTTGCTACCTACATATTTTGAGCAACCATTATAATGAACACAAATAGCAATCCAGCAGTGTACGTGTTGTGAGGGCGATATTCACCAGAAAAAGTGTGATTTTCCACCACATAAGTATCTTCACCATCTTAAAATTACATGGAATCCTCGCCGTTGCTACAGAGTTCGTGCACTGCAGCTACGATTTTCTTTTTAAATAAAGATTTCGGAACACACATAGTTACCCACCGGTGTAATGATGATGGTCATATTAATATATCGATCAGTGACAGTAGCATTCATCAAATACAGCTATTTAAGTCATTGCCCATTGACGGAAGAAAAAATAATGAAATCCAACACAGATGCAACATAGCAAATCAAACACTAGGACGGAAGTCATAGGCGCATGAGGTGGTGTGCCAGGATTATTGAGCCGGTACTAATCAAGACCATGTCCCCTACCTCCACGTGGTGACCCTGAAAACAGACTTTGGTTCCGGTCTGGTTAATAGAGGCAGGGATCACGGAGAACTACCGGTAGTGGTAGCAGTGCAAGTAAGAACAAGAAATGCAGGTCCATACGAACAAAATGCATGAATCTCCTGGCCGACGACAAACAAAATATTGACCAAGTTACCGAACAAAAAGAAACAGCAGCTAAACGTCACTTATATAATCCCTACTCCACCGGAGTAAGGGTCGAATACAAATTGCCGTCTCCGGGGCAAGAGACTCCATACAAGCTCGACGTGTAAGTCAAAGGTCCCGCCACAAATTACTAGTTTCTCTGCCGATGGGGAGATTAGTAACCATGAAAGGATATGAGGTGCATCCAGTGACGAAACGTGTGCCCACATAGAGCAAAACTCGAAGCCCTGAGGAGGGGGCAAACATTGCCAGCTGTGGAGCAAGAATAAATGTCAGATGCGTAACGAATACAAGTTTACCCTCGTGTCGGTACGATGGAAGGTTGCAGCTGATTCCACATCGGTGGCCTGGCGCAGATACATTTGCTGGGCAAGGTTGACCGAGCGCAGAACATAAAGTTGCGTTTTAGTGCATAACGAAACAACCCACACTGAGAAAACCGTGCGAGAGACTGTTACGATAACAACTAACATCCCCGGAAGAACTGGGGCGCGTGATGGTAGCGAGCCCAAATCTCAGTTGAATTGCTAGCGCTGATTGAAACGACCCTCTACATTATTTGTTCTTGGCCCCAGTACAGTGTTTCCCGAGGATAACTGCAAATTCCCATGTACCGACACGCGTCTCGATAAGGCTGAGAATGTTCCTACTCAGAAACAAACTCAAAAGTGTACGGTAAAGTAAGGTCAACAATGTAAAGATCTGACAGGCTATCTGGATCTGATCATTGGCGAAGGCCGATACTTTACACGGTGTTTTATACGAGTAAGACGCCGTCCGAGGACAACTTATAAGCCCGTGATTGTTCTAATCCGGAACAATCTCACAGTCAGGAAGAGCATAACAGTGTAACTCACTATCTTGGCGTAGCGCACAAAGCCCAAACATACGGCAAAGCTGATCGAAAAGGTAAAGATCCGGGCCGAAATAGTCGGCAGAAAGGATCGTACCCTAGAGAAAGCTCACCCTAGTAAATCAAAAGCTGGCTGAAACCGGATGAGCGGGCCTAGTCACCATGAGCGCACAATCGACCCAACGTAGATCACTCCGTTCTTGTAAATGACCAATTATATATCACAAATAGAAGGATAAAACTGGCAGTGAAGAATGTTCGAACAGAAGAAGAAGAAACACTAGGACACATGTCGACAATTTTAAAATGCAAACATGCCACTATGAACACAAAAAGAACAATTTTCAACACAATTTTTCTCCCAACATTATGCTATCAGTGCCAAACCTGGACGCTGGCATCAAATGATAGAAGAAAACTAGCCAGAAAGAGATGACGTGTCTACACAGAATATGCTGGGAGTAACAAGATGAGACCGGTTGAGAAATGAAGACATCAGAAAAAAGTGGGTACAACATCAGTACTGAACTTCATCAGAAAAAAGAAATGACATGTTGCGGCTACATAAGCAGACTACCAACTGAAAGTTTCGGGTTACAGTGTGGGATATCTTCATTGCACTCATCACATGTCCATAGGTGCTCCGATCTCCTTCGGAAAAACTAGAACAGGGACAGCGACTAACCGTGTCAGTTGGATTTCGATTGATGAGACTACTCATGAACCTGTTATGTTGATTTCTTGCTGCGTAAATCTTTAATCTCAGCTTTTGCAATCTAGTAGTTAACGTGGATTGGTTTAAATGAAAATTCTTTGCAGGCCCTCTATGGAGGCGTTGAAATATCAACCTTTGGCAGCCTGATGTTAGCAGAGCCAGCCATCTATCTGCTCTCTCATTGCCAACGAACCCATGTGCCTGATGTGGCAGCAGAGCCAGCCATTCTATCTGCTCTCTATTGCCAACGACACCCATGTGCCCTGATGTGGCAGAGGCCAGCCTTTCCCTATCTGCTCTCTCATTGCCAACGACACCCATGTCCCCTGATGTAGCAGCAGAGCCAGCCATTCTATCTGCTCTCTCATTGCCAACGACACCCATGTGCCCTGATGTAGCGGCAGAGCCAGCCATTCTATCTGCTCTCTCATTGCCAACGACACCCATGTGCCCTGATATGGCAGCAGAGACAGCCATTCTATCTGCTCTCATTGCAACGACACCCATGTGCCTGATATGGCGGCAGAGCCAGCCATCCTATCTGCTCTCTCATTGCCAACGACACCCATGTGCCCTGATATGGCGGCAGAGCCAGCCATCCTATCTGCTCTCTCATTGCCAACGACACCCATGTGCCTGATATGGCAGCAGAGCCAGCCATTCTATCTGCTCTCTCATTGCCAACGACACCCATGTGCCTGATATGCGACAAGCCAGCCATCCTATCTGCTCTCTCATTGCCAACGACACCCATGTGCCTGATGTAGCAGCAAGCCATCTCTGCTCTCTCTTCCCAAATGTGCCTGATGTGCAGAAGAGTCATATCTGCTCTCTTGCCACGACCCATGTGCCTGATATGGGCAGAGCCAGCCATCCTATCTGCTCTCTCATTGCCAACGACACCCATGTGCCCTATATGCACAGAGCCAGCCATTCTATCTGCTCCTCATTGCCAACGACACCCATGTGCCCTGATATAACGCAGAGCCAGCCATCTATCTGCTCTCTCATTGCCAACGCAACCCATGTGCCATGATGTAGCAGCAGAGCCAAGCCATCATATCTGCTCTCTCATTGCCAATGACACCCATGTGCCCTGATATGGCGCAGAGCCAGCCATCTATCTGCTCTCTCATTGCCAGCGACACCCATGTGCCCTGATATGGCGCAGAAGCCATCCTATCTGCTCTCTCATTGCCAACGACACCCATGTGCCCTGATATGGCGGCAGAGTCAGCAATCCTATCTGCTCTCTCATTGCCAACGACACCCATGTGCCCTGATATGGCGGCAGAGCCAGCCATTCTATCTGCTCTCTCATTGCCAACGACACCCATGTGCCCTGATATGGCGGCAGAGCCAGCCATCCTATCTGCTCTCTCATTGCCAACGACACCCATGTGCCCTGATATAGTGACAGAGCCAGCCCTTCTATCTGCTCTCTCATTGCCAACGCACCCATATGCCTGATATGGCGGCAGAGCCAGCCATCCTATCTGCTCTCTCATTGCCAACGACACCCATGTGCCTGATATGGCAGCAGAGCCAGCCATCCTATCTGCTCTCTCATTGCCAACGACACCCATGTGCCCTGATATGGCGGCAGAGCCAGCCATTCTATCTGCTCTCTCATTGCCAACGACACCCATGTGCCCTGATATGGCGGCAGAGCCAGCCATTCTATCTGCTCTCTCATTGCCAACGACACCCATGTGCCCTGATATGGCGGCAGAACCAGCCATTCTATCTGCTCTCTCATTGCCAACGACACCCATGTGCCTGATATGGCAGCAGAGCCAGCCATCCTATCTGCTCTCTCATTGCCAACGACACCCATGTGCCCTGATATGGCGGCAGAGCCAGCCATTCTATCTGCTCTCTCATTGCCAACGACTACCCATGTGCCTGATATGGCAGCAGAACCAGCCATTCTATCTGCTCTCTCATTCCAACGACACCCATGTCCCCTGATATGGCAGCAGAGCCAGCCATTCTATCTGCTCTGTCATTGCCAACGACACCTATGTGCCCTGATATGGCGGCAGAGCCAGCCATCCTATCTGCTCTCTCATTGCCAACGACACCCATGTGCCTGATATGGCAGCAGAGCCAGCCATTCTATCTGCTCTCTCATTGCCAACGACACCCATGTGCCCTGATATAGCGGCAGAGCCAGCCATCCTATCTGCTCCCCATTACCAACGACACCCATGCACCCCGGAACGAAGATATGTAATTCTGCAAATTGTTGACACGTGTAGTTATTCAGTCCATTGTCTTCGCACCGAACCAGAATCCGCCTTTGGGATCATACTCAATGAGCAGATTGCCAACAGACAGTGCACCTCAAAGAGCAATGTTGCTCCGATACAATGGATACAAAGAAAAAGGTCGCCACGCAAGCTGGATCTCAAAAAAACAGAAGCGACGAAAGATACTATTTATGAAGCGCACACAAGGGCTCGTTCTAGACATAGCTTCGTATCACTGATGCTTTGTATCCTAATGCTTTGTATCCTAATGCTTTGTATCCTAATGCTTTGTATCCTAATGCTTTGTATCCTGATGCTTTGTATCCTAATGCTTTGTATCCTAATGCTTTGTATCCTGATACTTTGTATCTAATGCTTTTATCCTAATGCTTTGTATCCTGATGCTTTGTATCCTGATGCTTTGTATCCTAATGCTTTGTATCCTAATGCTTTGTATCCTAATGCTTTGTATCCTAATGCTTTGTATCCTAATGCTTTGTATCCTAATGCTTTGTATCCTAATGCTTTGTATCCTAATGCTTTGTATCCTAATGCTTTGTATCCTGATGCTTTGTATCCTAATGCTTTGTATCCTGATGCTTTGAGGCAGAACAGGATTGGAGAAATGAACAAAAAATACTTTTGATAGGCACGGTAGGACAGTCACCTGTAAGAGGAATAATATAAGATGTACATGTGAGTTGAGCTAGTAAGACATCAAACTATGAGATGATATTGACATCAAACTATGAGATGATATTGACATCAAACTATGAGATGATATTGACATCAAACTATGAGATGATATTGACATCAAACTATGAGATGATATTGACATCAAACTATGAGATGATATTGACATCAAACTATGAGATGATATTGACCTATAAGTGGCTAATTTGACATCAACCTATGGGAGGACAGTATGCATTTACATGTGAGTGGGACTATTAGAACTTTGACCTGTGAGTAGTATGACTAGTAGAACAATGTCATGTATGGTAGAGTATACAATATTGACATATGAGTATGACTGTAGTTTATTAGTTTGTGAGTGGTACTGCTAATTACATATATGTATATATATACGTTCTCTAACAACGATTAGGGTTCAGGCGCAGTTTCAGTTAATATCTACCAATAATGAACACTGAATATGACTTCGGTTCTTTTATGCAATACCAAACTTATTACTTTCGACACCCACTCCTTCAATAAAATCACTGCCTGCAGCTAATAATTAAAACTGTCAACGTATGGCATTATCTACATTGGACGTGATAAAATCCAGAATGGTACGGCTGCCCAGAAGGTAAAGTAATTGTGTACCTTTCTTTTAACTGGCTGTCAATCACGCACATACGAACCTTTGTTTTCCTTGCTTTTTTATTGGCTATCTTTGAATTATACATTTACAATATCTTTCAAATTAGACTTTAAATATTTTATTTTTACACAGTGATTGTCACTGTTTTATTTTCTTCATATTTCTATTTTGGTAGTTTCTGTGTTTACTTTAAATAATATGATGGCTGTACATAATTACGTGACATAATAATATATGTTCTTTTATATATATCTGGTTTTAATATAATGTTCAGTCTTTCAGAAAATGAGCTCAACAAGTTACTATCTTAAATCAAATGTGAACATATATATATATATATATATATATATATATATATATTTTCAAAATTATTCAGTCAGAGGCAAAACATACATATAAGAGGGATAGTCCGTTGTATAAATATTAGGACTGTCAGATACAAGATGCGAGGGACAAGGCTGCACAAACCACCTACATCTAGACTACAAATACGGAGACTCAAGGCGATACACATAATGAAATGGTCAAACTTAGCATCAATACTGACCCATATTACATCTTGGAAAATCATGGCATTCAGGATACGAATAAATGGGAATAACATCCCTGTGTTCAAAATTACGCCACTTGTAATGTCGCCAACAATAGTGAAGAATGTGAGGATAATTATGACGTCATCAGAGACACTAAACATTATCAAAACTGGGATAGATCATTTCTTGATATTATATTTTATAGCACATACATGGTTTAACCTAAAGAGGTGGTAGAATATCTAGGGCATTTTATAGATTGCACAAGTTCGAAAACGAAAAAGGCTACAGACTCCTCAAAGTATGTAACCACCAAGACCTAATTATAGATGGCGATTGAACAAATATGGGTATATAGAGTATTACATCAGTAATTAAACATTAATTATTACATATGAAAATAAACAGCATTTGATGTTTCACTCATAGAAATTTATCAAGATAATAAATACACAAAGAATACTTAATAAACTAAAACATAATTTAAACTAAGAAATTGATACTAGCATACGCACTTGTCTCCAAGCGCGTGTTGTATCACGTAAGTATTACATAGAAGGGTAGAATAGACAGAAAATAGTAAAATTGTGAGCTTCCAGTTTGGGAGCCAATCAGAATGGGTCGGTGGCAGGTTACGAAATATATTGTATACAGTTAGGAACAAAGACCCACGTTAGGAGGGCATGAGGAGTTAGAAGGGCATGAGGGGTTAGAAGGGCATGAGGAGTTAGAAGGACATGAGGGGTTAGAAGGGCATGAGGGGTTAGGAGAAGAAAAAAGAGATAATTACGCTCATTTCTGATATGGAAGGACAAGGACATATGCGACATTCTTGCAAGCAGTAGGTTACACACCTATGTAGAACAAAGTGGCACTGTCACGTTATCTATGCCCCGTTGCTACAACTGTCCTTACGTCGTTCAGGCCACTACTATCTTCTTCAGTAAGGCACCTTTTGCTATCTAGCATGACTTCTCTTGTGTCTCCCGTAACATTATTTATGTCATTCTCTGCAAGCGCTGCGGAGTGGCATATATAGGTGGGATAAGCGCGCAAAGAGATGGCAGCTTTGTCTAGCGCATCCAATATATCTCCAACAGTGCATCCACCCCGGTGGTTATCCATTTCGATAGTCCCAGTCACCACAGTGGAGAGATGTCTCTATCACCGATCTAGTCTCGTGGTCCTTCGCTGATTGCAGCAGGTTATCACTGACATTTCGGTTGTTCGACCGATTGGGTGTGATGGTACCTAAAGTGATCAATGTACCACTTCAGCGCGCATATTGTATGTTCTCTTTGATTCTTCTATTCGTTTTATTCTCACTATCATATCTACCCACTCTACAAACCTACTGACTCCCTACCATTTCCTCTTCTATCGGTCCACTTTCTATCTATTGAGGCACCCTGTTTGTATACCCTACATTGACTCTTTGTGCTTACTCCCCTCTGGCCCTTATAGACGTGTTGTTATCTATGCACTTTCGCCTATCTCTTCTGCTATTCTGTATACCCACACCCTCACATATACTACCATTCATATTCACCTTCAGAATGCGGCTGATCACTCATTCACTAGGGTGTCACTCCTGACCTACTCTCCCTCTGTTCTAGACCTATAACATTGTGCTGTTGTATGTGTACATTCCAGTGACTTACATGATACATATTAGACAAGTAGGGCTCAAGTCGCTCGTGAGGAGCTCAGGTTGAGTAACTCCTTCACTTGAGTCACCTGAACGTGATCTAGTGACATGTATACTCCTATTTTCTAACAATTCTCTTCAGCACTTAATTGTCTTGTGAACATATATGGGAAACCTTACCGTGTGATACTGTACACCACGTGAGACATGGATTATCATTGATCTTGCTTTCAAGTGTATACAATCCATATTGGTCAGAGTAATCTTCATGTTTTCTGGGGTGTCATGTCAACACATTAGTATTCACATCAAAAATGAGATGTAATTATCTCCACTTTCTTCGCCCACCCCTCGGCCCTTCTAACGTGGAGTCTTTGTTCCTACATGTATACACACTATCTCTCGTAACCTGCCACCAACACATTCGGTTTGGCTAGCCTACCGGAAGCTCACTAGCATTACTACTTCCTGCCCATTCTATCCCTCTATGAGATGCATGCCTGAGACAATACGTGTTTAGAGACAGGTAAGTATGCTTGTATAATTTTATTTACATCCTTAGACTTATGTTTTAGTTTATTAAGTATTCTTTGTATAGTCGTTATCTTGTTGATAAATGTCTATGATCAGAAACGTCAGGTGCTATTTATTTTATTATTTAATCATTTAAAAAAAAAAATTTCTTATGTAATACTGTATATACCTATCGTAAGAAACTTACGATACATAGTCAATAATATGGAGCTGAGTCGACATAAAGAAAATGCGAAACATGGTGTGGGTTTCATCATACATCCGGAGAACACAAAATCTATCAATGAAGTAGAGTATATATCGGAGATAATATTACGTATTCAATTCATAGAACAAAACAAAACAACAACGATTATACAAGTCTACGTCCCATGCAACGATAGCTACAATGAACAACAACGACGTGAATTCTTCGATCCAACTGTGACACAATTAATAAAACAAACGATAACGATGAGTTAATTATAATGGGAGACTTCAATGGAAGAGTTGGAAGCAAAATACGACACGAGACATGACTAGAAAATATCAGCGACACCGAAGCAGAACGAAACAACAACGGAGAAGAAATGATCAACCTCTGCTACGAACACGACCTGATCATAACAAACACACTATTCCAACGTCGAAGAAGCCATACACAAACATGGTACAAGTAGAACAACATAGAACAGTCATCTCAAATCGACTATATACTCGTTACACAAACATGTTACAAGTGGAACAACATAGAACAGTCATCTCAAATCGACTATATACTTGTTAGACAAAGACAAAAAGGAATATAATAGATGCAAGAACCATACCGAATATAGATATAGACACAGATCACAGACCAGTCATACTAACACAATTCAAGGCCAAAGTAACTAGTAACAGAAAGAAAAATCAAATTTTCGTCACCAACCTGAAAAAAATTAGAGGAAGAGGACATACAAAACGATATGAACAACATGATGACAAATATTTTACAAGCCTACCATCAAGTATAAGCAATGTACATCAAGAATGGGAAACATTCAAAATAGCAATGATGAAAACATTAAACACACTATGTGGTAAGTAACAGTTAAGACATAAATTCAAACAAAAAACTGCATGGTGTATAAACGAAGTCAAAGAATCAATAAAAGCAAAGAAGAAATGTTTTTAAAAAATGGATAAAATCCAAAAGCCAAGATGATTACACAGCATACAGAATAGCGAGAAGACATAGTAAAAAAGTAGTCAAAAAATCAGACAGCATCGTGGGAAAAATACGGAGAACAACTGTCATTACTATGCAGGAACAGCTACGAAATTTTTCAAAAGTGTCAATTCCATGAGGATAAGAGACGAAAGTTTCAACACCACTGACATTATTAATGATAAAAACGGTACACCGATATTTAATACAAATGGAAGGAAGAACAGATGGAAAGAATACTTCCAAGAACTACTTAACCAACCACCAACATCAATTGCGAATAGATTTAAAAAATAACACAAGCATAGAAGAACCAAATATACTCATCCAAGAAATAGAAGAAGTTGTGAAGAAGAGTCCACGTCACAAGACAGCAGGCATAGACAGTATAACCAATGAAGCAATCAAGGCATGCGGAGAAACAGAATACAATGCATACATAGAATCTTCAAGTCAGCCTGGACAGAAAGATAAGTCCCAAAAGAATGGCAGAAAGCCATCATAATACCAATATGGAAAAAGGGCAGCTAAAGAGATCAATATATACAGAGGCGTATCATTATTAAGTCATGTGGGGAAATTATATGCTAAAATTTTGGAATCTATAATCAAACCAATAATAGAACCACAACTGAGCATAAGCTCAGTTTGGGTTCAGAAAAGGATTAAGATTTGCACTAATGCCTTGTTCACACTAAGGCAGCTCAGCGAAACACCATAGAATATGACAAACAGCTCAACTTAGCATTCATAGACCAAGAAAGATCTTTGATAAAATAAACAGAAAAACTATAGACCATGCTAAGTGAATACGGAATTCAGGTCAACTATTAGACAATATAAAGCGTTATTAACTATAAATCTCAGGCGTAGTACGAACAAGTCGCGGCCTGACAGACGAATTTGAATTATCATCAGGAGTAAGGCAGCGATGTGTGCTTTCGCCTATACTTTTCAATAGACAGGACAACGCAAGAAACCAAGACAGATAACAACCTCGATAACAACTACAATTTAATAAACGAACTATTCTTTGCAGATGATCAGAGTATAATTTACAACAACGAACACAACCTTCAACAACACATAAATGCACTGCAAACGACATGCGAAAAATATGACATGAAAATTAACACCTCCAAAACAGAAGTCACGACAATAAGTAGGTCAACAGGTCAACTAAATATACACGTGAATAATGTCAAATACAACAGACTCCAGAATTCAAATATCTCAGGAGTTTATTCACAGTAGATGGAAAGATGGACAGAAATCGGACTAGATGCCAGAAGGCAAACGCAGTAACATACGAACTGTCACCACTATTAAAACATCCAAGCATTAACATGGCAGTCAAACGACAACTGATAAACTGCATATTATTCCAACTCTCTGCTATCAGTGCCAAACATGACTACTGACTAAGACACAAGAAAGAAAGATTACAACATGTGAAATAAGATGTCTACTAAAAACTGTCAACGTTACAAGAAGAGATAGAGTGAGAAACGAGAATATCGAAGCATCATTGGTAGTATACCTTGCTACAGTACATCGAGAAGCAAAGAATCAAGTGGTTCAGCCATCTAATGAGAATGGAACCTTATTTACTACCATTACGTGCCTACAATAATCGACGCTCAGGGCGCAGAGCACGAGGCAGTCAAAGAACACGATGGATAGATAACATCTCAGAGTTCCTGCAAAAACATGGACTGACCTCAAGCGCAACACACCTGGCACAAGATATAAACTAAATCCCCACCCCCTTCCCCGACGCTTCAGTCAAATGTGGTTAAGATAAGATAAGATAAGACTTGTCTTTGTTCAATAGCGAATTTACTCAGTATTACCGCAGCTACATGCAAGATATTCTCCAGATCTGATCAGATCCGGTCTCACCCCCTCATATTTGTAGATTTTCGTACATCACCTAATTTTAGCCAACACTCACGTCCAACATTATCATTGACACATATATAGTGTAGTAGTTCGAATCCTTAGATAGTCCCTGAAACAAGGTCAAAATTGATAATTAATTGTTATATTCATAGCCGTTCAGTCCGAGTTTATTAATAATTTAACAACACAATGAAAAGACATAATTCATATTCGAAGAAAATTAACATTCATTTTTAACTTGATAGCTTCCGTTTTCAAACATTAATTACAAAAACAATTTCTGACTATATAAACAAATACATATTTAAGTAGTAATTAAACAAGTCTTGACGCAATATATATTAAAAATCATCTAAATAATTACATATTTAAGTAGTAATTAAACAAGTCTTGACGCAATATATATATTAAAAATCATCTAAATAATTACATATTTAAGTAGTAATTAAACAAGTCTTGACGCAATATATATTAAAAATCATCTAAATAATTACATATTTAAGTAGTAATTAAACAAGTCCTGACGCAATATATATTAAAAATCATCTAAATAATTACATATTTAAGTAGTAATTAAACAAGTCCTGACGCAATATATATTAAAAATCATCTAAATAATTACATATTTAAGTAGTAATTAAACAAGTCCTGACGCAATATATATTAAAAATCATCTAAATAATTACATATTTAAGTAGTAATTAAACAAGTCCTGACGCAATATATATTAAAAATCATCTAAATAATTACATATTTAAGTAGTAATTAAACAAGTCCTGACGCAATATATATTAAAAATCATCTAAACAAATACATATTTAAGTAGTAATTAAACAAGTCCTGACGCAATATATATTAAAAATCATCTAAATAATTACATATTTAAGTAGTAATTAAACAAGTCCTGACGCAATATATATTAAAAATCATCTAAATAATTACATATTTAAGTAGTAATTAAACAAGTCCTGACGCAATATATATTAAAAATCATCTAAATAATTACATATTTAAGTAGTAATTAAACAAGTCCTGACGCAATATATATTAAAAATCATCTAAATAATTACATATTTAAGTAGTAATTAAACAAGTCCTGACGCAATATATATTAAAAATCATCTAAACAAATACATATTTAAGTAGTAATTAAACAAGTCCTGACGCAATATATATTAAAAATCATCTAAATAATTACATATTTAAGTAGTAATTAAACAAGTCCTGACGCAATATATATTAAAAATCATCTAAATAATTACATATTTAAGTAGTAATTAAACAAGTCCTGACGCAATATATATTAAAAATCATCTAAATAATTACATATTTAATTCCTATGTCTTGCCTTCTTTACCGACTGTGCTCTTGCAAGCAATTATTCTCGCACGAAAACTTCTTTCTTGCTCGATAACAATCTTGGACACAAATATTGCACACATATACCATAGTAACATCTTGCATACTGAGAACGTCAATGTATGGCCTATCAATTGCCACCGTCTCTACGTAGCTCTTTCTCCACTGGTATCTGCTTAGTTCTTTCTCTGAGTGCCTCGTGCGTAATCGTATCATACCATCTCAGTCCATCTTTTCTACGTAAACATCTATTTACCAAGGTCTGTAGTTTTCTGGAGGTTTCACGTACATGAACATATGGCAGCAATACTTTAACGAACTTATCAAGCTACAACAATAGGACCAAATCAGCACGCAAGAAAACACAACAAACATAAATACCGAGCTAGAACCAAGTAAACCACTTTCAAAGATTAGAAATGTAAATTTGGCTCCATATAACAAAACACCAGAGCCAGATGATATCCGTGCGATTCTACTCAACTAAAGAGTGCGAGATAAACTATCTGCACAGATTATTCAACCAAGTTTGGATCATACACAGATCACATAAATATTAGATAAATGCAATAATAATTTCCATCTGGAAGAAGAATGATAGGAAAAGAAATTGCACGAAATATAAAGAAATAGCACGATTGGGTCACACCGGAATAATATTATGTCAAACATTCTGGGAAAAAAAAGGTCTACCATTCAGCCACAGCTTAGATATTCACAACTGGGATTCTGGAAGAATAAAAGCAGTATCAATTCAAAATGTAACATTTCAGTGGAAAGAACTGTCGAATGAGATAAACACCTATGCGTTGCGTTCGTAGACCAGAAAACAGTGTTCAACCGAACAGTTACCAAAATGCCGTTGACAATATTGTCAATGGATGAAGTTAATGACGACTTAATTTATGCAATAACATACATATAAACAGCCAGTTTAAAGTTAGAACAAACACAGGTCTATCATAGAAGATTCACATTGGGTCAGGAGTATGTCATAGATGTGTACTATCACCGCTGTAGTTCATCACACACTTCGATCATTTCTGTAAAGTAGCTTGCGCCAATGAATTGAACAACGTTGGGAATCTTTTGAACACAGATCTTTTTGCCGACGATCAGACGCTCATATCAGCAACAGAGAAACAGCTAAAGCAAACGCATTACCATTCTCCAGTTAACATGTGATGATTACAATATGAGAATACCATTGACAAAACCAAAGTAATTACCTCCGCTAGAGAATAAAACAGTCATAAATCATACAAAAATCATAAAGAAATAGTAAAGAAATCAGAAAGGACAAGAAATAACACATAGTCACCTGGTACAATAAAATTGATGAATTACGGAAACAAGGAAAAGAGAGAAATATGCAACGAAATTAATTTAATGACACGTGACTTCAGCCCATCAATACAAGTCATAAACGACAATAATGGTAAAACACTAACAACAAAGAAAGATGTACGTGCTTACTGCAGAAACATGTATGAAGACACATCTAAAACTCTACATATGATAATAACAGAAAGCGAAGAGACAGAACCAGAACCCATGTTGGATGAAGTGCGTCTTGCCATCAAACGTCTGAAGAGAGGGAAGTCACCAGGATACGACGATATACCAGCGAAATTGATTCAATCAGGCGGGGAAGCCAGTGTTCGGGTATGTCATAAATTGTGCACAGAGATACGGAGTCGCTCCTCCTACAAAGTAATGGGAAAGATCAGTATTTATGAAATGAAAGTCGTGACATATTCTCTACAGGACGTAGCCATCAAACACAGAAAACGAGTCGTTGATTTTCTAGGCACCGCCTATACGTTCAGTAGTTTGCCATTGCTTTCTGAACGGTGAGAGTCTATGTTTAACTTTAGTAAAATTCCACGGAAACGAATTTGCTTCCAAACTTTCATACTGTAGGTTTGAACCAAGTAGCTTGGTTTGTGATCGAGCTAACTACCGCGAGCTACAAACACTTACTACACTGCATTTGCATCAGTATGTATACCTATTCCAAAATATGGAAACCTAAAACTATGTACCACTTATAGAACTATTGCCCTTATAAGTCATTCCAGAGTCATAATAAGAATCATCATAGTGTCTGGTAGTGCGTGTGTTGTACATGTGTAAGCTGATATAGTGTCTGGTAGTGCGTGTATCGTACATATGAAAGCTGATATAGTGTCTGGTAGTGCGTTTGTTGTCATGTGTAAGTAATATAGTGTCTGTTAGTGCATGTATCGTACATGTAAGCTGATATAGTGTCTGGTAGTGCGTTTGTTGTACATGTAGTAGCTAATATAGTGTCTGTTAGTGCGTGTGTCGTACATGTGTAAGCTGATACAGTGTTTGGTAGTGCGTATGTTGTACATGTGTAAGCTAATATAGTGTCTGGTAGTGCATGTATCGATACGTGTTACTGATATAGTGTCTGGTAGTGCTTCTGTTGTTTATATGTAAGCTGATATAGTGTCTGGTAGTGCGTGTATCGTACATGTGTAAGCTGATATAGTGTCTGGTAGTGCGTGTATCGTACATGTGTAAGCTGATATAGTGTCTGGTAGTGCGTGTATCGTACATGTGTAGCTGATATATGCTGTATCATGCTATCGTACATAGTACGCTGATATAGTGTCTGGTAGCATGTATCGTACATGTGTAAGCTGATATATTGTCTGGTCGTGCATGTATCCTCATGTGTGCTGATATAGTGTCTGGTCGTGCATGCATCAGTACATGTGTAAGCTGATATAGTGTCTGGTAGTGCGTGTATCGTACATATGTAAGCTGATATAGTGTCTGGTAGTGCGTGTGTTGTATATGTGTAGGCTGATATAGTGTCTGGTGGTGTGTGTGTCGTACATATGTAAGCTGATATAGTGTCTGGTTGTGTGTGTGTCGTACATATGTAAGCTGATATAGTGTCTGGTAGTGCGTGATTGTACATGTGTAGCTGATGTAGTGTCTGGTAGTACGTGTATCGTACATATGTAAGTTGATATAGTGTCTGGTAGTGCGTTTATTGTACATGTGTAAGTTGATATTGTGTCTGGTAATGCACGTATCGTACATGTGTAAGCTGATATAGTGTATGGTAGGCATGCTATCGTACATGTGTAAGTTGATATAGTGTCTGGTAGTGCGTGTATCGTACTTCGTACTTGTGTATTGATATAGTGTCTGGTAGTGTGTGTATCGTACATGTGTAAGCTGATATAGTGTCTGGTAGTGCGTGTATCGTACATGTGTAAGCTGATATAGTGTCTGGTAGTGCGTGTATCGTACATGTGTAAGCTGATATAGCGTCTGGTAGTGCATGTATCGTACATATGTAAGCTGATATAGTGTCTGGTAGTGCATGCATCGTACATGTGTAAGCTGATATAGTGTCCGGAAGTGCATGTATCCTACATGTGTAAGCTGATATAGTGTCTGGTCGTGCATGCATCGTACATGTGTAAGCTGATATAGTGTCTGGTAGTGCTTCTGTTGTTTATATGTAAGCTGATATAGTGTCTGGTAGTGCGTGTATCGTACATGTGTAAGCTGATATAGTGTCTGGTAGTGAGTGTATCGTACATGTGTAAGCTGATATAGTGTTTGGTAGTGCGTATGTTGTACATGTGTAAGCTAATATAGTGTCAGGTAGTGCATACGTACATGTAGCTGATATAGTGTCTGGTAGTGCTTCTGTTGTTTATATGTAAGCTGATATAGTGTCTGTAGTGCGTGCTATCGTACATGTGTAGCTGATATAGTGTCTGGTAGTGCGTGTATCGTACATGTGTAAGCTGATATAGTGTCTGGTCGTGCATGTATCCTACATGTGTAAGCTGATATAGTGTCTGGTCGTGCATGCATCGTATGCATGTAAGCTGATATAGTGTCTGTAGTGCTGTATCGTACATATGTAAGCTGATATAGTGTATGTTAGTGCGTGTATCGTACATGTGTAAGCTGATATAGTGATTGGTAGTGCATGTGTTGTATATATGAAACTGATATAGTGTCTGGTAGTGCATGTTTGTACATGTATGTCTGATATAGTGTCTGGTGAATGTCTGTTGTTTATATGTAAGCTGATATAGTGTCTCGTGGTATGTGTATCGTACATATGTAAGGTGATATAGTGTCTGGTAGTACGTGTATCGTACATATGTAAGCTGATATAGTGTCTGGTAGTGCGTGAGTCGTACATATTGCTGATATAGTGTCTGGTAGTGCGTGTGTTGTATATGTGATGCTGATATAGTGTCTGGTGGTGTGTGTGTCGTACATATGTAAGCTGATATAGTGTCTGGTTGTGCTGTGTCGTACATATGTAGCTGATATAGTGTCTGTAGTGCTGTATTCTTGTACATGTGTGCTGATGTAGTGTCTGGTAGTACGTGTATCGTACATATGTAAGTTGATATAGTGTCTGGTAGTGCGTGTATTGTACATGTGTAAGTTGATATTGTGTCTGGTAATGCACGTATCTACATGTGCTGATATAGTGTATGGTAGTGCATGCTATCGTACATGTGTAGCTGATATAGTGTCTGGTAGTGCTGTATCGTACTTGTGTAAGCTGATATAGTGTCTGTAGTGGTGTATCGTACATGTGTCTGATATAGTGTCTGGTAGTGCGTGCTATAGTACATGTGTAACTGATATAGTGTCTGGTAGTGCGTGTATCTACATGTGTAGCTGATATAGCGTCTGGTAGGCATATATCGACTATGTAAGCTGATATAGTGTCTGGTAGTGCATGTATCGTACATGTGTAAGCTGATATAGAGTCTGGTAGTGCATGTATCCCACATGTGTAAGTGATATAGTGTCTGGTCGTGCATGCATCGTACATGTGTAAGCTGATATAGTGTATGGTAGTGCTTCTGTTGTTTATATGTAAGCTGATATAGTGTCTGGTAGTGCGTGTATCGTACATGTGTAAGCTGATATAGTGTCTGGTAGTGCGTGTATCGTACATGTGTAAGCTGATATAGTGTCTGGTAGTGCGTGTATCGTACATATGTAAGCTGATATAGTGTATGGTAGTGCATGTATCGTACATGTGTAAGCTGATATCGTGTCTGGTCGTGCATGTATCCTACATGTGTAAGCTGATATAGTGTCTGGTAGTGCGTGTATCGATTAATATGTAAGCTGATATAGTGTCTGGTAGAGCTGCTATCGTACATGTGAGCTGATATAGTGATTGGTAGTGCATGTGTTGATATATGTAAACTGATATAGTGTCTGATAGTGCATGTGTTGTACATGTGTAAGCTGATATAGTGTGTGGTAGTGCCTCTGTTGTTTATATGTAAGCTGATATAGTGTCCTGGGTACGTGTATCGTACATAGTAAGCTGATATAGGTCCGGTAGTACGTGATCGTACATATGTAAGCTGATATAGTGTCTGGTAGTGCGTGAGTCGTACATATGTAAGCTGATATAGTGTCTGTAGTGCGTGTTTGTATATGTGTAAGCTGATATAGTGTCTGGTGGTGTGTGTGTCGTACATATGTAAGCTGATATAGTGTCTGGTGGTGTGTGTGTCGTACATATGTAAGCTGATATAGTGTCTGGTAGTGCGTGTATTGTACATGTGTAAGCTGATGTAGTGTCTGGTAGTACGTGTATCGTACATATGTAAGCTGATATAGTGTCTGGTAGTGCGTGTATTGTACATGTGTAAGTTGATATTGTGTCTGGTAATGCACGTATCGTACATGTGTAAGCTGATATAGTGTCTGGTAGTGCATGTATAGTACATGTGTAAGCTGATATAGTGTCTGGTAGTGCGTTTATCGTACATGTGTAAGCTGATATAGCGTCTGGTAGACATGTATCGTACATATGTAAGCTGATATAGTGTCTGGTAGTGCATGCATCGTACATGTGTAAGCTGATATAGTG
Source organism: Arion vulgaris (assembly GCA_020796225.1). Taxonomy (NCBI): domain Eukaryota; kingdom Metazoa; phylum Mollusca; class Gastropoda; order Stylommatophora; family Arionidae; genus Arion; species Arion vulgaris. Next base: position 45,419,988 of record CM036757.1, read on the forward strand.
TCTGGTAGTGCGTGTATCGTACATATGTAAGCTGATATAGTGTCTGGTAGTGCGTGAGTCGTACATATGTAAGCTGATATAGTGTCTGGTAGTGCGTGTGTTGTATATGTGTAAGCTGATATAGTGTCTGGTGGTGTGTGTGTCGTACATATGTAAGCTGATATAGTGTCCTGGTTTGTGTGTGTGTCGTACATATGTAGCTGATATAGTGTCTGGTAGTGCGTGTATTGTACATGTGTAAGCTGATGTAGTGTCTGGTAGTACGTGTATCGTACATATGTAAGTTGATATAGTGTCTGGTAGTGCGTGTATTGTACATGTGTAAGTTGATATTGTGTCTGGTAATGCACGTATCGTACATGTGTAAGCTGATATAGTGTATGGTAGTGCATGCTATCATACATGTGTGCTGATATAGTGTCTGGTAGTGCGTGATCGACTGTTGAAGCTGATATAGTGTCTAGTGTGTGTATCGTACATGTGTAGCTGATATAGTGTCTGGTAAGTGCGTATAGTACATGTGTAGCTGATATAGTGTCGGTAGTGCGTGTATCGTACATGTAAGCTGATATAGCGTCTGGTAGTGCATGTATCGTACATATGTAAGCTGATATAGTGTCTGGTAGTGCATGTATCGTACATGTGTAGCGATATAGTGTCTGGTAGTGCATGTATCCTACATATGTAGCTGATATAGTGTCTGGTCGTGCATGCATCGTACATGTGTGCTGATATGGTGTATGGTAGTGCTTCTGTTGTTTATATGTAAGCTGATATAGTGTCCGTAGTGCGTGTATCGTACATGTGTAAGCTGATATAGTGTCTGGTAGTGCGTGTATCGTACATGTGTAAGCTGATATAGTGTCTGGTAGTGCGTGTATCGTACATATGTAAGCTGATATAGTGTATGGTAGTGCATGTATCGTACATGTGTAAGCTGATATCGTGTCTGGTCGTGCATGTATCCCACAGTGTAAGCTGATATAGTGTCTGGTAGTGCGTGTATCGTACATATGTAAGCTGATATAGTGTCTGGTAGAGCGTGTATCGTACATGTGTAAGCTGATATAGTGATTGGTAGTGCATGTGTTGTATATATGTAAACTGATATAGTGTCTGATAGTGCATGTGTTGTACATGTGTAAGCTGATATAGTGTGTGGTAGTGCCTCTGTTGTTTATATGTAAGCTGATATAGTGTCTGGTGGTACGTGTATCGTACATATGTAAGCTGATATAGTGTCTGGTAGTACGTGTATCGTACATATGTAAGCTGATATAGTGTCTGGTAGTGCGTGAGTCGTACATCATATGGCTGATATAGTGTCTGGTAGTGCGTGTGTGTATATGTGTGCTGATATAGTGTCCTGGTGTGTGTGTCGTACATATGTAGCTGATATAGTGTCTGGTGGTGTGTGTGTCGTACATATGTAAGCTGATATAGTGTCTGGTAGTGCGTGTATTGTACATGTGTAAGCTGATGTAGTGTCTGGTAGTACGTGTATCGTACATATTAGCGATATAGTGTCTGGTAGTGCGTGTATTGTACATGTGTAGGTTGATATTGTGTCTGGTAATGCACGTATCGTACATGGTAGCTGATATAGTGTCTGGTAGTGCATGTATCGTACATGTTAGCTGATATAGTGTCTGGTAGTGCGTTTATCGTACATGTGTAAGCTGATATAGCGTCTGGTAGTGCATGTATCGTACATGTGTAAGCTGATATAGTGTCTGGTAGTGCATGCATCGTACATTACGTAAGCTGATATAGTGTCTGGTAGTGCGTGTATCAGTACATATATAGCTGATATAGTGTCTGGTAGTGCATGTATCCTACATGTGTAAGCTGATATAGTGTCTGGTAGTGCATGTATCGTACTGTTAGCTGATATAGTGATTGGTAGTGCATGTTTGTACATGTGTAGCTGATATAGTGTCTGGTAGTGCTTCTGTTGTTTATGTAGCTGATATAGTGTCTGGTGGTACGTGTATCTCATAGTAGCTGATATAGTATCTGGTAGTACGTGTATCGTACATATGTAAGCTGATATAGTGTCTGGTAGTGCGTGAGTCGTACATATGTAAGCTGATATAGTGTCTGGTAGTGCGTGTGTTATATGTTGCTGATATAGTGTCTGGTGGTGTGTGTGTCGTACATATGTAAGCTGATATAGTGTCTGGTAGTGCGTGTATTGTACATGTGTAAGCTGATGTAGTGTCTGGTAGTACGTGATCGTACATAGTAAGCTGATATAGTGTCTGGTAGTGCGTGTATTGTACATGTGTAAGTTGATATTGTGTCTGGTAATGCACGTATCGTACATGTGTTGCTGATATAGTGTCTGGTAGTGCATGTATCGTACATGTGTAAGCTGATATAGTGTCGGTATGCGTGTATCGTACATGTGTAGCTGATATAGTGTCTGGTAGTGCGTGTATCGTACATGGTAGCTGATATATTGTCTGGTAGTGCGTGTATCGTACATGTGTAAGCTGATATAGCGTCTGGTAGTGCATGTATCGTACATATGTAAGCTGATGTAGTGTCTGGTAGTGCATGTATCGTACATGTGTAGTGATATAGTGTCTGGTAGTGCATGTATCCTACATGTGTAAGCTGATATAGTGTCTGGTTGTGCATGCATCGTACATGTGTAAGCTGATATAGTGTCTTGTAGTGCGTGTATCGTACATATTTAAGCTGATATAGTGTCTGGTAGTGCGTGTATCGTACATGTGTAAGCTGATATAGTGTCTGGTAGTGCATGTGTCGTACATATGTAAGCTGATATAGTGTCTGGTAGTGCATGTATCGTACATGTGTAAGCTGATATAGTGATTGGTATTGCATGTGTTGTATATATGTAAACTGATATAGTGTCTGGTAGTACATGTGTTGTACATGTGTAAGCTGATATAGTGTCTGGTAGTGCTTCTGTTGTTTATATGTAGTGATATAGTGTCTGTTGGTACGTGTATCGTACATATGTAAGCTGATATAGTGTCTGTGTAGTGATCGTACATATGTAAGCTGATATAGTGTCTGGTAGTGCGTGAGTCGTACATATGTAAGCTGATATAGTGTCTGGTAGTGCGTGTGTTGTATATGTAAGCTGATATAGTGTCTGGTGGTGTGTGTCGTACATATGTAAGCTGATATAGTGTCTGGTGGTGTGTGTGTCGTACATATGTAAGCTGATATAGTGTCTGGTAGTGCGTGTATTGTACATGTGTAGCTGATGTAGTGTCTGGTAGTACGCTATCGTACAATGTGCTGATATAGTGTCTGGTAGCTGCGTGTATTGTACATGTGTAGTTGATATTGTGTCTCGTAATGCACGTATCGTACATGTGTAAGCCACCGTAATGCATAATTATATGGAATAAGTTTATCAGTATGTCAACAAGTGTATATACATCTATAATACTACAAAGAATGTTCTCTAACTGTCTGGTTTTAGATCTAGCAGTTGCCCATTGTCTAGTGATTGTCTTTATTATAGATGTCATTGTAATTCTAGTTTTCAAACATTGTAAGCATTTTAGCCTCATAACTTCCACCATCTAAACCATAGGTTCCCAACGGGGTTGATACCACCCACCGGCGGGCGCTGAGAAGATGGAAGGGCGCTGGGTTGAAAGTAAATTTTGGGGCGTTGAGGACCATTCGCCTCCCCTAAGCTGAAAATTCAAAGTCACGCGAGTCTGCCCTCACGTAACGATTAATAGTGCAATAGATAGAATCTATGCATATTGTACCAGGCTATGTCGGAATCAAAGAAGAAATCCAGACACTATGATGTCGAGTATTTGAAATATGTTTTATTCAATCACCCACAAACAAGACATTACCAATATGTCTGATTTTCCACTAAGATGCTACATAAAGCTTTGAAACCATCGCGATTAGAAGACCATGTGGGTAAAATACATCTTGGCAGAAAAGATGAAAATGTATCTTATGTTCAAGGCTAGAGATTAACATTCGAGATGTCCAACTGTGGATAGATTGCTTTCGGCTGCAGCAAAACAAGAAAATGATGAGTTACCTCTTCATGCAACATTTCCTTTCTTATTGCTAAATCTGAAAAACCGCACACTATTCTCGAAGAATTGATACTTCCAACGGTGAGTGAGGTTCTGCGTTCTGTACTGCATACGCCGCGGTCTGAAATTATTTTCAAGTCTCATTGAGAACTAACACAGTGTAGAGTTAAATCGTCGAAATGATGTTTTGACGACTACTTTTGAAGCTTATGTTATAACTTGATGCGTCTTCTTTACCAACAAATGAATCTTTACCTCTGGCGCACTTTCGCTTCATAAATGATGAAAACATTTGTCAAGAACTATTATTTGCAGAACATTGAAACGGACAATAAAGAAAATATATATTTGACGTATTGGAATACCATTTTAAACAAAATTAATTCCGCTGAATAATATCTTTGCTGCTGCCGATAGTGCTCTGGCAGTGGTTGGACGCTACAGCTAGTTGATTTCATATATGAAAAAACTGTCCCAAATGTAGTCGACGTGCGCCGTGCAAATGAGCGGCAGGAAAATCTTGCAGATCAAATTCCAACAGACTCAGGAGATTCAACATAATCCGCTGGAACGCCGAGGCCATTTAACAAAAAGCAGACCTAGCAGTGAAAAATTGATCTTGCATGTATTCAGAAATCACACATCAAACTCCCCATACTGATTCTTTGTCCGAGGCTATCAATTATACAAATAAGGCAACACGGAGGAGGGGGGCCTCATACGTGTAAGCAACAAATATACCATGAAACAGATAGAAATCAGCACAAATGGGGAAGTAGAAATCATAGAATTGCATCTTTGTAGATATCTAACAGATTCGAACTAACAGAGCCCTTATGCTGGAAACGATGACACTGGCCAATACAAATTCTCCAGTAGTGGGAGATTTTAACAGTCACTCAGAAAGGTGGGGATACCAAGACACCAATGTAAAAATAGGGAGTAGAACAGTGGAAATAGATACAACATGCAGCTCAGGAATGGACTCGATGACCTACCAACCTTCTACTCCAGAAGACCAAAAAATATATTCCACAGACCTCGTCTTTGCCACCGGTGACATGGCCAACAACTTGAATCGAACCTTCATGGAATAGCTAGGAGACAGTGACCACGCACCTCTCAAACTCTATTTGAAGATTAGATATTTCAACCAATTCCAAAAAATAATGACCCAGTGGAATTACGAAAGAGTTGACTGGGCACAGTTTGCGTGGCTCAGAGACATCTACTGTGACCCCATAAATAAACACTAAAAAAGATAAGGAACATGACATGCCTACTTAACATATCCATTTTGAGGACAGCAAGAGAATCAATTCCTAGAGGTGTAAGAAGAGACTACAAATCTTATTGTCAGAAGAGGTTCAAAGTGTTGAAGACAAAGTGAGTCAGGCCAGAGAAAGATTAGAAACTGAGCAGAGCATGGCACTCAGGCAGCCTCAGCTAAATATAGGAGAGCAGTTAAGAAAGCCACAAGGCAGAGCTGAAGAGACAAGACGTCTCAACATGGACAGAGGTGAGTTGAAGAAGCACTCCAGGGTCATAACCTTAAGAAGTCACCAGGAAAGGAGGGCTTCGCAAATTAACCTGGCAAAGAAAGTAAACAAAAATGCTGCTAAAGGTTTTGAATGCAGACTGGAAAGTCGCAGAAATATCCAGTGAATGGAAAGAAGCTATCACAGTGACCAAGCTAAAATAAGGAAAAGACAGATTCGATCCAAGCGATAGTAGACCAATTAGCCTTTTTAGGTGTGTTGGAACAGTGATGGAGAGGCTTCTCAATAGAAGACTCATGTGGCAACGTAGCAAAACAATTGACACTACTACAGCAGAGAAATTCAGTCAGCATGGATCAACAGAAGACCAAGTAACTTACATTACACAGGAGATCGAAGGTGGATGTCAAGAAAAGAAACATACACTAACGGTATGGGTTGACATGTAGAAGGTTTTCGAGAGAGTCTGGAGAGAGGAACTGAAAATCAAACTGCTCAAACTCGGAATCAAAAGGCACATGTATATCTGGATATATCTCTATCTGGTAAATAGAACAATCGAAGTATAGGACCAGGAAAAACATATAAGGAAGGCAATCATCGAACAAGTTGTTCCCCAAGGAGGGAGGGGTCCTGTCTTCCACGCTACTTCTAGTTTTTATAAATGATTATGGAAGACATCACAAACAGAGTGCATGGTGCAATCTACACTGATGATCTGGCACTGTAGACACGAGAAGAATCAAAAGCTGTAGCCACCTCAAGGATGCAAGATGTAATTTAAAAGCTAGAAAAATAGACCATGTCTTGACTGCCTTTATAAATAAAATTCTTCAGTCTTCAGCCTATCCAAGAAGAAACAAATGCTCAAGTTCAATGACCTCCTACTTTCAATAGATGAATGTCCAACATATATGGAAATCATGATGGACAGCAGGCGGACATGGAAAATACAGATAAATCTAAGGAACAAGAAAAGAAGAGACTGGCGATCGTGAACAAATTAGCAGGCACCAACAGGAGTGCGGGTTGTAGCATTCTGAAAAGGATTTACTCTGGGAGAGTTTGACCAGTACGTTACGTATGGCATATCATTCTGGGTCATAATCTCCAAGACACACTTCATAAAGCTAAGCCGTGTGTTAAGTCAGGCACGGACCATCACTGAAAAAATAAGTCCACCCCCATAGAAATAATGGAAACGGCCATAGGACTTCAACCATTGGAAGACAGGCGGAACATGAAAGTACTTCAACGAGGAGAAAAATGCAAGAGACTGATTAACCATCAATGCACCCTCAAATAAACAGCTACGATAGTGGCCGATTGAAAAAGTAGCTTCATGGCAAACTCCAAAGAGCTTTCCACGCAGACCCAATATTGGCACTGGCTCCAAGACACATACAACGAGCCAGTACCTCTCCTCCCTGGTCATACAGGCTTCCACGGCTGGATGCCCTCAATGCAGCTGCATAAATGGCACTACAACATATGAAACAAATACATTGAAAATTGATGCTTTTGGTCTGCTATCTCAGCAGTGAAAGGAACACAGAACTAAGCGATCTCAGGTCAACCGTATCCAAGTTGGCCCATGATTGCGAGAGTGTAGAAATCCAGTGGATACCCTCACAATGCACGCTCAAGGGCAAGGAAGATGCTGACAGACCACTGGCTAAAGAGGGAGCAGGGATGCCTCAAGATGACAACCTGGTCAGCTAGGAAGAAGCAAACAACATCGCCAGAGGGAACTACACAACAAAGTGGAAAAAATAACACACAAAACACAACAAGCATGATGGATATTACGAACTGCCAAGAGGAGACCATATTATCATACTTCGCCTCAGGACAGGTCCAACAGAATGAGAACAAAACTAGATTCAAGATAGCACAAACGACCTATGCCCTGTGGTTTGACGAATATGACGACAGAGCACGCTCTACAGAACTACCCCCAGTATGCAGACCTGAGAAGAAAGAGGTGGCCCACTTACACAGCTTCCAAGAAAACTGTATGGCATGCTGATAGATGCCTTTATTAGAAAATCCGAAATCCCAGTCTAGTGAGCACGCAGAGGAAGAAGAAACAAAAAATGTACAAATAGCATTAATATTTCTGGAGGAAGAGTTGATAGAATTATCAAAAAATGAAGAGATGAAATGGAAAATTGAAAAATGGATATCAAGAATTGTGTCTACAAAGTTAAATTCCAATATTATATCAACCCTTATGGGCTGCAGTAAGAAGTTGTTTATTGTATTACCATCATCATATTTAGCTGAGAAGAGATTTAGCACGGTCACCAGACTATTCACAAAGAAACGAAACAGATTGTCAATAGAGAAATGCGGCGATTTAAAATTAATGATGACAAAAATGTCACCAAACATCGAAGAATTAGTTTCATCACATCTAGCTCAGCTCCAATAAATACATTATAACATAAATTGTGTCAACGATACTGTGACTTTACACCAATATTGGTATTATCTTCTAATAAAATAACTGAAAAATAGGTCCTTATTTTCAATTTATAGTATGTATAATAAAGTTTACCCTAGGGGCAGTAGCGAATTATTCACTGAAAAGGGGCGCTCATCCAAAAAGTTGGAACCTATGATCTAAACTTTAGAGACAAACTCTGATTTAATAACATTATGTAACAGCTTCAAATCTTGTTTAGTTTTCTATATCAACAATATATATATGAGGCTGCAGTAAAACTATTTGATTGGCAAAACACATAATCACAAAGTACTGTAGTTTTACAAATTACAAAAACAATAAGAAAATATAGCAAATTTTCGACCAACAAGGCCTTTATCAAACAAACAAACAACAGGAGTGACAAATTTACAAAAATATATGGACGACTACATACAAATGTTTCTAATGAAAATCTTGAAATAAAAACGAATAACGAAATAAATGTAACACAAAAAACACATAAAACTAGAAATAGAACGGAAGAGAAACAATGAAAAACCAAGTAAATGTATAATTTGAATAGATGCAACATATGCCCATATAGATTACAAGGCATGGGAAGAGAAAGTACTAAGTAGCATAGGAATGTAATACGTTGAGCCCACGTGGTCGCAAGGTACCATACAACGAAATCAACCGATTCTCCAGAGAAAATCGACTGCGATCATCCGAGGAACATTATCGGATGGCTGTGACCTGGACATCGTGATCATTGAAATGGCCAGTATCATGAAATTTGGCTACATGGGTCTACGAGCATTGGCGTATGTCGCGCAGGTGTTGGGCGAATCGGTCATTGAGTCTCTTGCCTGTCGCGCCGAAAAAAGCCTTCTTACACCGCTTACAGATAATGGCATAGATAGATTACGCGACTGCATGTAAATCATCGTCAATAACAAACGTGGTAAAGGAAAAGATGCAGTACGCGTCTGTATCACATAAGACACACGTGTTGCAACGCTGACTGCAACACTAATAGTGCCAAAATGAGTCTGGATATTGGACTTAAGGCGAATGTGTACCAACATATCCTTAAGACTTCTGTCCCGTCTGTAAGCCACCAAAGGATAGTTAGGAAAGACAGAATGGGTCTCAGGATCTGACTTAAAGATAGACAGATGACGGAATAAAACATTTTTCACCAGTGAACTATGGGGTGGAATGTTAGGATAAGTTTTACTCTGTTAGAATTAGTAGTTCTATGCTGGCTGGTAAGGGCCTGCTGACGAGTGATATTCTGAACGTTATGCATAGCCGATACAAGCACCTTCTCCGGGTATAGGCGCCTGCGAAAGAAATCAACCATCCGAAGCTCTTCAAGAAAATCATCGCCCTCGCTACATGAGGTATAGTAGTGTAAAATGAGAACACATCCAGAAGGAAGAGACGGTAGGTTCTCTCGGGTAGCAACTCAATGAAACAAAAGACAGACAAAGCGTGGTTCGTATCTTTCAAAAATGAAGGGAGAGTGGTAACTATGGGACTAAAGATGCTATCAAGAAATTCGGAGATGTATTCCGTAGGGCAAGAGCAAGCAGAAACGATTGGCCTACCAAGATTGTGGAGTTTATGAATTTTGGGAGCATATAAGGGGTTTGCCCAAACAGCTATGGATCACAGAGTTTTAATGCACTAGTAGTAGGAAGGTCGTTCGTAGTAATTAGAGTTCTAACAGGGGATCACACAGAGTTTTAATGACTAGTAGTAGGAAGGTCGTTCGTGGTAATTAAGTTCTAACTTAGGGGATCACAGAGTTTTAATGCATAGTAGTAGGAAGTCGTTCGTGGTAATTAAGTTCTAACTTAGGGGATCACACAGAGTTTTAATGCACTAGTAGTAGGAAGGTCGTTCGTGGTAATTAAGTTCTAACTTAGGGGATCACAGAGTTTTAATGCACTAGTAGTAGGAAGGTCGTTCGTGGTAATTAAGTTCCTGAGGGATCACACAGAGTTTTAATGCACTAGTAGGAAGGTAGTTCGTGGTAATTAAGTTCTAACTAGGGGATACACAGAGTGTTAATGCACTAGTAGGAAGGTAGTTCGTGGTAATTAAGTTCTAACTTAGGGGGATCACACAGAGTGTTAATGCACTAGTAGGAAGGTAGTTCGTGGAATTAAGTTCTAACTTAGGGGATCACACGAGTGTTAATGCACTAGTAGGAAGGTAGTTCGTGTAATTAAGTTCTAACTTAAGGGGATCACATGAGTGTTAATGCACTAGTAGGAAGGTCGTTCGTGGTAATTAAGTTCTACGTGTATAAGTTCAACTTGTAAAACTTTAATGCACTAGTAGGAGAGTGTGGTATGTTCTGAAAAATTAATGCACGTAGGAAGGTCGTTCGTAATAGTTCTCAGTAACTTTAATGCTAGAGGAAGGTCGTCGGTAATTATTCTACAGGTAACTTAGACGTGGAAGGTGTTCGTGTAATTGTTCAACTTAGGTAAACTTAATGCTAGTAGGAAGGTCGTCTGTAAGTTCTATTAGGAACTTTAATCACTAGTGAGAGTTGTGAATTAAGTTCTAACAGTAAACTTTAATGCACTATGGAAGGTCGTTCGGATAAGTTCTAACAGGTAAAACTTTTACTAGTAGGAAGGTCGTTTGGATATTCAACAAGAATTAATACAGTAGGAAGGTCGTTCGTGTATAAGTAACTTGGTAACTTTCACTAGAGGAAGGTCGTTCGTAATTAAGTTCTACAGGAAAAAGTATGATGGGAAGGTGTTCTGTAATTAAGTTCTAACAGAAACTTTGACGTAGGAGGTGTTCGTGTAATTAGTTCTAACAGTAAATTTAATATAGTAGGAAGGTGTTCTGTAATTGTTCTAACAGGTAATTTAACACTATAGAAGTGCTGTATAAGTTCTAAGACTTTGCATAGAGAAGGTGTTTTAATTGTTCTAATAGGATCACACAGTGTTAATCATAGGAATGTTGTATATATTCTACAGGGGATACACAGTGTTAATGCACTAGAGGAAGGTGTTCGTGGATAAGTTCTAACTTGGATCACAAGTGTTATCTAAGGAGGTTCGTGGTGTTCCTTGGGGATCAGTGTTAGCCGTAGGAAGGTAGTTGGTTTGTTCACAGGACCAGTGTTATCCATAGGAAGGAGTTCGTGGTTGTTCTAAGGATCCACAGGGTTAATGCACTAGTAGGAAGGTGTTCGTGAGAAAATTCAACAGGATCACAAGGTGTTAATGCAGTAGGAAGTGTTCGGGAATTAAGTTCTTAGGATCACACAGGTGTTAACACTGAGGAAGGTCGTTGTGGTAATTAAGTTCCTAGGATCCAATGTTAATGCACTAAGGAAGGTGTTCGTGAATTAGTCAACTTGGGGATCACAAGGTTAATGCACTAGTAGGAAGGTGTTCGTGTATAAGTTCTAATGGTCACAGAGTGTTAATGCACTAGTGGAAGTGTCTGTAAGTTTCTAGGGATCCAGTGTTAATGCACAGTAGGAAGGGTTCGTATAATTCTACAGTCAAAATTATCACTAGTAGGAAGGTCGTTCAATTAAGTTCAACTTAGAAACTTAATGCACAAGGAGGTGTTCGTGTTGTTTAACAGGGGAAACATTAACAAGTAGGAAGTGTTCGGATAAGTTCACGGGTAATTTATCACTGGAAGTAGTTTTAATAAGTTCTAACAGGTATTTGCACAGTGGAAGGTAGTTGATAAGTTCCTTGGGGGACAGGTAATGCACTAGTAGGAAGTGTTCGTGTAATTGTTTAACTTGGTAAATTAATGCACGAGAATCGTTCGTGTATTAAGTTCTTGGGTACGGATGATAGGAAGGCGTTGTTAATTAGTTCTAACTTGTAATTTATCAGGGGTGTCGATTGTCTACTTGGATGAAATTAATGCACTATAGGAAGGTCGTTCGTGTAATTATTCTACAGTAAAACTTAATGCACTAGTAAGTGTTTAATGCACTGTAGGAAGGTCATCGTGGTAATTAAGTTCTAACTAGGATCACAAGGTAATGCACTAGTAGAAGTCGTTCGTGTAATTAAGTTCTAACAGGATCACACAGAGTGTTAATGACTAAGGAAGGTCGTCTGGTATTAGTTCACTAGGATCACAGAGTGTTAATGCACGTAGGAAGGTCTAATGTATATGTCTAACAGATAAAACTAATGCACTAGTAGGAAGGTGTTCGTGTAATTAATCTAACTAGGTAAACTTTAATGCACTAGTAGAAGGTATTTGTGTAATTAGTTCTAACTTAGGAAAACTTAATGCACTAGTAGGAAGGTCGTCGTGTAATTGCTCAACTTGGTAAAACTCTTAATGCACCAGTAGGAAGGTAGTTCGTAAATTAAGTTCTAACTTAGGAAACTTAATGCACTAGTAGAAGGTCGTTCGTGTAATTAAGTTCTAACTTAGGTTAAACTTAATGCACTAATAGAAAGGTCGTTCGCAATTTAAGTTCCAACTTAGGGTAAAACCTTAATGCACTAGTAGGGAAAGGGCGTTCGGAAATTAAGTTCTAACTTAGGTAAAACTTTAATGCACCAGTAGGAAGGTCGTTCGTGGTAATTAAGTTCTTAACTTAGGTAAAACTTTAATGCATTAGTAGGAAGGGCGTTCGTGGTAATTAAGTTCTAACTTAGGGTAAAACTTTAATGCACTAGTAGGAAGGTAGTCTGGGAATTAAGTTCTAACTTAGGGTAAAACATTAATGCACTAGTAGGAAGGTCGTTCGTGGTAATTAAGTTCTAACTTAGGTAAACTTTAATGCACTAGTAGGAAGGTCGTTCGTGGCAATTAAGTTCTAACTTAGGAAAACATTAATGCACTAGTAGGAAGGTAGTTCGTGGTAATTAAGTTCTAACTTAGGGTAAAACTTTAATGCACTAGTAGGAAGGTCGTTCGTGGTAATTAAGTTCTAACTTAGGTAAAACCTTTAATGCACTAGTAGGAAGGTCGTTCGTGGTAATTAAGTTCTAACTTAGAGTAAAACTTTAATGCACTAGTAGGAAGGTCGTTCGTGGTAATTAAGTTCAACTTAGAGTAAAACTTTAATGCACTAGTAGGAAGGTCGTTCGTGGTAATTAAGTTCTAACTTAGAGTAAAACTTTAATGCACTAGTAGGAAGGTCAGTTCGTAGGTAATTAAGTTCTAACTTAGGCAAAATTAATGCACTAGTAGGAGTCGTTCGTGGTAATTAAGTTCTAACTTAGGGGTCAAAGGTTAATGCACTAGTAGGAAGGTGTTCTGTAATTAGTTCTAACTTAGGGGTACACGTTTAATGCACTAGTAGGAAGGTAGTTCGTGGTAATTAAGTTCTAACTTAGGGAAACAACAGTGTTAATGCACTAGTAGGAAGGTCAGTTCGGTAATTAAGTTCTAACTTAGATACAAATGTTAATGCACTAGTAGGAAGGTCGTTCGGGAATTAAGTTCTAACTTAGGTAAATTTAATGCACTAGTAGGAAGGTAGTTCGTGGTAATTAAGTTCTAACTTAGGGGATCACAAGAGGTTAATGCACTAGTAGGAAGTGTTCGTATATTGTTCTAACTTAGGGATCACACAGAGTGTTAATGCACTAGTAGGAAGGTCGTTCGTGGTAATTAAGTTCTAACTAGGGGATCACAGGTGTTAATGCACTATAGAAGGTCGTTCGTGTATTAAGTTCTAACTTAGGGGACACACAGAGTGTTAATGCACTAGTAGGAAGGTAGTTCGTGGTAATTAAGTTCTAACTTAGGGATCACAAGTGTTAATGCACTAGTAGGAAGGTAGTTCTGTGTAATTAAGTTCTAACTTAGGGATACACAGAGTGTTAATGCACTAGTAGGAAGGTCGTTCGTGGTAATTAAGTTCTAACTTAGGGGGACTGCATTGAGTGTAATGCACTAGTAGGAAGGTCGTTCGTGGTAATTAAGTTCTAACTTAGGGGACTACACAGAGCGTTAATGCACTAGTAGGAAGGTCGTTCTGTAATTAAGTTCTAACTTAGGGGACTCACACAGAGATGTTAATGCACTAGTAGGAAGGTAGTTGGTAATAAGTTCAAACTTAGGGGATCCACAGAGCGTTAATGCACCAGTAGGAAGGTCAGTCTCGTGGTAAAGTTCTAAATTAGGGATCACACAGAGGTTACTGCATAGTAGGAAGGTAGTTCGTGTAATTAAGTTCTAACTTAGGGATCACACAGAGTATTAATGCACTAGTAGGAAGGTAGTTCTGTGGTAATTAAGTTCTAACTTAGGGATCACACAGAGTGTTAATGCACTAGAGGAAGGTCGTTCGTGGTAATTAAGTTCTAACTTATGGGATCACAAGAGTGTTAATGCACCAGTAGGAAGGTCGTTCGGTAATTAAGTTCTAACTTAGGGATCACAAGATAGTTAATGCACTAGTAGGAAGGTCAGTTCTGGTAATTAAGTTCTAACTTAGATCACAGAGTGTTAATGCACTAGTAGGAAGGTAGTTCGGTAATTAAGTTCTAACTTAGGGGATCAAAGAGTGTTAATGCACTAGTAGGAAGGTGTTCGTGGTAATTAAGTTCTAACTTAGGGTAAAACTTTAATGCACTAGTAGGAAGGTAGTTCGTGGTAATTAAGTTCTAACTTAGGCAAACCTTAATGCACTAGTAGGAAGGTCGTTCGTGGTAAATTAAGTTCAACTTATCGGAGTACACAGATTTAATGCACTAGTAGGAAGGTCAGTTCGTGGTAATTAAGTTCTAACTTAGGATACACAGAGTTAATGCATAGTAGGAAGGTCGTTCGTGGTAATTAAGTTCTAACTTAGGGGGATCACAAGAGTGTTAATGCACTAGTAGGAAGGTCGTTCGTGGTAATTAAGTTCTAACTTAGGGATCACACAGAGTGTTAATGCACTAGTAGGAAGTCGTTCGTGGTAATTAAGTTCTAACTTAGGGATCACAAGAGTGTTAATGCACTAGTAGGAAGGTGTTCGTGTAATTAGTTCAACTTAGGGGATACACAGAGTGTTAATGCACTAGTAGGAAGGTGTTCGTGTAATTAAGTTCTAACTTAGGGGATCACACAGAGTGTTAATGCACTAGTAGGAAGGTAGTTCGTGGTAATTAAGTTCTAACTTAGGGGGATCACACAGAGTGTTAATGCACTAGTAGGAAGGGCGTTCGTGGTAATTAAGTTCTAACTTAGGGGGATCACACAGAGTGTTAATGCAATAGTAGGAAGGTCGTTCGTGGTAATATGTTCTAACTTAGGGTAAAGATTTAATGCACTAGTAGGAAGTCAGTTCGTGGTAATTAAGTTCTAACTTAGGGTAAAACTTTAATGCACTATAGGAAGGTAGTTCTGTGGTAATTAAGTTCTAATTAGGGATAAACATTAATGCACTAGTAGGAAGGTCGTTCTGGTAATTAAGTTCTAACTTAGGGTAAAACTTTAATGCACTAGTAGGAAGGTAGTTCGTGGTAATTAAGTTCTAACTTAGGGTAACAGCTTAATGCACTAGTAGGAAGGGTCGTTCGGTAATTAAGTTCTAACTTAGGGTAAAGACTTTAATGCACTATAGAAGGTCTCGTGGTAATTAAGTTCTAACTTAGGGTAAAACTTTAATGCACTAGTAGGAAGGTCGTTCGTGTATTAAGTTCTAACTAGGGTAAAACTTAATGCACTAGTAGGAAGGTCGTTCGTGGTAATTAAGTTCTAACTTAGGGTAAAACTTTAATGCATTAGTAGGAAGGTCGTTCGTGGTAATTAAGTTCTAACTTAGGGTAAAACTTTAATGCACTAGTAGGAAGGTAGTTCGTGGTAATTAAGTTCAACTTAGGCAAAACATTAATGCACTAGTAGGAAGGTCGTTCGTGGTAATTAAGTTCTAACTTAGGTAAAACTTTAATGCACTAGTAGGAAGGTCGTTCGTGGTAATTAAGTTCTAACTTAGGTAAACTTTAATGCACTAGTAGGAAGGTCGTTCGTGGTAATTAAGTTCTAACTTAGAGTAAAACTTGAATGCACTAGTAGGAAGGTCGTTCCTGGTAATTAAGTTCTAACTTAGAGTAAAACTTTAATGCACTAGTAGGAAGGTCGTTCGTGGTAATTAAGTTCTAACTTAGGTAAAACTTTAATGCACTAGTAGGGAAATGTTCTGGTAATTGTTTTAACGGGGAAAACTTAATGACTATTGGAAGGGGTTCGGGGAATTAAATTCTAACTTGGGGGAAAAATTAATCATAAGGAAGGTCGTTCGTGGTAATTTGTTCTAACGGTAAATTTTTAAAACTGTAGGAAGGATTTGGAATTAAGTTCTAACAGGGAAAACTTTTTAAAGCACTAGAGGAAGGTGTTCGTGGAATTAAATTTCCCTTAGGAAAACTTAATGCACAGTAGGGTGTTTGTGTTAAAATTCTAACAGGTAAAAAATTTTTAAAGCCAGTAGGAAATGTTTTGGGAAAAGTTCTAACTTAGGGGAAAATTTTTAAAGCACTAAGGGGAAAGGGGTTCTGGGAATTAAGTTCTAACGGGAAAAAATTAATGCACTAGTAGGGAAAGGGAGTTCGGGGAATTAAGTTCTAACTTAGGGTAAAACTTAATGCACTAGTAGGAAGGTCGTTCGTGGTAATTAAGTCTAACTTAGGTAAAACTTAATGCACTAGTAGGAAGGTGTTCGTGGTAATTAAGTTCTAACTTAGGTAAAACTTTAATGCACTAGTAGGAAGGTCTTCATTAAGTTCTAACTTAGGTAAAACTAATGCACTAGTAGGAAGGTGTTCTGTAATTAAGTTCAACTTAGGTAAACTTTAATGCACTAGTAGGAAGGTCGTTCGTGGTAATTAAGTTCTAACTTAGGGTAAAACTTAATGCACTAGTAGGAAGGTGTTCGTGGTAATTAGTTCTAACCTAGGGTAAAACTTAATGCACTAGTAGGAAGGTCGTTCGTGGGAATTAGTTCTAACTTAGGGGAAAACTTTAATGCATAGTAGGAAGGTCGTTCGTGGTAATTAGTTCTAACTTAGGGGAAAACTTTTAAAGCACTAGTAGGAAGGTCGTTCGTGGTAATTAAGTTCCCAACTTAGGTAAAACTTTAATGCACTAGTAGGAAGGTACGTTCGTTAATTAAGTTCTAACTTAGGAAAACTTAATGCACTAGTAGGAAGGTGTTCGTGGTAATTAAGTTCTAACTTAGGTAAAACTTTAATGCACTAGTAGGAAGGTGTTCGTGGTAATTAAGTTCTAACTTAGGTAAAACCTTAATGCACTAGTAGGAAGGTGTTCGTGGTAATTAGTTCTAACTTAGGTAAAAACTTAATGCATAGGGAAAGGGAGTTCGTGTAATTAAGTTCTAACTTAGGTAAACTTTAATGCATAGTAGGGAAAGGTAGTTTTGGTTAATTAAGTTCTAACTTAGGGGAAAACTTAATGCACTAGTAGAAGGTCGTTCGTGGTAATTAAGTTCTAACTTAGGTAAAACCTTAATGCACTAGTAGGAAGGTCGTTCGTGGGAATTAAGTTCTAACTTAGTAAAACTTAATGCACTAGTAGGAAGGTGTTCGTTAAATTTAAATTCTAACTTAGGGTAAAACTTTTTAAAGCACTAGTAGGAAGGTCGTTCGTGGTATTAAGTTCTAACTTAGGTAAAACTTTAATGCACTAGTAGGAAGGTGTTCGTGGGAATTAAGTTCTAATTAGGTAAAACTTTAATGCAATTAGTAGGAAGGTGTTCGTGGTTTAAGTTCTAACTTAGGTAAAACTTTAATGCACTAGTAGGAAGGTTGTTTTGTAATTAAGTTCCCAACTAGGTAAACATTAATGGGACTAGTAGGGAAAGGGCGTTCGTGGTAATTAAGTTCAACTTAGGAAATTTAATGCACTGTAGGAAGGTGTTCGTGGTAATTGGTTCTAACTTAGGTAAAACTTTTAATCACTAGTAGGAAGGTAGTTCGTGGGAATTAAGTTCAACTTTGGTAAAACTTTTAATGCACTAGTAGGAAGGTGTTGTAATTGTTCTAACTTAGGCAAAACTTTAATGCACTAGTAGGGTTCGTGGTAAATAAGTTCTAAACTTAGGTAAAACTTTTAATGCACATAGGAAGGTCCGTTCTGTGGGATTAAGTTCTAACTTAGGTAAAAACTAATGCACTAGTAGGAAGTTCGTTCGTGGTAAATTTAAATTCTAACTTAGGGGAAAACTTTAATGCACTAGTAGGAAGGTGTTCGTGGTAAATTAAGTTCTAACTTAGGTAAAATTTAATGCACAGTAGGAAGGTGTTCGTGTATTATTAAGTTCTAACTTAGGAAAACTTTAATGCACTAGTAGGAAGGTAAATTGGTACCTAAGTTCTAACTTGAGTAAAACTTTTAATCACTAGTAGGAAGGTTTCTGGTAATTAAGTTCTAACTTTGGAAACTTTTAAAGCACTAGGTAGGAAGGTCTTCTGTAATTAAGTTCCCAACTTAGGTAAAACTTTAATGCACTAGTAGGAAGGTCGTTTGAATTAAGTCTAACTTAGGGTAAAATTTAATGCACTAGGGAAGGGTTTTTGGTAATTGTTCTAACTTTGGGTAAAAAATGCACTAGAGGAAGGTGTTCGGGGAATTTGTCCCCAAATTAGGAAAACTTTTAAAGCACTAGTAGGAAGGTCGTTCGTAAATAAATTCTAACTTAGGAAAAAATTTTTAAAGCACTAGAGGAAGGTTGGCGGATTTGTTCCAACTTAGGAAAAATTAATGCACCAGTAGGAAGGTGTTTGTAATTGTTCTAACTTAGGTAAAACTTTAATATAGAGGAAGGTGTTCGAATTAAGTTCTAACTTAGGTAAAACTTAATGCACTAGTAGGGAAAGGGCGTTCGGGGAAATTGTTCTAACTTAGGTAAAACTTAATGCACTAGAGGAAGGTCGTTCGGGGAAAGTTCAACTTAGGTAAAAAAATGCCAGTAGGAAGGTTGTTCGTGGAATTAATTCAACTTAGGTAAAATTTTTAAAGCACTAGAGGAAGGTGTTCGGTAATTAAATTCAACTTAGGAAAACTTTTAATGCACTAGTAGGAAGGGCGTTGTGGGAAAATTAAGTTCTAACTTAGGAAAACAAGCACTAGTAGGAAGGCGTTCCGGGACTAAGTTCAACTTAGGTAAAACTTTTAAGACTAGTAGGGAAGGTGTTCGTGGTAATTTAAATTCAACAGGAAAACTTAATGCACAGTAGGGAAAGGGGTTCGTGGAATTAAGTTCTTTGGAAAACCTTTTAAAGCATAGTAGGAAGGTGTTCGGGGAAAAATTTAAAGGGTCTTTTTTCCCTTAAAAGGTTTAAAAAACTTTAAAAAAAAGCACTAAGGGAAGGTGTTCGTTAAAAATTTAAATTCCCAACTTAGGAAAAATAATGCACAGTAGGAAGGTGTTTTGAATTGTTCTAACTTAGGAAAAAATTAATGCACTAGTAGGAAGGGCGTTCGTGGAATTTAAATTCCCCCCTTAGGAAAACTTTAATGCACCAGTAGGAAGGTCGTTGTAATTGTTCTAACTTAGGTAAAACTTTTTTGCACTAGTAGGAAAGGGAAAGGGGGTTTTCTTGGGTTAAAATTGAAAACTTGGGGAAAACTTTTTAATGCACAGTAGGGGAAAGGGGTTCGGGGAAATTTAAATTCTAACTTAGGGAAAACTTTTTTGCACTAGTAGGGAAATGTTCGTGGAATTAAGTTCCCAATTTAAAAGGCAAAACTTTCTTAATGCACTAGTGGAAGGGCGTTCGTGGTAATTAAATTCTAACTTAGGGAAAATTTGCAATATAGGAAGGTGTTGGGGAATTAAATTCCAACTTAGGTAAAACTTTTAAAGCACTAGTAGGGAAAGGGGTTTTGTGGAATTAAGTTTAACTTAGGGAAAAATTTTTGATAGTAGGAAAAGGGTTCGTGGGAATTTAAATTCCCCAACTTAGGTAAAATTTTAAAGCACTAGTAGGAAGGTGTTCGTGGAAAAAAGTTCAACTTAGGTAAAAATTAATTAATAGTAGGAAGGTGTTCAAAATTTAAATTCTAACTTAGGGGAAAACTTTTTAAAGATAGAGGAAGGTAGTTCGTGGAATTAAGCTAACTTAGGAAAATTTACTATAGGAATGTTTTAAAAATTTAAATTCTAATTTGGAAAAATTAATGCATAGTAGGAAGGTCGTTCGGGTAATTGTTCTAACTTAGGTAAAACTTAATCAATAGTAGGAAGGTGTTCGTAATTAGTTCTAACTTAGGGAAAATTTAATGCACTAGTAGGAAGGTAGTTCGTTTAATTCCAACTTTGGGAAAACTTTTAAAGCACAGTAGGAATTTCTGGGAATTAAGTTCTAAATTATAAAAACTTTAATGCACTAGTAGGAAGGTGTTGTGGAATTAAGTTCTAACTTAGGAAAACTTTTAAAGCACTAGTAGGGGAAAGGGGTTTGGAATTAAGTTCAACTTAGGGGAAAAATTTAATGCACTAGTAGGAAGGTCGTTGTGGTAATTAAATTTAACTTTGGGTAAAACTTTTAAAGATAGTAGGAATGTTCAATTAAGTTCCCTTTGGGAAAAATTTTAAAGCACTAGTAGGAAGGGGTTCGTGGTAATTAAGTTCAACTTAGGTAAAACTTAATGCATAGTAGGAAGGTGTTCGTAATTAAATTCAACTTAGGAAAACTTTTAAGATAGTAGGAAGGGCGCGGGGAATTTGTTCTAACTTAGGTAAAATTTAAGCACTAGTAGGAAGGTAGTTGTTATTAAGTTCAACTTTGGAAAACTTTTAAAAAGTAGGGAAGGGTTTTGTTAATTAAGTTCTAACTTAGGTAAAACTTAATGCACAGTGGAAGGTGTTCGATAAGCCCCCCTTAGGAAAACCAATCAAGTAGGAAGGGCGGTTTTTAATTAAGTTCAACTTAGGAAACAAGACAGTAGGAAGGTCGTTCGGTGGTAATTAGTTCCCAACTTAGGTAAAAATTAATGACTAGAGGAATCGTTCGGGGAAATTTGTTTTAACTTAGGAAAATTTTTAAAGCACAGTAGGGTGTCGGTAATTTAAATTCAATTAGGAAAATTTAAAGCACTAGTAGGAAGGTTTTCCAATTAAGCTTTAGGAAAAAAATGCACAGTGGAATCTCTGGAATTAAGTTCTAACTTGGGAAAAATTTAATGCACTAGTAGGGGAAGGGGTTTGTAATAAGTTCAACTTAGGAAAACTTTTAAAGCACTAGTAGGAAGGTGTTCGTAATTAAGTTTTAACTTTGGTAAAACCAATGCACTAGTAAAAGGGTTAATTAAATTTAACTTAGGAAAACTTAATGCACTAGTAGGAAGGTGTTCGTGGGAATTAAATTCAACTTAGGGTAAAACCAACACAGTAGGGAAAGGGGTTCGAATTAATTCTAACTTGGTAAAAATTAATGCACTAGTAGGAAGGTTTCGGGGAATTAAGTTCTAACTTAGGTAAAACCCTTTAATGCACAGAGGAATCGTTTGTGGAATTAAGTTCAACTTAGGAAAACTTTAATGATAGTAGGAAGGTGTTCGTAATTGTTCTCTTAGGGAAAAATTTAACACTAGTAGGAAGGGTCCGGGGAATTAAGTTCAACTTTAAAACCTTTAATCATATAGGGGTTTAAAAAAAAGTTTTAATTAAAACTTAATCACTAGTAGGAAAAAGGGGGTTTAATTAACTTGGAAAAATTTTTAAAAGGAATGTTGGGTAATAAGTTTCCCCTTTTAAAATTTTGCACTTAGGGGTCGTTCTGAAAAGTCCTTAGGAAAACTTTTTCCTAGTAGGAAGGTGTTCGGGGAATTAATTCTAACTTGGAAAACTTTAATGCACAAAATAAAGGGTGTTTGGGAAAAAAGTTTTAACTTAGGAAAAAACTTAATCAATTAGTGAGGTTAAATTTGAAAAAGTTCTAATTTTGGGAAAAAAATTTGCCTGAGAAGGGTTTCTGTGTAAAAAAGTTTAACTTTGGGAAAACTTAAAGCACTATAGGGGTTTCGAAAAGTCTTTAACCCAGGCAAAACTTTTTTACTTAAGGGTCTTTTAATTAATTCAATTAGGGGAAAAAACCCCTAGGAAGGTGTATAATTTTTAATTTGAAAACTTTTTGGTTTTTTAAAGGTGTTGTGGGAATTTTATTTTCCCCCTTGGTAAAACTTTAAGACTTAGGGAAGGTTTGGTTTTTAATTAAGTTCTAATTATAAAACTTTAATCAATTTAAAATGTTCGGGTTTAAACTTTATAAAAACTTTGCATATGGGAAGGCTTTTTGTTAAAATTTTCTTAGGTAAACTTATCTTAACTTTCCACCACCATAGTTCACTGGTGAAAAATGTTTTATTACATCATCTGTCTATCCTTAAGTCAGATCCTGAGAACCGTGCTGTCTTCCCCATCTATCCTTTGGTGGCTTACAGACGGGACAGAAGTCTTAAGGATATGTTGGTACACAGTCGCCTTAAGTCCAATATCCAGACTCATTTTTGCACTGTCCAGTGTGGCCGTCTGCGTTGCAACACGTGCGCTTATGTGATACAGACGCGTACTGTATCTTTTCCTTTAGTCACGTTTGTTGTTAACGATGGTTTCATATGCGAGTCACGTAATCTTATCTATTCCATTATCTGTAAGAGGTGTAACAAGGCTTATATCGGCGAGACAGGCAAGAGGTTCAGTGATTGACTCGCCCAACACTTGCGCGACATACGCCAATGCTCTATGACCCATGTAGCCACCCATTTAAATGGTACTGGCTATTTCAATAATCACGATGTCCAGGTCACAGCCATCCGATCATGTTCCTCGAATGATCGCAGTCGATTTGCTCTGAAGAATCGGTTGATTTCGCTGTATGGTACCTTGCGATCACGTGGGCTCAACGTATTACATTCTTATGCTTCTTAGTACTTTCTCTTCTCATGCTTTGTAATCTATATGGGTATATGTTGCATGTATTCAAGTTATACATTTACTAGATTTTTCATTGTTTCTCTTCCGTTCTATTTCTAGTTTTTATGTGTTTTTTGTGTTACATTTATTTCGTTATTTGTTTTTATTGCCAGATATTCATTAGAAACGTTTGTATGTAGTCGTCCATATGTTTTTTAAAAATTTGTCACTCCTTTTGTTCGTTTGCTTGATAAAGGCCTTGTTGGTCGTAACGTTGCTGTATTTTGTCATTGTTTTTGTAATTTGTTAAACTACAGTACTTTATGATTACGTGTTTAGTTTTCAATATCATATCTGTTCTAAATGTTATTTATTATCTTACTTTTACTATACACTATTATTTCTACAACTAGTTCCCTGATCCGTTATGCACAGTTCTTTTACATTCTAATCTTTTTGTTCAGCTTTATTTTCGAAATGGATACTTTTTTTTTTCTGTTACTAAAAACCGTGTTGTTTTTGTGTCGTTTGTAATATTTTAAATATGTAGTATATGTCTGTTTCTTTCACAGATGCTAGCCATATAATGAGACCAGGTAAAATGTAGGTAGTGCAGGTGAAACTTGAGTAGATCCTAAATACTTGAATTTTTAACAGCAGACAGCAATTAGAAATGGTTGAAATGTGTACATTGTAAGTTATAACAACTCTCTGCTAACACTAAGACAGATCTACGAACAAACGATTGAATATAATCAAAGTGAAAAAAAAGAACTTATATTTATAGAACAAGAGAAAGCAGTTGATAGTGTAAACAGGAGCAAATTATGGAAGATCCTTGAAGAATAGGCTGTCTAGTGACAACTATTAGGTAACATCATTGCCACACATCAAGATAGCCAGAGCACAGTAAGAACAACAGATGGAATAACCGACTGGTTCTTCATTACATCAGTTGGCAGACAAGGTGGTGTCTGCTCACCACTACTTGTTATCACGGAATGGATACAATAACTCAAGAGTAAAATTCAGATAAGGATGAAATAATGTAAATGTTTTTCGCAGATGATCAATGCTTGATACACCAAAATGAACAAGATCTACAACAACACGTTGTATCACAGGTGTATAAATCATGACATTAAAATCAATAACACTAAAACCGGAATAATGAATATGGGAAGAACTTATTTAACTAAACATACATGTCAATGGCGCTACATTCAACCATGGGCAAAAATCAAATACTTAGAGTGCAGATTCAGAGAAGATGGAACACTAGACAGAGTGATAGTGGCTAGAGTGCTAAACGAAAATGCTGTAACCTAACAGCTCGCCCCATTGTTCTCACATACATCTCACTGATCTCTAAACAATAGATGATCGACAGCAGTGCCATACCTACTTTGTGTTACTAGAGCAAAACATAAACAATGAACAAAGCACAATCGCAAAGAAAACTACATGTGAAGTGCGCTGCCTTTGAAAAGTTACCAACATCACCAGAAAAACAGAGTCACCAACATCAGCTAAAGAAAGAAAATTGGTACAGAACCTTGCTTGAACTACGTTGAGAAACAAAGAAGGAAGTGGTTTGGCCACTTAATAATAATGCCTCAAAAATACACAATATACCGAGTCTCACAGTATACTGAGACTTCTACAACATAGCATTATGAAATTAGACGAGAGGACGACACGAAGACTTCTACAACATAACATTATGAAATTAGACAAGAGGACGACACGAAGACTTCTACAACATAACATTTTGAAATTAGACAAGAGGACGACACGAAGACTTCTACAGCATAACATTATGAAATTAGACAAGAGGACGACACGAAGACTTCTACAACATAACATTATGAAATTAGACAAGAGGACGACACGAAGACTTCTGCAACATAACATTATGAAATTAGACGAGATGACGACACGGAGACTTCTACAACATAACATTATGAAAGTAGACGAGATGACGACAACAAGAAGACTTCTACAACATAACATTATGAAATTAGACAAGATGACGACAACAAGAAAGATAGTTAGATAGCATAGCAGAATCCTATTAAAGAGAAAAAATAACAACTACCCAAGCCACCAGAACAGCGCAAGACAGAAATAGACAAACCAAGACTATGGGCAACAACCTGGTAGCAATGTAACGACAAAAGAAGAAAGAAAAAGAACAAAGCTCTGTTGCTTAGTGATTAAGTTGGTTGTGCTGCAAGTCAGACATCTCTAGGATTGTAGTTGGAGCAACGGAGTTCATGCTTCGAATAATGCTCACTGAAGGTGGTGTTCAATTTCTTCCGAGAGGAACCGATCCATACGGGTGAACTGGGTGCACTGTGAATCAACCTTTAGTATGTACACATATTATCTATTAGTTATATAATACATACGACTTGGTGGCAAATATTAATTATTTAAGGCGTAGAAATGGCTGCTATTTTGTCTAAAACGTGTTTAGCAAATAATCACTCGATCACCACTCGCTCATGTCGTTCTCTATAACTATCTCTCTCTCTCTATATATATATATCATCATCATATCATCTGTCAGAGACAGAGAACAAAGAGACTGCATGTGGATATAGGTAAATATGATCCAAGATTGCGTCGCAGTGAAGTAAAGAACAAACACATACTTATGGCAGGGCATAAGCACAACACTATATGGAGTCGACTTTGCTGTGCACAATAAACTTGTTAAGTTTATGCATATATCAGTAGCTGTATCAGAGCGCATTATATCCCTTCAACTCTTGTGTAAATGGTAGACTCCTAAACATCATATGTGTCTACGCACCAGCACTAACAGTGTCTGTAGAAGATAAAGACGAATTATATGACTAATTACAGAACGTTGTTAACTTATTACCAGTAGATGCCCGCCTGAACATCGTGTTTGTAGCGCATTCCCGCGGATTGGTAGAAAAGCCACATTTTTTCCAGGTTTACGGTGTTCGTGGCACCGAATCGAAGGGTTACGATGTACATGGCACCGAACCGAAGAGCTGAAAGCTCAATTGCTTCTGGATCGAAAAAATAAATTACCAGTGGATGAGCAACTGTATATATTGCTGGACTGAAATTTCACGCATTTGATCTGCTCATGAGTCATGACCAGTACGTCTGGGTCAACATGGCATTGTAAATATCAACGATAATTGTCAGAGACTGCTTGAATTGTGCTCTCACAACAGCATGTGTGTAACCAATACGTTTTTGATATCAAATACATCAACAAAGTAGCATAGTACCACCCAAGATCAAGTCACTAGCAGTAGCTGGATTTCGTACTCACGCGTCGACAACATCTCAACGCTCTCCAAATCACACACACTTTCCACAGCGCACACTGGCATACAGATCACGCACTATAAAAGTCCGTTCTACTTGTCATTTGTATCTTTGTAACCATTTGATGAAATAACTTGAAAACTTGCATGTGAACTACACATGTTTCCGACGCTACAAAATATTTTTGCCATTCAAACAATCATACCATCTAAAAGTTGCCTTCTTTGTGCTATATATTTAACGCGTTCATTGGCATGGTTGGAGAAAAATAATGTTTACAGCCATTTAATACATTGATGACAATAATAGCAACATTCAGGACGGATTCCGTGTTTTTTAAAAACAATTCGTGCATGTCCCATGCACCAAATAGACTCAGACTTGAACATGGTAAACAAATGACGTCATTAGTGGAGATGGACTTTTAGTTAAAGGCGTACATCAAAACTAGTGTGATGCTATTGGGTCATATTGTTGACTTCTCAAAACAGACATTGATATAACATTTCTAATGAGTTTGAAGTTACAATGCAAAAGTATCATTAATGATATACGCGCATTTTCGCAAATAGGCACATATCTGTACTACAGTATACAAGAACCAGAGAAAATATATATTTTATTACAGTGATACCTCCCTACCACATATGTTAACACACGCATATTGTAACGAATTGTAGCAATTTGAAAATAATCTCCCAGTAGCTCCACCAACAAGGTGCTATAGAAAATTTATTAGAACAACCTGGACAGAGAAGAGAAGAAACAAAGACATACTACAAGATCTGAATATCAATGAGCATTGGCTCATAGATAACATCATGTCTCGGAAGATGAAATATTTTGGCCACATTAACTGCCACAGTGGTCTGGATAGAAAGGTAATGGAAGGCAGGGTTCCTGGAAAACGAGGCAGGGGACGATCAAGACGAAGATGGCAGCAAGACATCAAATAAACCTCGAACATTACGCATGTTGTTGTATATACCGATGGATTGATTCATCGTGGTGAGAAGTACTGAGGGATTTGTTCCGAGCAAAGTGGGACATACAGGACAACTACTTCTAGTTTGATGATAAATGTTGAGGCCGTTACTGCTGCACTCCATTGGCTCTCTGGAACTTCATTTAATGGATGGGGTCGTTGCTGTATTTCACTCTCAGTCGATGCTTCACGAGATCAAGAAGGGCAAGTTTCGGTATGAGTGAATGTCGTCTATAGAAGTTTCTAACCTCCAGAGGCTTACGTGGATATACTGTCCTGGGCATGCATGTGTTTACGGTAATGAGAGATGGGGTAGCCTTGCATCAACAGAATCGATTGTTGGGGAGTTGAAGATGGATGAAGGGCATGTTCTTCGGTCTCTTCGCGACTGTCTGTTGGATGAGGATACTAAAATCGATGTTGAATCGATCAATCGATTTAGGCAGTTTGGAGTTACCCGTTGTACAAGACGAACTGGATGCCTGAGACGCAGAGTACAAGGTGTGTTTAATCAGCGAGCCACGGGAACCATAAGTATGCATACTCTTCGATTTCTGTTTTGGGAGACTGAGCACCTACTGGTATACCCAGAGTGCAATGATGTAAGCTTAGTAACCAATAACCATTGCATGAACGCATTTATTCTTCATGTTTAATCTACATCAATTATCTCACTATTGCAATAAGATATCACTTATGTATTGTATAATACTGAATTGGTTTATTACAGATATCATATTTATCTATGACGTTATCGACTATAACACCAGACACGACCCATTTACGAATCGTAATAGGAATTTTAATTGGACAATTAAGCGAGGTACCACCAATAATGGACCTTATTCAGGAAGCACTAATGGTGCAGGTTAGTAGGATATGTAACCCATGACACTGTTCCGTTAACCTAATTCTGCTTTTTATTTTCTGGATATAGGTATGCATTTTTTATTTTCTGGATATATGTATGCATTTTTTATTTTCTGGATATATGTATGCATTTTTTTTTCTTCAGATTTAACAGTTTGTTTTAAGAATAGGATGAAAGGCATCTGCCATTGATATGTTTCTTTTGTTGACACTGCATAGATGATCAAAATTGTGAAGGAATTAATTGATAACACGCAAACAATGAAGATATAAAGAGGAAATATACAGTGAATGAAACAGAAACTATATTAGAGAAAGTACATTCAGTGACAAAATGTCAAACATAAAACAACACATGGATGAGATGATATACCAACTGAACTAATTCATGCATGTATTAAGTTGAGGTCAGTGTTACTATATTTAAACTTTCAATAAGTGCAGAAATATGAAATAGAGTAGTCTGGCCTGTGAAATGAAGAAAGATTATTATTTATCCACATCTTAAAGAAGTAATACTAATGTTTCAGTTAATCATGTCAATAAAATGATATTGTTGTCGAGAATAGAAAGAAAATTATAATTCAAATTACACGAAATGCAAGCTGATTTAGAAAATGGCAGATACTAATAATAATAATTCCTCTCATACCGTTATACGTTACATAGGGCCTGCAAGTAATTTCTCCATACCGCTCTATCCTGGGCAACTCGCTCAATCTCCTCCATGGAACTGAGACCGATATTTCTGCCTCTCTCAGCAAAGTTCGTTTCAGGGTCGACCTCTCTTTCTTAAACCCTTTGCATCCCACTGCAATGCCTGCTTTGATATTCGTTGATCATTTCTCCTCAAGGTGTGTCCAACATATCTCCATCTTCTTTCTTATAACAGTTGTCACTAATGGCTGACCAGACATGTCTCTGATTTCATCACTTCTCCTGAATTAGTTCCATTTTATATTCATTATTTTTGACATTTTGACTGTTTCTTACATTTCTGTTTTTTCTCACCGTGCAGATCTTCACTATGCCTCTGGCTTGTGCGGACACAAGAACTAATTTCGGGCCCCCTCTTCAGAGCACCGAGTTTCGCCCTTTGTGGGCCCACGTGCAACTCAACCCGGGGTCCAGCATATCGGGCTCTAGGGGAACGAGAGAGAGAGAGAGAGCTAGAGCTCTACGTGCTCCGAGTTTTACCCCACGTGGGACCACGTCTTTTTGATGGATGCACCTCTCATCACTTTAATTTTGTTGCGGCCATTTATTCCGGGGAGTTAACATTCGTTCGCTGATATCTCGTACTCTGCTATTTTCTTACGTTTCTGCAAAGCGTGGGCTTTGTTTCTACGGACATCGGCCAGGAGATGCGTGCATTTTGTTCGTAATTTGTGAACCTTCATTTCTTTTTCGTTCTTGCACTGCTAACACTACCAGCAGCTCTCCCTCGATCCCTTTACCCTGTTAGCCAGACCGGAACCAAAGTATGTTTCCAGAGTCACCACGTGGAGGTGGGCACAGGGTCTTGATTAGTTCCAGCCGACTAATCCTGGGCATCCCCTTGTACCTTTGACCCTTCCTTGAACTGAATGTATTCATTTCTTTACAAAGGTATACATACACGATTTATTGTCTAACGTATGAATTGTGGGAAGATATTCATTCGTCAATATATCTTCTCTGACATAGTTCTATCTAGTATATGACATGACTTATTCTGTGCCACTTTTTTATGTCACTTGTCTCAATATGTCTCTTTCCATTTGTTTTCTTAATGGTTTCCCAAGATAGTCAGCATACTTTAGTTATCCAAGAATACGCCGTTCCCATATTTGACTTATTCTGTGCCACTTTTTTATGTCACTTGTCTCAATATGTCTCTTTCCATTTGTTTTCTTAATGGTTTCCCAAGATAGTCAGCATACTTTAGTTATCCAAGAATACGCCGTTCCCATATTTGCTTAGGTTGTTCCCTTTACCGCTTTCTTTGAAGGTTTCACTCCCATGATTGTCTAGTGGTACTTGACTATGTTTTCCGCAGGGTATGTCCGACCCATCGCCATTGTCTCCCATTAATATGGGTCATCATGTGTCCATGTCATGTTCTTACCCACTGGTCTATGTTTGCAACTCTGATACACCATCTCATTCTGAGAATATACCAAAGGCTTATGTTGACAAAGGTCTGCATCTTATTTGTATTTACTCTGGTGACTTTCCATGTTTTCGAGCCATAAAGAAACATATGTTTCATAATTGAGCTGAATATTCTGAGCTTTGTACAATTGGAGACAGGTGTAGATTTCTACACTTTGAGCAGGAAAAAAAAACACGGCATGTCAGACTTCTTACTTCCAAGGTAGACAAATTCACCAATATCTGTGCTTTTTTAAATTTTAAATTGATCTGTTGGGCCATTTCTGCGAGGGCATTCGCTTTCTCCTGCATGTCTTGTAGTCTGTGTCAGAGCAGGGCAAGAGCACGTTCTCAAATTTTGACAAAAGTGTCCACGATCAGCTTCTCGACTAAAATATAAGTACAGCTTCATTGCAATGCTTTGAAGTGAGCAGAATTTCACTTTCAATCCCATTCTGTAATATACCAAGAATCAGCCCACGTTTCTGGTAAATGGTTTCTGGTAAACTCACCCACTGCCTGTATTGGTATAGACTTTACCTCTGATCATATCCGTTCAAGTGTGACACCAGCTTCTAAACGGCAAAAAAATTGTGCGCACGAGAAAATATGTTGTTGACACAGAAGTGTAGGTGTGAAGCAGTAAAATCTTTAAAAATGTGTACTTTTACACTGGCAAGAGTTTTATATACCCCATATAAACACACATTGAAAAAAGCTGTACAATCTACAAGACAAAATATTTTGTGTTTGGTCATTCATATTTCAAATTTGTATGCAAAATTTCATCATCGTAGTTGAAATGGTTGCAGAGTTATAGATTTTTAAAAAGGGGCAAACATTTGTAAACGCATTATAGTTTACCAATGCTCTGTATTTGAAAACATATCCAAGGAGTGAGTGTCGTAATAGTAAGTTGACTTGGTTTGTTTCTTCTTGTTTAAAACTGATATTCATATAATCTAGATACAATCGTACTTCTAATTTTATTTCTAACTGACTTTTACATTTACATTTGATCTGTCAATCAAAACATCTGCTAAAGTTTGTAAGTGTCTGTTGACAATTCCTTTATTTCCCGTCTGGGGTCATAGGCACATGGGGACAACTTTACACCAGGACTAGTGAGCTGACACTAATCAAGATCCTGCCCCGCCTCCTCGTGGAGACCCTGAAAACAGACGTGGAGCCCTGACTCCGTATCGGGCTGCGTGTCATGGCAGTCTCGAGGAACAGTAAATGTGAGCACGATGAGAAACCCGATAAACATGTTGGGGCAGGCACCAAAGAGGAGCAATCGCGCATACGGACGATACAGAGGCGGGCCCAAAGGCTAGGCAAAGACGCAAGATGCTGTCGAGCACAACATTTCAGTTGCGTTTCTAGCTCCGATTGAAACTCAAACAATCAAGTGCCATGCCTGCCGGCGTAGTCGATTATGTCTCTCCACAACTCTCTTTGCTTGGTGCATGTAATCAGTTACGAGGTCGATATTTTGTCGAACGATGATGTCAGGCCATCCAACATCTTCTCCCTCTGTCTTCCACGATCTCTCCTTCCTGAATTTTACCTGTAGTCACCAAATGTTCTAAACCTTCTCTTGCATTATATGCCCGAAGAACCTTGATTGTCGGATTCTTATTCTTTCTATAAGGTTTCTTTGTGTGCAGGCCTGATTTAAAACCTCCACATTTGTTTTCTTTGCTGTCCATGGAATTTTCAACATTCTTCTGTAAAACCACATCTCTGTGGCTTCCAATGATCGTATTGATTGTTTGTTCATTGTCCATGATTCGCTTCCATACATAAGGACTGGTTAAATATAGCACTGGAGTACTCGTTTTCGCAATGTCATTGGTAGTGAGTTCACGGATAGTGTGTTCTTCATTTTCATAAAAGCTGCTTTCGTTTGAGCTATTCTACTCCTAATCTCTGTTGTACATCTTCCATCTGATGTTAGGAATGTTCCTAGATACTTGAATCGATGGACTTGTTTCAGTGTTGTGTTATTTATTTTAATATTACATGTTGGTGTTTCTTGTTTCTTGGAGACAACCATAACTTCTGTTTTCTTTCTATTCATGCTTAATCCTATCTTTTCACCTTTTCTCACTAGTATGTCTATCAAGTCTTGCAGGTCTTGTTTATTTGTAGCCATGAGAATTGTGTCATCAGCGTATCTTAGTTTGTTTATATTTTGTTCACCAACTGTTATTCCTGTCTTTTCTTCTATAGATCTCATGATGTTTTCGCTATAAAAGTTGAATAGGTCTGGTGAGAGTACGCACCCTTGTCGTACTCCTAACTGTATCGCCTGATAGATTCCAATCTTACTCTCTAGTCTAATGGCTGCGCTTTGTTGCCAGTACAAATTCTTGATTAGTCTAAGATCTTTACCATCAATATTTATACTTTCTAACATGCTGATTATTTCTCCATGTTTTACTTTATCGAAAGCTTTTGAGTAGTCTATGAAACATAGGTATAAGTCCAACTTCATTTCTATTGATCTTTCCATTATTGTTCTTATTGTATATATTGCGTTGCTTGTTCCCCTGCGTTCAACAAAGCCACATTGTTCTTCCTTAACTTCTGGTCTTATTTTGTTTCGTACCCTTCTCATAATAATGCTGAAAAGTAGTTTTGTTACTTGACTCATGAGGCTAATTGTGCGGTGTTCTTCGCATTATATCGTTACTGCTTTCTTTGATAGTGCTATAAAAATGGATTGTCGTAAATCTTTGGGTACATATCCGGTGTTGTAGATGTCATTGAATAATTTTGTTAAAACGCATACTCCCAATTCGCCTGTTGCTTCTATTTCTTCTGTTGTTATATTGTCTGGTTCTGGGGTTTTGCCTTTTTTCGTGTGTCTTATGACGTTGATAACTTCTGATGGAAGTATTTGTGGTCCTTCATGGTTGTAATTGATGTTTATTTCTTGTCTGTTAGCACTGTATAAGTCATGAATGTATTGTGTCCATCTTTCTATTTTCTTGTCTGTTTCCATCAGGATATCTCCCTGTTTTGATTTTAAAAATCCTGTAGTTGTGCGTTTACGTCTGCCAAGTAAGTTGTCTACGTTTTCGTATTATGATTTGGGGTTTTCTTTGTGTTCTGTTTCGATCTGTTTGCATTTTTTGTTTAACCACTCTTCTTTTGCTGTTTTACATTTATGTCTTATCTCTTTATTGATTCGATCATATTCTGCTTTATTATGTTTGTTTTTCCTTCTATTTTCCATTAATTCCAGAATGTCTTCCGTCATCCATTTATTTTTGATCCGTTGACATGTTGTGTGGGTTAGTTCCTTTGACGTTTGTTGGATTGATTCTTTAAGCATCTGCCATTGTTCTTCTATTGTTTCTATTTTTCCATAGCGTTATATCTGTTTTGTATAATGCGTTTAAATGAGTCTTTCACTTTTTGTGTCAGTTTTGAGTGTTGAGGAGTTCGATATGATGTTTCTTGCGTCCCTCTTTATCTTCTTTTGTGTCAGTCTTGAGTGTTGAGGAGTTCGATATGATGTTTCTTGCGCCCTCTTTATCTTCTTTGTGTCAGTTTTGTGTGTTGAGGAGTTCGATATGATGTTTCTTGCGCCCCTCTTTATCTTCTTTTGTGTCAGTTTTGAGTGTTGAGGAGTTCGATATGATGTTTCTTGCGCCCTCTTTATCTTCTTTGTGTCAGTTTTGTGTGTTGAGGAGTTCGATATGATGTTTCTTGCGCCCCTCTTTATCTTCTTTTGTGTCAGTTTTGAGTGTTGAGGAGTTCGATATGATGTTTCTTGCGCCCTCTTTATCTTCTTTTGTGTCAGTTTTGTGTGTTGAGGAGTTCGATATGATGTTTCTTGCGCCCCTCTTTATCTTCTTTTGTGTCAGTTTTGAGTGTTGAGGAGTTCGATATGATGTTTCTTGCGTCCCTCTTTATCTTCTTCAGTTTTATTCTTACTTTTCCTATCGTAGTGTATGGTCACTGTCGCAATCTGCGCCTGGTCTTGTTTTTATATTTAGCAGTCCATTTCGAAATCGTTTATTTATCATAATATAATCAATTTGATTGTGCGTGTTGTTATCTGGACTTCTCCATGTCCATAGTTTTTTTCGGATGATGTTTAAACCAAGTGTTGCTAATTATCATCTTGTTTTGTGTTGCCCATTCTATAAGTGTGTTCCCCCTATCGTTTTTCTCTCCTAGGCCACATCCTCCAGTTGTCTCGTCTACCATTTCAGAGCCTACCTTAGCATTGAAGTCACCCATTACAATTGTCACTTCATGAGCCTTGCACTGTTTCATAGCTATTTGTAACTGGTTGTAGAAATCATCTAGTTCTTCTTCTGGTCCTATCTGTTGTTGGTGCGTATATCTGTATGATGTTAGTATCTTCTGGTGTACCCTGTAGTTTCAATAGCAATACTCTCTCTGATATTGTCCAGAATCCTTTCACCATTTTTGCTCTCTCAGCGTCTAATATTATGCCTACTACTTTTGTGTGATTGTTTCCACCTGAATATATTATTCTAAAGTTGTCTGAATAAATTTCTCCTGCACCTATCCATCTCATTTCACTTATTCCTAATATGTTAAGTACTATCCATCTCATTTCACGTATTCCTAATATGTTAAGTACTATCCATCTCATTTCACTTATTCCTAATATGTTAAGTACTATCCATCTCATTTCACTTATTCCTAATATGTTAAGTACTATCCATCTCATTTCACTTATTCCTAATATGTTAAGTACTGTCCATCTCATTTCACTTATTCCTAATATGTTAAGTACTATCCATCTCATTTCACGTATTCCTAATATGTTAAGTACTGTCCATCTCATTTCACTTATTCCTAATATGTTAAGTACTATCCATCTCATTTTGCTTATTCCTAATATGTTAAGTACTATCCATCTCATTTCACGTATTCCTAATATGTTAAGTACTATCCATCTCATTTCACTTATTCCTAATATGTTAAGTACTATCCATCTCATTTCACGTATTCCTAATATGTTAAGTACTATCCATCTCATTTCACTTATTCCTAATATGTTAAGTACTATCCATCTCATTTCACTTATTCCTAATATGTTAAGTACTATCCATCTCATTTTGCTTATTCCTAATATGTTAAGTACTATCCATCTCATTTCACGTATTCCTAATATGTTAAGTACTATCCATCTCATTTCACTTATTCCTAATATGTTAAGTACTATCCATCTCATTTTGCTTATTCCTAATATGTTAAGTACTATCCATCTCATTTCACGTATTCCTAATATGTTAAGTACTATCCATCGCATTTCACTTATTCCTAATATGTTAAGTACTATCCATCTCATTTCACTTATTCCTAATATGTTAAGTACTATCCATCTCATTTCACTTATTCCTAATATGTTAAGTACTATCCATCTCATTTCACTTATTCCTAATATGTTAAGTACTATCCATCGCATTTCACTTATTCCTAATATGTTAAGTACTATCCATCTCATTTTGCTTATTCCTAATATGTTAAGTACTATCCATCTCATTTCACTTATTCCTAATATGTTAAGTACTATCCATCTCATTTCACTTATTCCTAATATGTTAAGTACTATCCATCTCATTTCACTTATTCCTAATATGTTAAGTACTATCCATCTCATTTCACTTATTCCTAATATGTTAAGTACTATCCATCTCATTTCACGTATTCCTAATATGTTAAGTACTATCCATCTCATTTTGCTTATTCCTAATATGTTAAGTACTATCCATCTCATTTCACGTATTCCTAATATGTTAAGTACTATCCATCTCATTTCACTTATTCCTAATATGTTAAGTACTATCCATCTCATTTCACGTATTCCTAATATGTTAAGTACTATCCATCTCATTTCACTTATTCCTAATATGTTAAGTACTATCCATCTCATTTCACTTATTCCTAATATGTTAAGTACTATCCATCTCATTTTGCTTATTCCTAATATGTTAAGTACTATCCATCTCATTTCACGTATTCCTAATATGTTAAGTACTATCCATCTCATTTCACTTATTCCTAATATGTTAAGTACTATCCATCTCATTTTGCTTATTCCTAATATGTTAAGTACTATCCATCTCATTTCACGTATTCCTAATATGTTAAGTACTATCCATCTCATTTCACTTATTCCTAATATGTTAAGTACTATCCATCTCATTTCACTTATTCCTAATATGTTAAGTACTATCCATCTCATTTCGCTTATTCCTAATATGTTAAGTACTATCCATCTCATTTCACGTATTCCTAATATGTTAAGTACTATCCATCTCATTTCACTTATTCCTAATATGTTAAGTACTATCCATCTCATTTCGCTTATTCCTAATATATTAAGTACTATCCATCTCATTTCACTTATTCCTAATATGTTAAGTACTATCCATCTCATTTCACTTATTCCTAATATATTAAGTACTATCCATCTCATTTCACTTATTCCTAATATGTTAAGTCCTGTTCTTGTCATTTCTTGCTTTATGTTTTATAGTTTGCCACTTTGTGCTAGAGTTCGAACGTTCCATGTTCCGATAATTAAGAGTTGTTTTCTATCGGTGTTGTTTTGTTGTTCTGGTTTCATTTCGTTGTTACCGATACGGTTGTGTTGAGACATGAATTTACTAGGGATAATCACGACGGTAGGTTCCCTCTTGCTTTCCGTGGGGCAGTGACTATACTAGCCATGGATCGTAGCCATTGTCTCTAATTGAGATCATCTGCCTACCATCTCGGAATAGAGACCATAACATGACATTAATTGTCAGCTGCTCTCACATTCCATTCGCCACCTGCTTACATGGCTTCAGTTGACCTAGTTTACAAGTTATCGGGAGAACACCGTGTTGCCGTGTAGCTCGAACTGATAAATGTGTCCATTTCTCGAGAGATCTCGTTGACCAGGTGTGGTGAATGTTTTCAAATGAAACATTACATGAAAGCTGGACGAATTAAATATCCTTTTTTCCGAAATACACATCAAATTCACTGAAAAGCCAAGAAATAAACCACAGTCCAGCACGCACTATCCGACTGCACGTCTTATCGCCGCCATCTTGGAAAACCAACTACGATTGAAACTACCTTCTAAAATATATGTGCGTAGTCCCAGACCAGTATTTCCGGGGACAGGAAAATGCAGAGTAAACAATTGGAAATTACAAGTTGCCAACACGCGCTACGAAACGGCAGAGAATACTCCTACTCAGGAACAAACTCATCGTGGATAGAAAAGTAAGACCGATAATGCAAAGGCTAGACAGGTACAAGCCCAAACATTGGCTAAGGGCAATAATTTTCGGACACCGATCATCCTACACAGAGTAAGATGACGTCCAAAGACAATGGCTCAGATCGTAGACAGGCTAAGCATACCGCCAACATATGATCGTTTGTATGACAAAGCACATGCGTCTCCAATGTCAGAATGATCCTAATCCCGAACGACCTCATACAGTTAGAAAGAGCGCATATTGTAGACATGCTCTTTGGCGAAGATCAAATTGCCTAAATATACGGTTAAAAACGATAGTAAATGTAGTAATGAATACAAGAAAGATGATACTTCCTGTGACTAGCCCTAGAAGGGTCGAGATCGCTCGGGTCCTTACCGGAGCGACCTCACACAGTTAGCGTAGAATAGCTAATGCTCTTTGCCGTAGATCCAAGTCCAAATTTACGGCACAAAAAGATCATTAAAGAGTGTCTATTTTACGATGCGTATGGAACGAACTCACCAAAGACAGGAAATTTGATAAAGTCATCCGTTCTGCCTTCACTAACTAACTCTGTCCGAGAAAGAGTTACAAGGACAACTGGTTTCCTGTAACTATCACTCTTGAAGGATCTAAGCTTCAAGTACCTGCAGTCGGCGAGTCTGTCCATATTGTTTATGGACACCCGTAAAAGAGCAATATAGGTCTCACGCACATATCATTCAGAAGCGCAATACTAGGTATGACTTTCCGCCTGAATTAACAGCGAACGAACGAGAAAGGAAGAAGAAGACTACCGGTCTCAACAATCAGACGGTACCTTATGGAGACACGTATGTTATCAAAGTCGCAATCAGTGTTGTTATAGTTTTGTGTTAGTCAGATATTATATGATTTCAACGTTAATTAAGTACAATATTGAACTGATGTCTTGTTTTGTACATTGCGAAGTCTTCATGTAATGTTTATATGACACTAAATTATACAATGAGATGTAGACAACATACAGCATTGTGTTATCAAATGTATATGTCTGTCACTAGATTATTATATATGAGCATAATACTAAAATATTGTTTTGAATGTATGTGACATTTATGTTATGTGTTTGTCCCACTAATATATTGTGTGTTTTATTTACATAATACTAAATTTTATTGTGAAATGATTCGTGAAACGAAACTGAATTTTGTTACGTACATTGTAGAATACGTCTTCTTTTGCTTCTTCGAACGCCCCGTATCGACAACCTATCAACCTGTGTGATTTGTATGTGATCTGAGCCTAAGAGCTAGTGTACGTTGTGTCAGTTACGCGCCTTCAAGTAGGCCAGAACATCCAATTCTGCGCTGCTTTTTACTTACTTGCGTAGCATCTCTAGTGCCTACATCAGTCGCCTCTTACAACATGCATTGTAGGTCGTAGTGATACTATTCTATGCTTCCTTGCTGGACCCGGAACTACAGTGTCAAGTGTTGAATACTGGCGGGCCCCGGAACTACAGTGTCGAGTGTTGAATACTGGCGGGCCCCGGAACTACAGTGGCGAGTGTTGAATACTGGCGAGCCCCGGAACTACAGTGTCGAGTGTTGAATACTGGCGGGCCCCGGAACTACAGTGTCGAGTGTTGAATACTGGCGGGCCCCGGAACTACAGTGGCGAGTGTTGAATACTGGCGGGCCCCGGAACTACAGTGTCAAGTGTTGAATACTGGCGGGCCCCGGAACTACAGTGTCGAGTGTTGAATACTGGCGGGCCCCGGAACTACAGTGTCAAGTGTTGAATACTGGCGGGCCCCGGAACTACAGTGTCAAGTGTTGAATACTGGCGGGCCCCGGAACTACAGTGTCGAGTGTTGAATACTGGCGGGCCCCGGAACTACAGTGTCGAGTGTTGAATACTGGCGGGCCCCGGAACTACAGTGTCGAGTGTTGAATACTTGCGGGCCCCGGAACTACAGTGTCAAGTGTTGAATACTGGCGGGCCCCGGAACTACAGTGTCGAGTGTTGAATACTGGCGGGCCCCGGAACTACAGTGTCGAGTGTTGAATACTGGCGGGCCCCGGAACTACAGTGTCGAGTGTTGAATACTGGCGGGCCCCGGAACTACAGTGTCGAGTGTTGAACACTGGCGGGCCCCGGAACTACAGTGTCTAGTGTTGAATACTGGCGGGCCCCGGAACTACAGTGGCGAGTGTTGAATACTGGCGGGCCCCGGAACTACAGTGGCGAGTGTTGAATACTGGCGGGCCCCGGAACTACAGTGTCGAGTGCTGAATACTGGCGGGCCCCGGAACTACAGTGGCGAGTGTTGAATACTGGCGGGCCCCGGAACTACAGTGGCGAGTGTTGAATACTGGCGGGCCCCGGAACTACAGTGGCGAGTGTTGAATACTGGCGGGCCCCGGAACTACAGTGACGAGTGTTGAATACTGAATGTTGTGTTGATATGAAATTATGAGCACAAGACCTTACCAAGGCCTTAAATTCTAGTCTTAACGATTAGTCATACGCAAAAAGAAAGAATGGAAAGAATTCAGAATGAGCCTTTGCGCATCATTCTTGGAACAGTGAAACACGTTACCAGGTTTTTTCCCTTTCTTTATTTTAGTCGCAAGTACCATCTAGGCATGTATTAACAATGGAACGGGGGTAACCATAAACCAGGTCCTCAAACGTACAATAACAGACCAGATATATTAGCAAGGGGGGAGAGGGTTGTTATAAAATCCGTTCAACAACTCATGCCCACAGTCCAATGCGAATTGTAGCAAAACCATCTGTTCCACAGTAGCGAAACTTTGCACACAATCTTAGAATTATACCGACGCAAATTTCTGATGGAAGAAATTGCTATAGGAAACCTGTATTGTGTAATATAACGGTTTCCTTTGATGTTGGCGGCATATTTGGCAAGTCTGATACAGCATTTCTGATTACAGTAAACGCACACATATGATATTTAATGTCAAGTCTCATGCAAAGGAGTATCATCCGAGCTCATACATGGGGGCCAATGTTGGTACTTTCAATAGAGTCATGATTTAAATCAGACATATAGACGTAGCTCTATTGTTGTTTTTAAATAACTTACCTTACTCTTAAAGTGGTAATGTCATAAGGCCCTCCTCCTTTCACATCCAGGCTTGGGACTGGCAATGGCGGAGTTACTAGGTGTTATCTTCGAGTCGCTACTTCTTCGGTACAATGTGCTTGTGTTAACTGATGTGGAAGGGACGTATCACTACAATAAAATTCATTAATGCACACCTCAGTCAGACTCAGATGTATCTAAAATGTTGACTAGTGCTGTGGGTTGTACAAACTGCAAACCATATCTTTGCCAGTAGCCATCCTCTTCCCGGAGAACATGATCTTCACATTTTCGCCAGTATTCCTTGTTTATCGTGGAGATGGCCTCGCGTGTCAGGTTTTGCACATCACACATTTTGAAGGTGGTATTCTTTTCGGCCACTTGTCCTTTTACTTTAGCCCATACAAGCTCTATTGTGTTTAGTTGCGGATGGTATGGTGGCAGTCGAAGAGAAGTGTGGCCGTGTTCTAATATGATTTTGTTGATTTGATAAACCTTCGTCCTCTTTGTCTGCCTCACTATCTGTAATAATTCAGGTTTCAAACAGTTGTTGTCGAAATTAACATTTTCTTTGACAAGCCATGTCTTCATTTCCTCTTTGATGCTTGATGACATTGGGATTTTGCCCTCCAGGGCAACAACATTATGATATGAAGCATTGTCCATAACAATACATGAAGGTTTATCAAGAATTGGGAGTACCGTGTTTTCTAACCAGTCTCTAAAAATGCATGCATTCATTTCTTTGTGGTAGTCTACACCGTCTGTTGACTTTGAGTGAAAAATAAGTTCTGCGCCCTGTAGCAATCCATTTTCTCTGCTGCCAGCATGTGCAAGAATAAGTCGTTGTCCCTTACTGCTTGGAATTGTCCTCCGTTTAACTCTGTCCACTGACTGCCATTCTTTGTCAAAAGTATGGTGAGCATTAATCCATGATTCATCTAAATAGACAATTTCGTACCCATCCTCGCGTAGCTGACGTATTTTCCTTAAGTAAATGCTTCGTGGAGGTAACGAGGTTTGGCTTTTCACAAAATATATTCCTTCCACCAGTGGTTTTACGGAAAGTGAAACCAGCTCCTCTCACAATCTGCCACAAATTTGTTTGAGATATTTCAATGTCACAATGTGATAATAGACGACTTTTCAATTTACATAATGTAACTAGTTCATTGTACTGGAACATTTTCAAAATTTCACGTCTGATAACACCTTTGTCAAAATCGTCAACACATACTTTCCTTCTTTGCTGCACAGTTGCCTTTGCGTATCCACAGTTCTGTTTCATCCAACGAGAAAACGACTTTCTATCTAAACCCAAAGCTGCTATGGCTCTTTTCTCTGGTTCTTGTATACTCTGGTACAGATGACCCATCTGTTTTTCTTTGCGGAAATGCGCGTATACCATTAATGAAACTTTTTGCATTGTAATAAATTTGCACTTCAAACTCATTATGTATGTTAAATCAATGATTGTCAACAATATAGAAGTCAACAATATTACAAAATAACTTCACACTTATTTCGATATACGCCTTTAACTAAACGTTCGTGTACTACTAATGACGTCATTTCTTCACCAAGTTCAATCCCGAGTCGTTATGGTGCCCGGAAAATGCAAGAACTTTTCCAAAAACCATGGATTTCGTCCTGAATGTTGCTATTTTGTCATCAATGTATTAAATGGCTGTAAACATGAGTTTTTTCAACCATGCCAATGGATGCGTTAAATATATATCACAAAGAAGGAAACTTCTAGATGGTATGATTGTTTGAATGGCAAAACATATTTTATAGCGTCGGGAACATGTGTAGTTAACATGTAAGTTTTCAAGTTATTTCATCAAATGGTTACAAAGATACACATTTTATCTGTGGGCATGACAAGTTGAACGGACTATAGTTAAATAGAAGTTGAACTTTTACCCTGTTTTCTTTCCCCTGCAGCCAAGTTTTAGCTAATTATATTCTTTATAACAAACGCTTAGGTGAATGTCCGGCCAGATTACAAGTTAGACTGGGGTTTTTCCAACCTACAACCAGTGCCGGATTAGGCCAGCGCGGGGCCTGTAGCAAAAATTTTAGCGCGGGGCTCTAGGTTTTGTATGATAATAAATAATAAAACACAACGTTTACAAACAAGCTTTTCCGTGATTTAATGTGAGCAAATTTAGAGATAATACTAGACAAATCAATTTCTCTTATTAAATTACATTCAATGTTCATTAAGGTGAGGTTGTTTAGACGATCTTGTCCCATCATGTTCCTTAACTCACTTTTAGACGCTTTAATGTTGAAAAAGAACGTTCTATGCTGCAGTTAGTAAACAATAAAGACCAGTAAATTCGCAAGACTATTTCTACATTTGGAAACACGACTCTAATGAATTTTCCATTATAAGTTTATAAAATTGCTGTTCAAGAGCCCCATGCTTTTCGTTGCTAATAGCAACAGCTACATTAGTTTTTAAGAAGTTCAACGAACTGCACAAGTTCGTCTCCTAGACTTTCTTCGAAATCCTATTGGTAAGAGCTGACAATATTTGGAGTTCTTTTCAAGATCTCATCTGCTGTAAGAGATTTTAACTGTCGAAGTATTCCAAATATAATAATCACTCTATGGTACGCTCCCATGCGTTTAGCTAATGCAGAGAGTACATTATCAATTATGACAATAAAAACACCTGACTTTCACATTTTTGTTTGGGTGTTTGATTTTCTACAACTTCATCGAGCGTAGTAGGGCCGCTGAAATCGTCGTACTTAGTACTTCGCTTGCGTCGTCTTGAAGTTTGTTGCTGGTATTCTTGTCAGTCAGGCTTTTGGCTTTGGCCTCAATATCTGAAAATGTAGACCGCATTGCTTGAACGTACCCGTGTAACGATTCATAAAGGGCATATCCCGTGTTAAGGTCTTGATCAGGTGACTGTAATGAAGCGCTAGATGCTTGCAAGCGTTCTAGTATTCCGTTCCATAAAATGGTAAATATTCCTGTTTCCAACTTACTCATCCCCAAAACTAGCCAATATGCCTGATTACGACACTCTACCTTTTAATCATGTAATTTGAGATGTCATCCAAAACTTGTTTGATAGTGGTAAAACCACATAAAAGTGCCTTTGTGGCATCAGCTCGGGCAGACCACCTGGTGTCTGACAGTCTCTTCAAAGTCGGGAGTTTTGAGCCTGTATCTTCCAGTGCTTTTGTAAGAATGCCGCATCGATAGAATCGGAAAAGAATGTATAGAGGCTTTCAAAAAATTGAAAAATAGATGCTTCTATACAACATTCTGCAACACACTTAGCAACCAAATTCAGTGAATGTGCAAAGCAGGGAATGTATTCTGCGTATTTATGTATCTCCTTAATACGTGCTTGTAAGCCGTGGCATTTCCCACTCATGCTGCTGGCATTGTCATAGCTTTGATCACGACAGTCTTTGATAGCAATGCCATTTTTCTTTAAAAAATCAAGTAAGCTTTGGGCGAGTTGTTTAGCAGTATGACCTTCCATATCCAAGAACCTCACAAACCTTTCCACTGGTCCAGATGGTAACACATAGCGCACTATTAGAGTGAGTTGGTTCACATGCGAAATGTCTGGAGTAGAGTTCAGTGATACGGAATAGTACGTGCATTTCTTAATTTCGCAACTTATATGATCCAGTAAGCTTGATGCAATTAGATGGATAAATTCCTCACATGTTGTTTTTGATAAGTATGGTGTATGTCCCATTCCTTTATTTGCATAAGTATTTATACGCTGAGCCAGAAAAATGTCAAATTTGGCTATTAATTCCAACAAACCTAAATAATGTTTATTATTAGGTGAACCATTAGTTTCATCACTACCCCGAAATGTAAAACCTCGTTCTGATAAAAATTGGATAAATGAAGTAATTCGCTCTAAAAGTGTCCGCCAATATGTTTGTTCGTGTCTCAATTTGACTTAACAAGTTAA
Organism: Arion vulgaris; assembly: GCA_020796225.1. Classification (NCBI taxonomy): domain Eukaryota; kingdom Metazoa; phylum Mollusca; class Gastropoda; order Stylommatophora; family Arionidae; genus Arion; species Arion vulgaris. The sequence continues at coordinate 45,464,462 of CM036757.1, forward strand.
GAATCGACACCCGCATCCTTCGTTTTGCAAACTAACAGCGAAATTATCGCTTGTCTAGGGGGGGGTGCTTTCTTCATGTCTTTTCAACAAATTATTTGCGTTTTTCCAGTCGTCAAATCTTCCTTTCGTAAACCGACCACTTGCATTTATTTTAAACTAAGTTTCGCGCTCAAAACTGCTGAAGAAACAGAAACTGGGTTATGAGTAAAATTTAATGGTCCTTTTGTTCAAGCTTTCAAGTTTTCGTTTATTGAAGCGTGTCAAAAGGGGACACTCCTACTCAAAAAATAAAAACTGTAACCTTGTTAGTGAGCTCAATGCGACCGCCCGTACCTAGCTAAGTCCGAAATTGTGTAAACATGATCTTGGCCCTAACCTAAATAAGAAAAGAATGAAAGGGGGATATTATTACCAACCTCTTGCAACCGCTTGACCGTAATTGTTGTAACTTTGCATATGATCTAATGATCGTAATGTCCAGAGGTTGATATTTTTTTACTCAATAACAAACGTATTGTTTAAAATTTGCTTAATGTAAAGTATATAAAAGTGACCATCTCCTTAGCCAACCATATAATGAGAAGTATTACCCCTTTATATTTGTGAGATGTTGCAAGTTCCACGACTTGCACGTTTTTCACGTGGTTTTCCGATTTTAATCGCTTTATCGCACTTTAAAAAATGTATAATGATCCTTCCGGTGTGTTTAGTTACAATTTACCGTTTGTGTTTTCAGAGCATAGGTGTATTACAAAACGTTTAGTATTCTAGATTTGTTATACAATGGGTATGAAAATCAAGTTTCTTACACTGCATACAGTGGCTGTGAAAATGTATAAATATTTTATCAGAGAATCTAATCGTGGAAAACTGTATCGGAGTATATCAAATCCTGAACAGAGAACTATGCATGCTTTGGGCTTAAGTAAAAGATATCTACATACATTACTCAATGTTAATGGAGCTGTCAGTACAGTCAATACATTGACTCAAAGCAGAAAGAAAGTAGTAGACAATTTTGACAGGGATGTGATTAGAAGAGAAATTTGCAAAATGTTCGATTCCAAAGAAACTGTGACACTAAGAAAGCTGAAGATTAGGTTAAGAATACACAATGACATTGATGTATCGAAATCAACGTTATGGAGAACTGTTAGAAGCATCGGCTTTACTTTTAGGAAGTACGCTAATGGGAGAAATGTCATCTGCGAGAAGCCGCATTTAGTACGTCTGAGAAGTAAATATTTACGTGAAGTACGGGAAATGCGTAATCAAGGTTACGATATTGTGTATGTGGATGAAACCTGGATCAATACTCACCACACTAATGAAAAGGAGTGGCAGCTATCCGATGGAACAATTAAACGATATGTATCTAGTGGAAAAGGACAACGTCTGATAATGGCACATGCAGGCAGCAGACAAAATGGGCTGGTTAAAGATGTTGAACTTATTTTCACTTCCAATTATACGGACAACAGGGACTATCATACCGAGATGAACGGTAACATATTTAGAGATTGGATTGAACATACTCTTCTTCCGTCCCTAGACAGACCATCCAGTGTGATAATGGACAACGCATCATACCACAACACTGTGTCAGAAGAAGACAAAATCCGACATCTTCGAGTACAAAATATGCTATAAAACTTTGGCTCAGAAAGGAGAACATTCCATTTAACGAGGGTTTTTGAATCCGCATTACTATCTATTGTTAAAACATCACAGAAGACCAGGGTATTCCAAACAGACAAGTTGATTCAACGGCATGGTCATGTGTGTTTGAGACTACCACCTTATCATTCACACTTAAACCCAATTGAAATCATTTGGGCCAAAGTTAAAGGACTGGCAGCAGCTGAAAATAAAACTTTCAAGCTAAGCAATATGAAAGAGCTAACATATGCCGCCCTGTCGAATATAGACATAGATTATTGGTGTAAATGCGAATACCATGTCTTAAAGGAGGAAAATGACTACTGGGACAAAGATGGACTGTCGTTCGTGCAGCCAAGAATAGTCATCAATATGTTAGACTCATCGGACTCAGAATAAGTGAGTAAACACTTTATATGATTTATATAATATGAGTTATCTCACACTCCAAAATTCGAATTGTATTCGCCTGTGTCGAAAATATGTGATTTTTTTAATTTACGGTAAATTATTTTCTTCCAGCACCAAATAGTTACTAGGTTTAAAAAGATCAAAGGAATTCGCCGTTGCAAGAAAAATACACTACCTGCAACATTGAATTTTAGAAAATCGTTGGGACATCGGAAATACAACACCACATGCAAAAATCACGTTCATCCATGCAATGAATATAGAGATATTTGAGGTCAATCGTTGACTGAACGTTTTAAAACGCACTATTGTGACAGCTTAGCTTTGTCACATAGGCGCGGGGCCCCCTCGAAGCGCGGGCCCGTAGCATTTGCTACTTCTGCTACTAGGCTAATCCGGCGCTGCCTACAACAAGTAGATTCGACCGTGGAAGTTTTTACAGGCCAATAACCGATTGGAAACAAAGACAAAGCCCATGAGATAAATAGAACGGAATTTGAGATTCAGGAACAGATCAGATCAGAGACAGAGACACACGCAGAGCTAGAGATATTCAGAAACAGTCAGAGAGTGTAGTCTAGAACAGTTATATCTCAACAGTTAATTTTCGTTAGTCAGGAAGTGTAGTCTAAATCAGACAGACACAGAAGCAGAGACATATCAGAACAGAGAAAAACAGAGCCACAGCGACAGGTCTTGGACAGACAGAGACGCACAGGAAGCTTCGACAGTCAGAGAGGATAAGCTACAACAGTTAGACCTCAACAGTTAATATTCGTCAGTCAGAAAGAGTAGAAGAGATACACATAACAGCTAAAGTACAGAGGTGATTAGACCAGAACGACTACTAGAGAGACATAGCGTTGCCCTGAGTTATAGTCAGTCAAACTCACAGAGGAACGTTTCAGTCAGGCTGTCTGAAAGAAAACAGAGACGGACAGGAATTGAGAGAACCTTATTTTCCAAAAGAAATCAGACTCATCTACTTATTTCGCGAAGTTCAGATTGAGTATAGAGTATATTAGCTATTCTATACTACGCCGACGAGCGTTGATACCAGGAGCCCATACCTATTTACTTCCGTGTGGGTTTAGATTCGAGATGACTACAAGATAACCACGAATTCCACATATAGAACAAACACTGACATTTATTTTACAGGAAGAATTCTGATTAGTGACAAAAGCCGTATTTACAGTAATGTGTTATTAGACTCAGTAGGAGGTAATGAACCCTAGTGATATTTTGTGAACATAATTCTTCAGAATATTGAGTATAGGTAATTTATAGAGATATAAAGATAGCGAAACAAGACCTTCTAGCGAATAGAACTAGTTATACAGGAAGTGCAGCATAGTGAACATTTGTTAAGAGTTTCCACTAAGAATATGTGTGGTAATATGTAAATGTATGTTATGTTTTATTGTTGATGTTGTATTGATAAATGATATGTTTATTATTTTTTTTAGTTTCTATTTGTGAAAAAAAAATATAACAAACAGATTCGAACTAACAGAGCCCTTATGCTGGAAACCATGACACTGATCAATACAAATTCTCTAGTAGTGGGAGATTTTAAATTCCTTAGAAAGGTGGAGATACCAAGAACGAATGTAAAAAAGGGGGTAGAACAGTGCGAAATAGATAACAACCTGTACTCAGAAATGGACTCAATGACCCACCAACCTTCTACTCCAGAATAAAGAAAATAAATCCCACAGACCTCGTCTTTGCCACCGGTGACATAGCCCACATTTTGAATCGAACCTTCATGGAACAGCTAGGAGACAGTGACCACAAACCTGTCAAACTCTCCTTGAAGATTATATATTTCACCCAAGTACAAAACATAATGACCCACTGGAACTACAAAAGAGTTGAGAGTCTAGATTCTTTAGCATAGGTTCCCAACCTTTTTGAACGATAGCCCTTTTCAGTGAATAATTCACTACAATAAATCCTCTTTCAGCTAAATATGGTGATGGGAATACAATAAACAACTTCTTACTGCAGCCCATTAGGGTTGATATAATATTGGAATTTAACTTTGAAGACACAATTCTTGATATCCATTATTCAATTGTTCCTTTTCATCTCTTCATTTTTGACAATTCTATCAACTCTTCCTACATAAATAATTCTGTTATTTGTACATTTTTTGTTTCTTCTTCCTCTGCGTGCTCACTAGACTGGGATTTCGGTTTCTCTAATAAAGGCATCTATCAGCCACGCCATACAGTTTTCTTGGATGCTGATGTAAGTGGGCCACCTCTTTCTTCTCAGGTCTGTATACTGGGGGTAGTTCTGTAGGACGTGCTCTGTCGTCATATTCGTCAAACCACAGGGACATAGGTCGTTTGTGCCAATCTTGAATCTTCTGTTCTCATTCTGTTGTGACCCGTCCGGAGGCGAAGTAATGAGGCTAAGTTCGTAATACCCATCATGCTTGTTGTGTTTTGTGTGTTAGTTTCTCCACTTTGTTGTGTAGTTCCCTCTGGCGATGGTTTTTGTTTCTTCCTAGCTGACCAGGTTGTCATCTTGAGACATCCCTGCTTCCTCTTTAGCCAGTCTGTCAGCATCTTCATTCCCCTTGAGCTAGCAGTGTGAGGGTATCCACTGGATTACTATACTCTCGGAATCATGGGCCAACTGGGCAACAGTTGACCTGAAATCACTTAGTTCTGTGATCCTTTCAGATTATACTGCTGAGATAGCAGACACAAAGTACCATTTTTTCCATGTATTTGTTTCATATGTTGGTAGTGTCATTTTTGCAGCTGCATTGAGGTAATCCAGCTCTGGAAGCCTGTATGACCAGGAAGGAGAGGTACTGGCTGGTTGTATGTGTCTTGGTTGAGCCAGTGTCAATATTGGGTCTGCGTGGGCAAGCTCTTTTGGAGTTTGCCATGAAGCTACTCCTTTTCAATCTGCCCCTAACATAGCTGTTTATTTAGGGGTGCATTGGATGGTTAGTCTCTTGAATTTTTCTCCTCGTTGAAGTACTTTCATATTCCGTCTGTCGTCCAATGGTTGAAGTCATATGGCCGTTTTCAGTACTTCTAAGTGGGTAGACTTATGGTTTCAGTGATGATCCGTGAGGTCTGACTTAACACTCGATTTAGCTTTATGAAGTGTGTCTTGGAGATTATGACCCAGACTGCTATGCCATCCTTAACGTACTGGTCAAACTCTCTCAGAGTAAATCCTTTTCGGAATGCTACAACCCGCACTTCTGTTGGTGCCTGCTAATTTGTTCACGATCCCCAGTCTCTTCTTTTCTTTTCCCTAGATTTTCTGTTTTCTACGACCGCCGGCTGTCCATCATGATTACCATATATGTTGGACATTCGTCTATTGAGAGCAGGTGGTCATTGAACTTGCGCTTGATCATTTTTTTAATCTTGGATAGGCTGAAGACTGAAGAATTTTCATTTATAAAAGGCAGTCAAGACCTGATCTATTTTTCTATCTTTTAAATTACATCTTGCATCCTTGAGGTGACTACTGTTATTGATTCTTCTAGTGTCAATAGTACCAGATCATCAGATTGCACCATGCACTCTGTTGGGGATGTTTTCCATAATCATTTATAAAACTAGAAGTATCGTGGAGATAGGACCCTCCTTGGGAACAACTTGTTCAGTGATTGTCTACCTGCTATGTTTTTTCTGGTCCTATACTTCGGCTGTTCTATTTACCAGATAGTGACACATCCAGATACATGCGCCTTTTGATTCCGAGTTTGAGCAGTTTGATTTTCAGTCAGTTTCTCTCTCCAGACCATGTCGAAATCCTTCTCCATGTCAACCCATACCGTTAGTGTTCTTTTCTTGACATCCACTTTCAATCTCCTGTGCAATGTAAGTAGCTTGGTCTTCTGTTGATCCATGCTGACTGAATCCACTCTGATGTAGTAGTATCAATTGTTTTTGCTCCAGTTGCCACATGAGTCTTCTATTGAGAAGTTTTTCCATTACTTTTCCAACACCACCTAAAGAGGCTAATTGGTCTACGATTGCTTGGATCGAATCTGCCTTTTCCTTGTTTTAGCTTGGGCACTGGATAGCTTTTTCCCATTAACTAGGTATTTATGCGACTTTCCAGCTCGCATTCAAAACTTTTAGCAGCTTTTTTCTTGACATTCTTGCCTAGATTAATCTCATTTGTGATGCCATCCTTTCCTTTTGACTTTGTAACGTTAAGACCCTGGAGTGCTTCTTCAACTCACCTCTGTCCATGTTGAGACGTCTTGTCTCTTCATCTCTGCCTTGCGGCTTTCTTGACTGCTCTCCTATATTTTGCCGATACTGCTTTGAGTACTATGTAACTGTCTATGCTCTTCTCAGTTTCTAATCTTTCTCTGGCCTGACTCACTTTCTCTTCAACATTTTGAACCTCTTCTGACCAATAAGGTTTGTAGTTTCTTCTTGCACCTCTAGAAATTGATTCTCTTGCTGCCCTCAGAATGGATATGTTAAGTAGGTATGTCATGTTCCTTATCTTTTTTGGTGTGTATTCATGGGGTCACAGTAGATGTCGCTGAACCACCAAAATGTGCCCATTCAACTCTTTTGTAGTTCCACTGGGTCATTATTTTTGGACTTGGGTGAAATATATAATCTTCAAGGAGAGCTTGACAGGTTTGTGGTCACTGTCTCCTAGCTGTTCCATGAATGTTCGATTCAAGTTGTGGGCTATGTCACCGGTGGCAAAGACGAGGTCTGTGGGATATATTTTTTCTATTCTGAAGTAGAAGGTTGGTGGGTGATTGAGTCCATTCCTGAGCTACAAGTTGCTATCTATTTCCCACTGTTCTACACCCCATCAAGTTTTAAAAGAAGCTTCAAAATAGTCGTCAAACATCATTTCGACGATTCATCTCTACACTGTGGTATTTCTCAATGAGACTTAAAAACAAAATAATTACAGACCGCGGCGAATGCAGTACAGAACGCAGAACCTCACTCACCGTTGGAAGTATCAACTCTTTGCCAATAGTGTGCTGGTTTTCTGATTTAGCAATAAGTAGGAAATGTTGCTTGAAGAGGTAACACATCATTTTCTTGTTTTGCTGCCGCTGAAACCATACCAGCCAAAGTTGGACATCTGGAATGTTGACCTTTAATCTTGAACATAAAATTTATTTTCATCTTTTCTGCCAGGATGCATTTTGCTCACATGTTCTCTAATCGCGATGGTTTCATAGCTTTATGTGAAAACATCTTGTGGAAAAATCAGACACATTTATAATGTGTTGTTTGTGGGTGATTGAATAAAAGTTATTTCAAATACTCGACATCATACTGTCTGGATTTCTTCTTTGAGTCCAAGATAACCTGGTACAATATGCATAGATTCTGTCTATTGCACTTTTAATCGTTGTGCGTGGGCAGGACTCGCGTGACTTTAAATTCTCAGCTTAAGGGGGCGGCGGATGGTCCTCAACGCCCCCAAAATTTACTTTCAACACTGCGCCCTTGCAACTTCTCAACTCCTCGGTGGGCGGTACCGCCTCGTTGGGAACCTATGCTCTAGAGCATAGATTCCCAAACGTTTTTGTCCCACCACCCATTTTGCAAGACATCAATTGCGTAACGTCCCCACCCTCCCCCTCCTCCCCATTATAACAGTTTTCTGCGTTCAAACCGATTGATGTTATCGACGTAAATAATACATTACTGCCTACGTCGTTAAATTATTGAAAAGTAGTGGTCAATATGTGCTTCATCTTGAACACAGTTATGTAATAGCACAATCACGAAAATAATTTATTTGTTAATATATAGGATTAATTTCTTCAATAAGAAGCGACGACCCCAGATCGCTTGAAATGCCCTCCTCCCACACATGTTTCTGAACCAACTATCGGCCCTCTATTAAGCTTCAGCGGGGGCTTATCGTCCTCTTTGGGAACCTATGTTCTAGAGCAGCGTCTCCAAAAGTGAGGGTACCTCCCACAGTGAGCGGTGTAGCCTTCCTGGTGGGCGATAGTGGATTCAGAATAATTGGGGGTTCAGGCGATTAGGGTCGGTTTCCCTTAAAGATGAAATTACTAATAAATATTTTAAAATAAATTATTTTTGTTATTTTACGTTTGAATAATCATTTAAAATTTAAGTTCTGCATTGAAATTCATCTTACACCCATCTTACACGATCCAGTTTTTCATCAATTTTCTATTTCATGTATATAATCACTTAAAAATTGACAATATATTACATAAATATATATCAATTTTCCATGTCAAAAAGAAAATAGAGCAATTATATATGTGGGGGCTGTTGGCAAAATGTTATAATGTGGAGTGGGGCGTTACAAAGTTTATGTTCTGCAAAGTGGGCGATGGGCCGAAAATGTTTGGAAATCTATGTTCTAGACAATTGACCGTTCGATTTTTTTCAGCATTTCTTACTTTGATGTAATATTTAAAACGACTTGCTAAAACTGGCAAAACAGTAATCAAATATGGGCAGATGTATGCAAGACAGAGAATCAGAAACAAGAGTTGATACAAGGCTTATGTCGGTGTCAAGGATTACATGTCCAACGAACCTGCGCCTACAGATGCCCCTAAAACACGAACAGTACCGTTGCCACCTCGTGTAAGTATCCATGGGAAACCTGCAGAACCTGTCTGTGAAAGACTGCACATATTTCTTGAAAAGTGACACTTCACTAACAAAACTGAAATAAACGGTGAGATTATTGTGTAATAGATGAGTTTTACTAATGTAGTAGTGAGATGATAGATGTAGATCAAGCGTAAATCATAACCTAGTCTAGACAAAGAATGCATTTAATAAAATGAAGAACTTTATATACAACAATAATTATTTATAAAAGTCTGAATATTATATCAGTGATACACAGAGCTAGCAGTTACACATAGTGCTAGCAATTATACATAGAGCTAGCAATGATAGAGCTAGCAATGATACATAAAGCTAGCAGTGATGCATAAAGCAAGCAGTGATGCATAAAGTTAGCAATGAAAGAGCTAGCAGTGATACATAAAACTAGCAGGGTACATATAACTATTCACAAAACAGATGAGACTGCAGTAAAACTATTTGATTGGCAAAACACGTATTCACAAAGTACTGTAGTTTTACAAATTACAAAACAATGACAAAATACAGCAACGTTTCGACCAACAAGGCCTTTATCAAGCAAACGAACAACAGGAGTGAAAAATTTTAAAAAACAAATGGACCACCAAAAACAAACGTTTCTAATGAAAATCTGGAAATAAAAACGAAAATCTGGGAATAAAAACGAATAACGAAATAAATGTAACACAAAAAACAGACATAGTTCATAGTTCAAAGTTCATAAGTACGGTTCCAACTTCACTGCAACGGGTCACCCCATAATTGCTCCGTTCCTGTGCCAATAAAAATCACACGAAATGCTAACAACTATGAAATGTCTCCTGTGTGAACTAATTCCAGAATGAAACAGCCGCGTACCACCACAAAACAACAACCTGCACCGCATAAAATGCATATGGCCGTCGCTAATGTAGCAACACACAACTGTTCATCACTTGAATTCAACTTGTGTATTCATAAATCGGCTTCAGACATATCAGTATTTCCAATACTGTCTATCACAGATACATTGATGACTGTATTGGCATTACTGATATGCCTGAAGCCGATTTATCACGCTTCATTAATTTCATTAATGTTTTCAACCCTTCTATTCGTTTTACTTCTCACATCTCCACTACTTGTGTCAACTTTCTTGACATAACTATCTCCATACGCCTATCCACTATCACTACATCAGTATATTACAAGCCTACTGATGCACATAGTTTTCTCCTTTATACTTCTTCCCATCCCCGGGCTTGTCGTGACTATTTGCCATTCTCGTAGCTCTTGCGCCTTCGTCGCCTTTGTAGCGAGGACGATGATTTTCTTGAGAGAGCTCGCGAGATGCTTGATTTATTTCGCAGGCGCCTATACCCGGAGAGGGTGCTTGTCTGGGCTATGCATCGAGTTCAGAAAATCACTCGCCAGCAGGCCCTCACCAGCCAGCATAGGACCACTAACTCTGAGAGAGAAAACATTATCTTAACTTTTCACCCCATAGTTCCCTGGTGAAAATGTTTTATTCCGTCATCTGTCTATCCTTAAGTCAGATCCTGAGACCCGTTCTCTCTTCCACAACTATCCTTTGGTGGCTTACAGACGGGACAGAAGTCTTAAGGATATGTTGGTACACAGTCGCCTTAAGTCCAATATACAGACTCATTTTGTCACTGTTCAGTGTGGCCCTCGGCGTTGCAACACGTGTGCTTATGTGATACAGAAACGTACTGCATCTTTTCCTTTAGCCACGTTTCTTATTGACGATGATTTCACATGCGAGTCCCGTAATCTTATCTATGTCATTATGTGTAAGCGGTGTAACAAGGCTTATATCGACGAGACAGTAAAGAGGCTCAGTGACCGATTTGCCCAACACTTGCGCGACATACGCCAATGCTCTGTGATCTCTGTAGCCACCCATTTCAATGATACTGGCCATTTAGGAGCTCACGATGTCCAGGTTACAGCCATCCGATCGTGTTCCTCGGATGATGGCAGTCGATTTGCTCTGGAGAATCGGTTAATTTTTGTGTATGGTACCTTGCGACCACGTGGGCTCAACGTTTTACATTCCTATGCTTCTTAGTACTTTCTCTTCCCATGCCTTGTAATCTATATGGATATATGTTACATGTATTCAAGTTATATATTTACTAGATTTTTCATTGTTTCTCTTCCGTTCTATTTCTAGTTTTTATGTGTGTTTTTGTGTTACATTTATTTCGTTAATCGTTTTTATTCCCTGATTTTCATTTTTATTTCCAGATTTTCATTAGAAACGTTTGTTTTTGGTCGTATATTTGTTTTTTTTTAAATTTATCACTTATGTTGTTCGTTTGCTTGAGAAAGGCCTTGTTGGTCGAAACGTTGCTGTATTTTGTCATTGTTTTTGTAATTTGTAAGACTACAGTACTTTGTGATTCCTTTTTTTTACATATAACTAGCAGTGATACATAAAACTAGTAGTGGTACATAGAACTAGCAGTTTTACATGAAGCTAGCAGTGATACATAGAGCTAGCAGTGAGACATAGAACTAACAGTGATACATATAACTAGCAGTGATACATAGAACTAGCAGTGATACATATAACTAGCAGTGATACATAGAACTAGCAGTGATACATAGAGCTATCAGTGATACATAGAGATAGCAGTGATACATACAACTGTCAGTGATACATAAAACTAGCAGTGATTTATAGAACTAGCAATGATAGAGCTAGCAGTGATACATAGAGACAGCAGTGATACATGGAGCTAGCAGTGATATAAAGAGCTAGCAGTGATACATAGAGCTAGCAGTGACACATAGAGCTAGCAGTGATACATAGAGCTAGCAGTGATACAGAGAGCTAGCAGTGATACAGAGAGCTAGCAGTGATACATAGAGGCATGTCAATAGATATGAAGAGCTGAATGAAGTTTGTTGAAGATCTGTGCTCCTTTGGGAGTTGAAAGGGGAAGAAGATGAAGAAGACAAAATCATTCTACTCATGTTATTTTACGTTATCGTTAAGCAAATCGTTAAACAAGCTCATCCTTGATCATCTTGCATATCTGGAAACCCACATACATTACCTCTTTAATTTCCGGTTCCCTAGGTCGAAGGAGTTCCACAGTCACGTATTTGAAAGCTGGTACAGTCTAGACCCCTGTTTCCCAACGTGGGGCGCACGCCACACGGAGGGCATTTTCAACGTTTAGGGGGCAATGGACTCGTTCGAAGTTTAACTAATGTTCATGATGTTGCAAAACCGATATATAGGCTTTTTGGATGTCTGTTTACACAAACGACTGTTGCTTCACAATTACTTTACTGAAGTTTAAAGAATCTTCAATAAGCGGAAAGTACTTATATCTAGGTACATTTTTACCTCCTTTTAACAAAGCTTTGAAAGCGGGAAAGCATGTGTTATTGTGTTGTTAAAATCTAGTCATATTTTAAAAACTGTAATGTGTCCGTCATTTGCCAACCTTGTCATGAAGACCAAAATGAGTTTATATAGTGCAGTCTTGAGTATGTATTAATATTGGACAGAGCCACGCATATCATATTTCCGCCACAGAAAGCAGGTCCAAAGTTTGATTTGCCTTGGAATGTTAGGAAAAAGGAACCAAGAAACATCAATTGGGTTTGACTCAAATACAAGTTATGGGCCATTAGTTTGATTACAAGAGTAATGGATACTCACTGTGCAGCTGGATTCTACAGGTGTCCTTAGAGTACCATTTTGTAGTTGTGTAGTTAACGAAGGAGCATTTATATATGGATTACAGTAGAATGTCATGAGATCTTGTTTTTCATGTTTAGCGGCACACTGAGAAGGCGTGGTTTGGATACACATTTTTAGACAATGACAGAACGATGTCGTTAGTCGAAGTAAAATGAGTCTTTTTCAAGAGAGTATCAGATGTGGGAAATCGCAGTCCTGAGAACAAAGTTTTGGAATAGTAAAGTAATGGAATATTCATCCATATATATGTATACACGATGGACTTTAAGAAGATGGAATCATAGAGCAGATAGAGAGCCAAATACAGAACAGCTATGAAGTAGCTAGAATAAAAATAGAGAACTAGACACAGAACAGCTAAAGTACAGGACTGATAGGCCAGATATACGAGCAAAGCAGGAGAGAATCGAAGAGCTTCACGTAGAAGATATAACTATTGGATGTTAGAATTTATCAGAGATAGAAAAGAACACAGCATACTTTTCTCAGAAAAGCAGATTTGACCACATACATGTGAATATAAATATTGTTAATGATTTGTTTTTTTTCTTCAAATAGTCATGCTACAATAATCGAATATGCTCAAACGTAAATCACCTGATGTGAAATATTTTTATATTAATGTATTCCACATTAATGTTTTTATGCCAACAATGCTTGACCAACGAATCAATGAAACGAGGTCGACTTGAGGCGCATTTGAAGGCGAAACATAGTACTCGTATTAATTCAGATTTGAATTACTTTCAAACTTTAAAGACAAATTTTGAAAAAAGCAACATTAAAGTCCATGTTTACTGCTCATATTGCAACTGTCAGTCGTCCTCTTGAGGCTAGTTATCAAATTTCTTACTTGTTGCTAACTGTGGAAAAAATCATACTATAGGAGATAATTTAATCAAACCATCAATATCATAATTTCTTAAAACGGTTCTGGAAAAAAAGAGGACAAAGAGGTGAAAACTATGCCACTCAGTAACAATACTGTTAGCAAAAGAATAGACGAAATGAGTGAAGATATTGAAAGACTTGTTGAAAAGCTGTAAACAAGAAAATTATCCGTGCAAATGGATCAATCAACTTTGAGAGACAGTGTTGATAACTATTATTGATATTCTTCTTCTTTTTCGATCGTTCTAGGCCTGTTTTAATCATTCTCTTTGTGATATATAAACAGCTAAACGTAATATACGTGCACCAACCTTCAGCACCTATTTGAGCTCAGTTGCTTATCCTTCGTTGGGGTGTTCGATTTCAGCCAGCTATTGTGTGCGGATTCGCTTCTTCCGCTAGCCTTTGACTGTCCCCAGCCAGACCCACAAGGCAGTGGACTGCTATTTCTTTCAGTGAGTCTTAGACGGCCTGCCCTCCCGTGCTTATGAGCGCCATCTTCCCAGCAAACCGGTAGTTTTAATGAACACCTTGGTTTGCCGCCTGTTCAGGTTTGTTTACGGTTTGCTCCGCTGGCCTTTTGATTGTCCCCAATCAATCTACAAGGCAGCAGTAGTTCCCTGCGAGCGGGAACGCGCACTGGGCTTACCTCTGCTGGGCATTCCAGTTGTTTTGCACATTTGGGTGAGACACACACCCGCTGCAACGCTGCCGCTGCCGCGCTTGCACTGGTTAGGCTCTGCTGGGCTTCCCAGTTCTGCATAATTGGGTGGGACGCACACCCGCTGCAACGCTGCCGCGCTTGCACTGGTTTGCCTCTGCCGGGCTTCCCATTTCTGTTCATATGGGTGGGACGCACACCCTCTTGCCTGCCATGCTCGCTACTGCATCGCTTCCCTTGCTGGTCAGCCCCTCGATGGGGCCCACTATCGTGCTCTTTTTGCACTGGTGCCTACCTCACCATTTCCGTCAATCCCAAATGGGCTTTACTGCTTCGACGAGGCAAAGCCGAGTTTGCCTCTTGATGACCTCGTGCAACTGGATTCGTCTCCCAGCATACTCATCGGCCCTTGAGAGCAGTGCCTCCGTGGGAACGCAAGAGAGAGTAGAGAGAGATAGAGTAGTGACTCAAGAGAGAGCATGCGTGGGTTCCGAATTTCGCGTGTCAGCTTTCATTCAATGGTTTTGATTCGTCCGGGAGAGTTAAGCATTGATAGTCACTCTGGGAGTTCGCTCGTCTAAGTGCGAGCGGATCCCATCAGGCATGACTACCTTTGCATCTCTTCTTGCACCAGAGTATTATTGATATGTTATGCAAGATATATTCATAATGGAGATTTTGCTGAAAAAATGTTGTTCTGTAAATCATTAGAAAGCACCCTACCTCCAAAGATGTATATAATCAGCTACAAAATTACTTATTTGTCAAAAATATACCAATGAAACATATAGCATCTTGTGCCGCAGATGGTACTTCTAATATGATAGGCAAGAAAGATGACTGCTTAACATTGCTGAAAGATGAGAATCCAGAAATGTTTCTTGTGCATTGTGTTATTCACAGGGACAAGTTGGTAGATACACATATTTCGTCTGTTCTAAATGAAGTACTAAATTCAATTATAAAGTGTATCAATGCTATTAAAGCTAATGCCAAATGTGAGTGTCTCTTCAAGCTATTTTGTGAAAATGCAGACCATGTGAGACTTTTACTTCACACTGAACTAAGATTGGTCTCGAAAGGGAATTGCGTGACAAGATTTTTGGAACTATTTGATACTCTTAGTGATTTTTAAAGCGACAAACCTGAAATGAAGTATCTGTTAAGGGTTGATGGTAAAGCGTTTGTGAGTTATCTAGCCGATATCTTTGAAAAACAAAATATATTAAATAATCAACTTCAAGGAACAAATAAAACTCTTGTTGATGCTTAAGCAAAGATATTTTGTTTCATTACCTTTATTGAGGTATGTCATAAATATATTTGCAACAAACATTTTGAAGAGTTTCATTGATTCCAGAAATGTTTAGTGACTGATACCGCTATACTGATACTTGTTATTGTCGATCATCTGAAAATTCTATCGGCTGATTTAAAAGAAAGATTTTCTAATTTGAAACAAATTGAATGCAGTCAATGTTAGTTGATTTGTCTGATATTTCAAATATGCAGTATCAAGAAGAACTCGTAGAAATTCAAAATGATGAGTCAGTTAAAACTTCATTTAATATAAAAGGAGCGACGGTATGGCTTTGTGAGGAAACATAAATCAAATATCTAAATTCAACCAAATGTGCAAGAAAACTGTTATTACCGTTTCCATCTTCATATTTAGCTGAATGTGGATTTAGTGCAATAACTGATTTGCTACTAAAAAAGAAAAATGAAATCGGCTGGACGTAACACAACAGGGAGAATTGAGAAGGAAAATAGCTAAATTGAACCTAACATAAAATCTCTTTGCAGCATGCATCAATCGCAAGTATCTTACTAAATGTAAGTAATAAATAGATACTAATAATTAAAATAATATATAAAAATATTTCATTAAAATGATTTCGTACTTGAATTTCAGTTCTCCATTATATGTTTTGAAAATTTACTTACTGAGATTCCTAAACATTTGCCTGGTGATTTCTTCCTAAAACCTGTCATTTAAGTTTATTCAGTGAACAATTCAATTTTTGGAAAATAACATTTTGTGTATATGTTACATATAGGAAAAGTGGGGGCATACGAATTTTTGAAAGGCGTTGGTGGGGCATGGCACAAAAAGGTTGGGAAACATTGGTCTAGACAATGTTTTTTACCAAGTGTTTCTTTAACCGAATAAGATATGTAGTGATTATTACAGTATGTGTTAGTTTCTAGCAATACTACGTATTTTTCTCTTCTAGAACTAATCAATTGAGAAGAAAAACGTTTTCCTTTTTAATCTTTCACCAATAGCGCATCTTGCATCTTTCGCATGCATAATTCCCTCGATCAGATAAGTTATGTATATATATATTTATATTTAGAGGCATACCGAATAGATAGAGACATACATGCCAAATACATCCTAGATAAATTTCCAAGATAGTTGTTGTGTATTCTCATTGTTTTTGTATTTTGTCAAACTACAGTACTTTGTTTTTACGTGTTTAGCTATTGCTACATAGTTTTACTGCAGTCTTCCCTTATACAATAAACTGAATACATTATATGCGCTATTTTAAACTATTTCTAAACATTGCCTTACTATGATATATTATTCTTTACTCCTTGTGGCGAATTTAGCATCAACAGATGACCTCCACTTTCCCAGATCTCTGGTGGTTTTTCTTTGTTGCTTTCCATGATATTCCGAAAAATATAAATTCCTCAAGACGACTCCGTCAGCAAGTCTATTTTGAGAATCATCTTTTCCATATATCTTGCGGATTCCATTCAAGTGCTTGTCTAGGACACTCTGACTGTGCCTCCTCAGAGTATGTCCAACACATGTCCATGTTCTCATTCTAACCCTGGTCATCGTGGGTTCCTGTAATGTTTATATCCACAGATCTGTATTTGCTACCATGTTATACTATCTCAGTATAAGAATACGGAGAAAATATTTCTTGATAAAGTTCTGAACTTTAAGTGTTTTTTATTTCGTGACTCACCACTTTGCCGAGTCGTACAGCAAGACATATTTCACATTTGAGCTGAATATTCTGAGGATTGTTCTAGTAGAAGTGTCAGTATAGTTTCACACCGAGTGAGTAGGAAGCAAATACTAGTTATTCTAGTAGAAATGGTATAATATTTTTACACTAAGTGAGGAAGAAGCAAATACTAGTTGTTCTAGTAGAAATGGTAGTATAGTTTCACATTGAGTGAGGAGCAAGCAAATACTAGTTGTTCTAGTAGAAATATCAGTATAGTTTCACACAGAGTGAGGAAGAAGCAATTATTTAGTTGTTTTAGTAGAAATGGCAGTATAGTTTCACACAGAGTGAGGAGCAAGCAAATATTAGTTGTTTTGGTAGAAATGGCAGTATACATTTACACCATGGGAGGAAGAAGCAAATACTAGTTGAATGTATTTTAACCATGGCTATAGTTATATCATCTACACCTCCTGATTGACTGCCTTAAGTATTATTCACCATTAAGAAATTTTATATCTAATATTGTACACACTTCACACTTTTTAATCATTTTCTTTTCTATTACCAACACTTGTTACTGCTGCACATTTAGTCATTTACCTGGTTTTATTATGTTGCTAGTATCTGTAAAAAGATAGCAACAAAAATGGGACAAGATATTAAATGTATTTGAGCAAATCAATTTTTTTTTAAACACACAACGAGTTTTTCATTCACATAAAACAAATAACTGTTTGACCAAACAAAAACCTAACTAATCGACACTGTCGTGATCTCCATTCCCTGCTATTGTATATTTATCCATCTCAGTTATTGTAGTTTGATCATGTCTGTAGTTTTTTAAGCAGACATATTACCACATCAAACAAAGGATGTCAACTAGGCTCAATGACCTCAATCTGCGTAGTAACTACAGTATAACATCATTTCTCCTCATCTGAACAGAACTAAGGAACGTTTCTGACAAAATGTGCAAAGAAAGATTTACAAGGAAACTGATAAATCGTAGAATAAATGGCAGGATGCACAGATGGATGAAAGCATATTTACATAACTGAACAGCTCTATCACATGTAGACGGCCTCAAGAATAAATGACATTCTACTGCATTGTGTTGCCTGAAAGAGAGAAGCTCGGATTTATTAATATAGTGCACACATTTGTATACATCAATGACCACTAAAGCGATTTGTATATGTCTTAACATCTTGTGAAACCGTGGGTGTGTCAACATTAAACATCATTAAAACAGATAAGTGCACATTATGGTGTTTACTTTCTCTATCTTTTCTATATCTCTCTCCTAAACAAACATGATAACATTACAATAAATAGAAAACTACTAAGTTAAGAAAAGTAACCAACATTTCTTACATTTATATTAAATGATAGACTGACATGGAATTAGCACATCAACCAAACAACAGCAAATAGAAGAAAGAAATTAACCAACCTAACACAACTAAATGGGGCTACATTAGCAGTCATAGGTTAAATACTTAGAAATGTTTACCAACAGAGTATACAACCACAGCTGAAATATGGATCAGCTACATTAATCTCAGCATCAAATACAGCATACTGTGAAATGGAATCGGCACAGAAAAGACAATTTATAGTTCACCACATGAGTAATGATATCAACACATTTAGTAGTGATGGAGAAAAAACAAGTACTGAGATAATACAGACATTACAGTACGGTACTGATACAGGCAGAAACGTTGATGTATATACCGAGACATCCAATGAAAGACACATTCCAAACTCTAGTAATTGAACGACTGACAAGATGTACTTATATTCACAAGACAAACAAACGTGCACAGTATCGACAGGAAAGTTATGTCATAAATATGAAGAAGAAATTCAAGTAAACAAATAACAACTGTTGAATACTAAGTCTGATCAACGATCTGTTGTTATTTTGATAGATACAAATTAGTTCTACAAACACTTCGGTCCAGAAAGTTGACATGTCTACATGTTCTATTGTCTGAACTTTGCAACCAACATAAGATCGCCATGCAGTAGACACAGTCTCATTCAATACCAACAAATTCGACAGCAGTATGACATGTCAATAACGTGCTGTAGAAGAACGATCAGATATAAAACTTAACTACCATAAAAAAACGGAATAATTCAATCAACAATTTAAAAACAACTAATACTAACACAAGCCGAATATCAAATTACGAGCAGATTAGAACAAGTTGTCATTAAGCACCATGTATCAGTACACAGCCGATTACGTTTATATGTGTATCCACAATTCAAGATTAACAATGTATTATATCATCTACTGGGAACATGCACTCCAGGTTACAGAACATGCACTCCAGGTTACAGAACATGCACTCCAGGCTACAGAACATGCACTCCAGGCTACAGAATGCATGCAAAAATCCAGGCTACAGAACATGCACTCCAGGCTACAGAACATGCACTCCAGGCTACAGAACATGCACTCCAGGCTACAGAACATGCACTCCAGGCTACAGAACATGCACTCCAGGCTACAGAACATGCACTCCAGGCTACAGAACATGCACTCCAGGCTACAGAACATGCACTCCAGGTTACAGAACATGCACTCCAGGCTACAGAACATGCACTCCAGGTTACAGAACATGCACTCCAGGCTACAGAACATGCACTCCAGGTTACAGAACATGCACTCCAGGCTACAGAACATGCACTCCAGGCTACAGAACATGCACTCCAGGCTACAGAACATGCACTCCAGGCTACAGAACATGCACTCCAGGTTACAGAACATGCACTCCAGGGTACAGAACATGCACTCCAGGTTACAGAACATGCACTCCAGGTTACAGAACATGCACTCCAGGTTACAGAACATGCACTCCAGGTTACAGAACATGCACTCCAGGCTACAGAACATGCACTCCAGGCTACAGAACATGCACTCCAGGTTACAGAACATGCACTCCAGGCTACAGAACATGCACTCCAGGCTACAGAACATGCACTCTAGGCTACAGAACATGCACTCCAGGCTACAGAACATGCACTCCAGGTTACAGAACATGCACTCCAGGCTACAGAACATGCACTCCAGGCTACAGAACATGCACTCCAGGCTACAGAACATGCACTCCAGGCTACAGAACATGCACTCCAGGCTACAGAACATGCACTCCAGGCTACAGAACATGCACTCCAGGCTACAGAACATGCACTCCAGGCTACAGAACATGCACTCCAGGCTACAGAACATGCACTCCAGGTTACAGAACATGCACTCCAGGCTACAGAACATGCACTCTAGGCTACAGAACATGCACTCCAGGTTACAGAACATGCACTCCAGGCTACAGAACATGCACTCTAGGCTACAGAACATGCACTCCAGGCTACAGAACATGCACTCCAGGCTACAGAACATGCACTCCAGGCTACAGAACATGCACTCCAGGCTACAGAACATGCACTCCAGGCTACAGAACATGCACTCCAGGCTACAGAACATGCACTCCAGGCTACAGAACATGCACTCCAGGCTACAGAACATGCACTCCAGGCTACAGAACATGCACTCCAGGCTACAGAACATGCACTCCAGGCTACAGAACATGCACTCCAGGTTACAGAACATGCACTCCAGGCTACAGAACATGCACTCCAGGCTACAGAACATGCACTCCAGGTTACAGAACATGCACTCCAGGCTACAGAACATGCACTCCAGGCTACAGAACATGCACTCCAGGCTACAGAACATGCACTCCAGGCTACAGAACATGCACTCCAGGCTACAGAACATGCACTCCAGGCTACAGAACATGCACTCCAGGTTACAGAACATGCACTCCAGGCTACAGAACATGCACTCCAGGCTACAGAACATGCACTCCAGGCTACAGAACATGCACTCCAGGCTACAGAACATGCACTCCAGGCTACAGAACATGCACTCCAGGCTACAGAACATGCACTCCAGGTTACAGAACATGCACTCCAGGCTACAGAACATGCACTCCAGGTTACAGAACATGCACTCCAGGGTACAGAACATGCACTCCAGGCTACAGAACATGCACTCCAGGTTACAGAACATGCACTCCAGGTACAAACATACTCCAGGTTACAGAACATGCACTCCAGGTTACAGAACATGCACTCCAGGTTACAGAACATGCACTCCAGGCTACAGAACATGCACTCCAGGCTACAGAACATGCACTCCAGGCTACAGAACATGCACTCCAGGCTACAGAACATGCACTCCAGGTTACAGAACATGCACTCCAGGCTACAGAACATGCACTCCAGGCTACAGAACATGCACTCCAGGCTACAGAACATGCACTCCAGGCTACAGAACATGCACTCCAGGTTACAGAACATGCACTCCAGGCTACAGAACATGCACTCCAGGTTACAGAACATGCACTCCAGGCTACAGAACATGCACTCCAGGCTACAGAACATGCACTCCAGGTTACAGAACATGCACTCCAGGTTACAGAACATGCACTCCAGGCTACAGAACATGCACTCCAGGTTACAGAACATGCACTCCAGGCTACAGAACATGCACTCCAGGTTACAGAACATGCACTCCAGGTTACAGAACATGCACTCCAGGCTACAGAACATGCACTCCAGGCTACAGAACATGCACTCCAGGCTACAGAACATGCACTCCAGGCTACAGAACATGCACTCCAGGTTACAGAACATGCACTCCAGGTTACAGAACATGCACTCCAGGCTACAGAACATGCACTCCAGGTACAGAACATGCACTCCAGGCTCAGAACATGCACTCCAGGCTACAGAACATGCACTCCAGGCTACAGAACATGCACTCCAGGCTACAGAACATGCACTCCAGGCTACAGAACATGCACTCCAGGCTACAGAACATGCACTCCAGGTTACAGAACATGCACTCCAGGCTACAGAACAATGCACTGCCAGGCTACAGAACATGCACTCCAGGCTACAGAACAGCCTCCAGGTCAGAACATGCACTCAGCGCATGCACTCAGGCTACAGAACATGCACTCCAGGTTACATAATACAAACTTCTAGAATGCTCCACAATAAAACAGAGAGGTAAAATCCATGGTCTTGTAAAATAATACTGGGAATACATTTTCGCTGACCTCAGTGTGCATTACAACAGATAGTGAAATTTATACAAGAGGCAAAATTGAATATATAGACGTTAATTCTGGCAAACTGAAGGAAGAAAACATCTCTCAATATAAAAACACATGCATATATCCGTTCTATTTTTTTTGTCACCCTAAGAAAGTGTCAACATATTAATTACTATTATTATTAGCAGTATTGTAATCATCACATTGCGATCGCATTTTAAAACTATTAGTCAGATGTGCCACACATGGCGATCACGTCTTCACAACCGTTAGTCAGCTGTGTCCACTATGGAGCCTGCATCTTCATATCCAACAGTGTGGTCAAAGGTGCATAAGGGGTGTGCCAGGATTACTGAGCCAGCACTAATCAAGACCCTATCCCCCAACTCCACGTGGTGACACTGGAAACAGACTTAGGTTCCGGTCTGGCTAAGAGGATGCAGAGATCAAAGGAGAACTACATGTAGTGGTATCAGTGCAAGCACGGAAAAATAATGCTTATTCAGAAATCGCTAAACAAAATGCAAGCATCTCCTGGCCGTTGTCCGATAAGCAATTGCTCGAATGTTCCAGTAACGTAAGCAAGCAAGCAGTGCACCACGAGGCGTCAGAGAACCAATGCTAACACCCCGGAGAAATGACCACACCAAAGTTCCCACCTAAGGGATAAAAGTCCGTAAGCAGGAAAACGAACATGAAGGGATGATAGGTTCATCCATAATGTACAAAAGTGGGCCTATATGGGGTGAAACTCAGTGCCCTGTGCACGAGTCAAGATCCGTGTCATGGCACTCCCGAGATACGGTAAACGTAACGGCACATGCGAACACAACGGTCGTACCACAAGTAGCAGCTTCCCAGCCGATGTGAAGGGCTGCACACGAACGGTTGAGCGTTGCATCCAAATTGTAAAAGAGGGCCAATTCCACCGGAGTAAAGGGTCGCTAGCAAATTGCCAGCTGTGGGGCAAGAATCAATAAGAACGATGCGTAACGAATCTCTCTCTCGCGATCTTGGCCAAGACTGATGAACCAACTGTTATCATGAATTTTACCGTGTTTTTAAGGGACTCTGTTCCTCCGTACAGCTTCTCGCTAAGCTCTGTGTTTTGAGGCCAGGTTTCTTTTCTTATGCCTGCTATCAGTTGACAATCTTGCAGAACGTGCTCTGCCGTCATGTCCGCCTTTTTTGCAGAGGCACAGGCTGGTTGTGCCACTTTTAAATTCATGAAACATGTGGGCGCGGAGCTTGTTGTGGCCGGTACGGAGGTGAAGTATCGCAACTTGTTCACTACGAGACAGACCATAATACCCGTCGCTGTTGTTGTGCTGAGGATGTTATTTTGTCTATTTGTTTCTATATTGTCAGCTGATGCTTGTTCTGGCTTCCTCATAACTGATCTCGAGATCAGTCTGAGTTAGTCGCATGCCTTCTTTGGCTAGTTTGTCGGCCTGTTCGTTTCCACTTATGTTACAGTGTGATGGGGTCCACTGAATGACTGTGCGTTTGAGTGTTTGCACTAATGCGTCTAGGGTCACTTTCAGGTCATTTAGCTCTGTTTAACCTACACTTTTGAGTGCCATGAAGACCGACAGAGCATCGGTGAATATCACGACCTTGTTGCAAGAGATGTCTCTTCTCTCTAGGATCATTTCGGCTGTTTCTATTGCCTCTGCCCGGTAGTTATTTGAGTATTTGTCTGTGGCAATCGCTTTTGTGACCGTCACTTTCTTTATTCCTCCTCCACCATCGTTGATTACGTTCCTTGCCGACCCGTCAGTATACACGTGTGTCCACTTTTTTGCAGAGTATTCGGTCGATATGTATTTTTCTGTGGCCGCTCTTCTTTCAAAGTTTTCTTGCTGGCCCTTTTTCAGTCTGCCTAGTCTTGATTCCCTTAGTTCCGGCATTTTGGTTTTCCACGGTAGGCACTTATCAGTTGCCGGGATTGATTTGACTTTCCAGCTTACTAGGACCGGATGGTCTGCTGTCAGTGCTTTAGCGTTTTTTGCAAAGCTGGTCCTCTGTATCCTGCCCCTTCCGAATCCGTTCATTCTTTCGTACATAGGGTGGGAATCGAGCCGTTTAAGTTTTTCCGCCAACACCAAGGCTTTTCTGTCTCTTCGATCTGCTATTGGTTGGGTGCCTGTGATTGTTTCAATCGCCTTGATTGACGTGGACTTCATGGCTCCTGTGATAATGCGCATTACACGGTTCTGACTATTGCTCACTTTTGCGAATTGCTTGTTGGATGCACTACTCAACGTTGCAATGCCGTACTCCAGGACCGGTCGCACTCTTCCAGAGAAGAGTGTTTTGAGGACTGGTGTTTGCTCCCCCGAGAGCCTGCTAGTTTGTGCATTATCGTGAGCATTATCGTGAGACTTGTGTCTTGCTTTTGCTGTAGCATTTTCAATTTAGGGCACCAAGTCAGCTTTCGGTCGAGTGTGACTCCAAGGTACGTTGGGGTCTTGCTCTCTGGAAGATCCTGCCCACTGACTTTAAGCTTAATTTTATGATCCTGGTTGTTCTGCGAGAACACAGTGTAAGTGGTTTTAGAAGCGTTTATGTTCATGTTCCATATTTTTTACCAGACTTCCAGATTATTTAGTGTATCGTGCAGTAGATTTGCTGCTATGGGCATTGACTCTTCCTCGCCCATATTGCCAGGTCGTCGGCATACATGGCAGAGTGTACTCGCTTTGGTAGGCATGTAGCTATGTCATTGACAAAGATTAGAAAGAGAGTTGGTGAGAGCACTCTTCCTTGAAGGACTCCTTGCTCTAATGTGGCTTTCATTATAGTTTACCCCTGAACTTGAACCCGTGCTGTTCTGTTCTCTAGGTATATATCATGCCATTTGTACATTCGTCCCTTTATTCCGAGGGGGTGGGGAGTTTCAGTGTTAGCCCCTCTTTCCAGACAGTGTCAAACGCCTTCTCCATATCTATCAAAACTGCCAGTGTCTGTTTCTTTTCTTGGAAACCATCCTCGATTTCCTGTTCGATATAGGTTACTTGACCTTCTGTAGATCGATGCTTCGAAAGCCTCCTGTTGTGCCATCAGAAGCCCTTTGCTTTCAAGTTCCAAGATAGCTGTTTGTTCACCATGCGTAACGAATCAAAAGTCTCGGCAAGTTTCTATGGAAAAACACGGCAACTCAGCATCGTGACGCTAGAAGGGAATTTTACGGCAAACTCAGTACATGAGGCCAAGCGCAGAGAAACCTATGGGGTAAAGTTGGCGGATCGCAAATTCTAACAACTAACATCAACGGAAGAACTGAGGTGGGTGAGGTTGGACAAGCGCAAGTCCTAAAGTTGCTTTTAGTGCCTAACGAAACTGCCCTCCTGGGACAACCGGGCAGGGTACAGTTGCAATAACAACTAACATCCACCGAAGAACTGAGGTGGGTGATGACAGCGAGCACAAAATCTCAGTTACGTTGCTAACGCGGATTGAAATGACCCTGTAGAATATATGTGCGCGACCCCAGTCCGGTGTTTCCTCGCAAATTGCTAAATAACGACACCGCCCTGGAGCGGTTCGAGAATACTCCTACTCAGGAACAAACTCACCGCGGATAGAAACGTATGGCCGATAATACAAAGGCGTGACTGGTACAAACCCAAGCATTGGCTAAGGGCAATACTTTTCGGACGCCGATCATCCTACACAGATGACGTCCAAACGTCATGGCTTAGATCATATAAAGGATTCTAATAGCCGTCCATCGCAAGCGATGATGACAACAATCTCAGACGTGTACTGTTGCACCTCTATGGTGTGTCGGAGGTGACTGTAGAGTCCAATCCTAGAACAGAATCCCCGACCACAGGTGGGGCATACATGATCAAGGTTAGACATGTGCGTGTTGTGTGCTGTCTTTTCGCGCTGCTTGTTTTCTCTGTGACTCAACAATACGATGATTCTCAGCTATTCGGGTTCCTCTTTGTTGTTACAGCGCCACATTTGGCGATCTTGCGCAAGGATTCCCAGCACGTATTGTCTATATCGAAGCATTTCAGAGACACTTTAAGAGTGTCTTTAAAGAGTTTTTTCTGTCCACCTGC
This sequence comes from Arion vulgaris, assembly GCA_020796225.1. Lineage (NCBI taxonomy): Eukaryota > Metazoa > Mollusca > Gastropoda > Stylommatophora > Arionidae > Arion > Arion vulgaris. The sequence goes on from CM036757.1 coordinate 45,490,599, forward strand.
TAAACGTCTGCCCCTTCAAGCTCGCCATACATCAACTGTTTTGGGATGCGTTTATCAGGCATTCGAGCAACGTGACCGACCCATCTCAGTTGGGCCTTCTGCAACAGGGTGTTGACGCTTGGGATCTTTGCTCTTGTGAGGACTTCGCTGTCTGGAATTTTGTCCTGCCAGTTTATTTTTAGTATTCTGCGTAGACAGCTTGTGTGGAAATGGTTTAATTTTCTTGCGTGTCTGCTATACACTGTCCATGTCTCGCTTGCGTACAGCAGCGTTGTTAGCACTATGGCCTGGTAAACTTTCAGCTTTGTGACTATGCTTATCCCCTTCCGTTCCCACACAGTGACACGTAACCTTCCGAACGCAGCACTGGCTTTGTCTTCATGTTGTGTGATTTGTGCTGTATGTAGTTGTCTGAAACTGTAGCTTGCGCTGTATTTGGATTATAGTGAGGAAAAGTTGCGCTATTCGTCAACCTCACTCTCTCGTCCAGGACTATCTGTATCCAGGGGCAAGACAAGTCAAGACGACTGGAGATAGTGCCAGATGCAGTGGATGACCAGGGCTTTCTAAAGTGCCTCGCCGTGCTCTATGCGGTCCACACCGCTCTGCTGTGATCCGCCTTTCTAACCGTTGAGCCAGCTAGTGGCCTCATCCGCTAAGTCAGCCGGATCCAGTCTTTGCATGCACAGGCAGACAGTGCCTAGATTACCGATGCTGCTAGACCCATCGGTTTCTCTCACCTGGTTTGACCACCGAATAGGCGATGTAACCGTTGTAGTCGCTGTGCATGTTACAGCTAAACTAAACTACAGGCTTATAAAGGATAAGCATACCGCCAACATACGATTGTTTGTTTGACAAAGCAACACAAAAGGTGATACCTCCTGTGACTAGCCCTAGAAGGGTCGAGAGCATTCTGGTCTTTATCTTAACGATCTCACCCAGTCAGCGCACGTAAGCCAATGCTCTTTGGCGTAGATCTAAGCTTAAATTTACGGCACTAAAAGATCATTAAAGAGTGGTTACCTTACGTTGTGTATGGAACGACCTCACTAAAGGCAGGAAAGCCGTTAGAGAAGTCACCCGTTATGCCTTCACTAAAACTAACTCTGTCCGAGAAATAGTTACAAGGACAATATGTCTCCTGCAACGACCACTCTTGAAGGATCTAAGCTTCAAGTACCTCGGAAGTCAGCGAGGCTGTCCGTATGGTTGAGGGACACCCGTAAAAGGGTAATTTAGCCACAAGCAAAAATCAGTCAGAAGCGCAATACCAGGCGTCATGACTTTACGCCTGAACGCGGGTGATTGCGAGAGAGAAAGAGAGAGATATCCGACAGTCATCTGTGCCCCAACACCTCAAAACATTGGCCAACATTGTCCTAGAGTCTGTCGCATGTTAGTGGTAACATATTAACAAGACCATTCTGAGGGATATATAATTTTGCTGGTAATTGTGTTTATAATTCTTCCTCTTTCTTCTTCTTCTTCAAACGCTCCGTTTTGACCACTTGTCAACCACTCTGTGTGAGTTGTATGTGATCTGAGCCTAAGAACGATTGTAAGCTGTGCTAGTTATGCTGCTCAAAGTAGGTTAGCACATCCTATTTCTGCGTTACTTTTTATTTATTAGTGTAATATCCCCAAGGCCTGCTTAAAAACACACACTAAAATTGGATTTTGGAATGTGACAACGATGGCCACGGCTACAAAATCAGCCCACATTGCAGAAGAAATGAAGAGATACGAGCTGGACATACTGGGGTTAAGTGAGGTGAGATGGCCTGGAACAGATAGAAGAGTAGTTAGTGGATTAACTTTCACATATTCAGGAGAGAAGATGGTAAGCATTTTGAAGGAGTGGGTATAATGATGACACCTAAAGTAGCAAAGAGCATGTTAGAATGGGAACCCATCTCGAGTCGGATAATTAGAGCCCGCTACAGTACCAGTCATGTCAATATGACAATACTGCAGTGTTATGCACCAACAAATGAGGCTGACGATGATAAGAAAGACACATTTTATGAGCAACTACAAGATCAAATTAACAAGACCCAAAAACATGACCTGTTAGTAGTAATGGGGACTTTAATGCCAAGGTTGGAAGTGATAATGTAGGGGTAGAGAGAGCTATAGGAAAACAAGGAATAAACACAATGAATGAGAATGGAGAAAGACTGGCGGAGTTATGTATGCTGTCAAACTTAGTAATTAGAGGTACCATCTTTGCACATAAGGAAATTCATAAACTTACTTGGCACACACCAGATGGAGTGACCAGGAATCAGATTGACCATATGTGCATAAATACACAATTTACAACAACATTGCTGGATGTCCGTGCATACAGAGGGGCAGATGTAGGAAGTGATCATAATTTATCCATAGGTAAATTGAAACTGAAATTGAAAATTCATCATATTAAAAAAGAACAACTGCGAATAGACAGTCAAAGACTACACAATAAAGAAATAAAAGAGGAATATCAGCTCGAACTTAAGAATAGGTTCGAGTTACTCAATGGTGAAAATGAACAGAACATTGAAGACAAATGGACTAAGATAAAGGACACACTATTGGGGGCAGCAAATAGTAGAGCAGGATTAAAGACGAAAGACAGAAAACCCTGGATAAGCAATGACACCTGGACATGTTTTCAAGAAAGAAGAAAGATGAAACTAGCGATATTTAATACTAAGGATGCAACAGATGAAATCCAAGCTAAAGATGAATATAGACTAAGAGACAAGGAAGTGAAAAGAGCGGCTAGAAGAGATAAAAGAGCATATGCCAATCGACTGGCTGAAGAAGAGGAAAAGGCAGAGAAGATAGGAAACTGTAAAATGCTATCATCATCAAGGTGCGTATCCTTTATAGGACGTTGCTCTCTTTACAGCACACCTGAAATTCACTCTGTCTCTTGCCAGTTCACCCACTTCGTCGATGGTCATATTCATGGTTTTTTTAATATCTTGTGGCCATCTTCTTCTTGGTCTGCCTCTGCGTCCTGGGACCCTGCCCTCTAGTATTGTTCTTTCCAGGCCATCGTGACGCTTGATGTGACCAAAGTATGTAATTTTTCTGTATAGTATGTTGTTTATCAGCCAATTCTCTTTAACATTTAGTTCTTTCAGGACATCAGTGTTCTTTTTTTTTTCTGTCCATGGTATTCGTAGGATCTTTCTGTAGCATTTAGTTTTGAAGGACTGGATTTTCGTTCTTAATTTCTGTGTAATAGTCCATGATTCACAACCATAAGTAGCCACTGGAAAAATGCATGCTCTCAGTATTTTTAATTTTAGTATTTTGCAGGTGTTTTGCCACATGTTCTTCATTGTGTTTAACTTCTTGATTGCTATTGCCAATCTTCTTGAGATCTCTTTGGAGCAGTCATCGTTATTGTTAATTATTGAGCCCATATATTCGTACCTCTCTACACATTGGATACAATGAAAATGCTATACAACACAATAAAACAACTACTGGAACTTTTGTTTCAAAGTGTGGCCCAATCAAGAGTAAAGATGGTAAAGTTCTAACATCAGATACCGAGCAGTAGAAAAGATGGGCAGAACTTTTTGAAGAAATATTAATTAGACCTGATCCACCAGTACTACTCAAGTTTGACGAAGAGGCAAGAAACAGCTCCTACCAATTAACGAAGAAATGATAAGTGGAACTGAGGTCAAGGAGGCAATCCATTCCTTGATAAACAATAAGGCAGCTGGTGATGACAACATTACTGCAGAAATGCTCAAAACGGCTGATGATACAACTATTAGCCAGGTGCAAGAACTATTCAATAAAGTATGGGAAGAAGAAACTGTCCCAGATCAATGGAAGAAGGGAATAATTGATAAGATCCCCAATAATGGTGATCTCAAAGATTGCAACAACTGGAGAGGATCACACTATTATCAGTAATGACCAAGACTTTCTGCAAAATCATTCTTAATAGAATCAAAGGAGCAGTGGACACAACCTGAGAGAAGAACAAGCTAGTTTTAGACCTGGTAGAAGCTGCATAGACCAAATAATTAACCTACGACTAATTTTGGAGGAACATATTGAGAAGCAACAACCACTCATACTAAATTTCATCGATTTTAAAAAGCCTTTGATAGTCTACACAGAATCTCTCTGTGGAATATTCTGAGATGCTATGGAATACCAGACAAAATAATAAACAGTATTAAGAGCCTCTATGATGGTTCACAGTGTGCAGTTCGCACCGATGGTGGACACATCGACTTGTTTATGGTTGAAACCGGAGTAAAGCAAGGCTGTATTATATCTCCGATATTGTTTGGAGTGGCCATTGACTGGGTGATGCGAAAATGTTGCAGGGGCGAAACTGGCGTCGATTGGATAGAAAATAGTCAACTAGAAGATTTGGATTTTGCAGATGATATTGCCTTGTTAAGTAGAAACAACCAAGATATGCAAAGAGAAACATACAACTTGTCATATATAGCATCAAAACTTGGACTGCAGATAAACTATGAAAAACAAATATAATGAAGACACCTATGGCAAGTAATGCCGAATTCCCACTGGAATCAAAAATGATAAAAATAACAGAGCAGTTCACCTATTTAGGTAGCAATTTTGATTGCACAGGAAATGTTAAAAAGAAATTATGATACGAATTGGCAAAGCAACATCAGCTTTTAAAAGTCTAAATAAAATATGGAACTGGAAGTTATATAGTATTACAACTAATTTACGAATTTTCAATTCAAATGTTGTATCAATCCTAACATATTCTAGCGAGAGTTGGAAAATGACTAAAGATATAGAAAGCAAGTTGAATGCATTTGAAAATAGATGTCTGCGAAAAATAATGAATATAAAATGGAATGAATTCAGGAGAAGTGATGAAATCAGAGACATGACTGGTCAACCACTAGTGACAACTGTTATAAGAAAGAGAAGATGGAGATATGTTGGGCACACCTTGAGGAGAAATGATCAACGAATATCAAAGCAGGCATTGAAGTGGGATGCACAGGGTTCAAGAAAGAGAGGTCGACCTAAGGAGACCTTGAAACGAACTTTGCTGAGAGAGGCAGGAAATATCGGTCTCAGTTCCATGGAGGAGATTAAGCAAGTTGTCCAGGATAGAGCGGTATGGAGAAATTACTTGCAGGCCCTATGTAACGTATAACGGTACGAGAGGAATTATTATTATTATTATTAATCATAAATATTTGGTTTTGATTAGCGAAGCATCAATAGGAAAACAATGATCATTATCATCATCCAGCGCCCGCGTGCCCAGCGTGTTCGTAGCGCGTTGGACTGTGGGTGACTAGCCCTCTGTGTGTACGGGTTCAATTCCGTGGGCAGGCAGAAAAAGCCACAGATTCTCCAGATTCACGGTGTTCGTGGCACCGAACCGAAGGGTTACGATGTTCATGGCACCGAGCCGAAGAGCTGAAAAGCTCAAGTGCTTCTGGATCGGAAAAAAAAAAAAAAAAAACAATCATCATCCAGCTTGTCCCTGTCAGAACTTGACTTCCTTTATAGCAGCTCTAAATTATTTCTTGTTCTGAATGATGTGTATGACGTCTGCCTCAGTCATACTCAACTCGTCTATGACATCTTGCATCCATTTTCTCAGTAGTCTTCCTCTTCCTTGTCTGCCTAGTATCATGTCCTCCAGAATAATCTTCTCCAAGCAATCATATTATTTTATATGTCAGAATTCTTTCATTCTCTTCTAGAAGCAATCATGTCGTTTTATATGTCAGAATTGTTTCATTCTCTTCTTGAAGCAATCATGTCGTTTCATATTTCAGTAATGTTTCATACTCTTTTACAAGCAATCATGTTGTTTTATATATCAGAATTGTTTCATTCTCTTCAATAATGTCTTCATTTTTCATACCCTTTTCTTCAATTTTAAGATTTTGTAATATTGTTAAATTTGTTCTTTCGTAATGCATTGTATTTTGAATACTTTTCTGTTACATTTGCATTCTAAGTAATTACTCGATTCTTCATCTGTTTTATCAATAATAGATGCGTCATAGTTATACGTCGTTATGGGGAATATAAATGCATGTAAACTTCAAAGTTTTGTTTTTATATTAAACAATTGCCTATCTAAACTTGTTATTAATAAATAAACACATTCTACTTTACATTTCTGCTGCTTAAAACCGCACAACGATAGTACAATTCGGAACAGACAAAGAAATAAAGAAATGAACACAAATATGAACGTGTGTCTATGTGATTGATAGACAGTAGAAGTAAAGTTAGTGATGTTATCTGATATGTGTACCTTCAGTGCAGGCGTACCATCTCTGGATTTTAAGCACGTCCTGGTCAGACATTCTCAACTTTTGACCCATTTTAACTTCTATACCTTTACCTGGTTTGGCAGAAAGTACTGGAAATTGATCATTTATTGCAAAATCGAAAGGTGGGTAGTGCATGATCGATTCAATGTCGTAGGTAGTGTTCATTATAGGCGTATTACTCTTATGGAACTGATCCCTGTCATCTAGTCAATGTTTTTAAAAAAACCATTAACAATTGTATTTAACTGTAATAATTCATACGACTATTCCACTTCTAGTTTAATGTCTTCTATTTGACTCACATGTCACATTCGTGTTCTCCCACACAATAACAGTTAAATATCATAGAATATATCTCACATGTCACATTCTTGTTCTCTCACTTACTGACAGTTAAATATCATAGAATATATCTCACATGTCACATTCTTGTTGTCACACTCACTCACTAACAGTTAAATATCATAGAATATATCTCACATGTCACATTCTTGTTCTCTCACTTGCTAACAGTTAAATATCATAGAATATATCTCACATGTCACATTCTGGTTCTCTCACACATTCACTAGCAGTTAAATATCATATAATATATCTTGAATGTCAAATTCTTGCGATTTAGTAGTGAGATTCACATAATGTTATTACATTCTGTCTTGTCACATTTGTTTTGCCAAGTTGGTAAGGTTATTGCTGTTTGCCTCTCTTATGGTATTTCATTGTCCTTCCATGCGACTTGGAAGATTCCTATGACCCATTTTGCACGTGTCTCTTCAGCTGCTTTGATGGTTTTTGCAGGAAAATAATCCGTGCTTTCTGATTCATGTTTTTGGGCCAATTTTATTACATATTCTACCTCTGCTAATAGTATTGTTGGTTATAGTTCCTCTATCTCCTGCTATGTACTATTTCAGCTTATTTTCCGTAATTTATATAACAATTAAGTAGCTTTTTAAAGTAGTGTCTCTATCTTCCTAGGATTCATTTCGTCCCCAAGATGGGTTACCCTTTTTCGTCATTTACAACTTATGTTGGGTTTTATTTTTCTTTGTGCTGTTGTATTCCTCTTACTTTATTGTAATATTCTCTTGTTACTGTTCTAGAAAATTAAGAAATAAAAGGAACGTGGCTAGACTGTGTTAGAGTCATATATAGGGAAAGTGAAAGAACCATATAAACAAGTGCCGGATTTACAAATTGGTTTCCAGTAACATCAAGAGTACGACAAGGATGAGTTTGATCACCTCTCCTATTCATTATATACATGGATAGTATCACCAAAATAGACGAAACATTACTGGATGTAGACCAACAAAATGAACTGCTCTTTGCTGACGACAAGTGTCTATTAAATAACAATATTGAACAGCTTCAAGAACACATAAACTTACTCAACAAAAACTGCCTGAAATACAACATGAAGATCAACATTCAAAAGACAGAAGGCACGGCTATAAACAGAGAACATAACGATATCAACATGCAAATAAATGACCAAATGTTAAAGCAGGTGAGAGAATTCAAATACCTTGGAAGTATATTCACAACTGATAGTAGACTGGACAGAAATATCGAAACAAGAATTCAGCAAGCCAACAACCTTACATACCAACTTACCCTAATCTTGAACCATCTAGCAATTCCTAGAGATACTAAAAGACAGGTAACAAATGCAATCTTCATACCAACACTGTGCTACCAGTGCCAAACATGGACACTGACAAAAGAACAAGTAAGGAAAATTACCTCCCTGTAAAATTAGATGCTTGAGGAAAGCAGTAAATAAAACAAGAAGAGACCATACAAAAAATAAGGAAATTAGAACAGTCGGAACTACACCTGCTATTAGATTCATTGAAAAACAGAGACTCAAATGGTTTGGCCACTTGGTGAGGTATAACCCGAATACACAAGTTGCAATAGCATACAACCTGAAGATGGAATCATCAAGAGGAAGGGACAGACCAAGAAAAATATGTATTGATGGAGTTACCATGGAGATGGAGACATCTTAAAACTTCACAATACCGAGCGTGTACGGTCACGGAAACCGATTATCAGTTAAACCTGCTACGCCTAGCGACAAAAAAAGCAGTGAAGGACAAAAAGAAAAGAAGCTGTTCTTTCAACTTCTGCCAGAGTGCTTCGAATATTTCCTTGCTTTTTAAACTATTATTATTGCTATATTTGTTTCTTCTCTGATTTGTGTATAGTTTGTATAATTTCCATCAGTTCAGTTTTTTAATAAGCAATTATATGCTTTATTTTTGCTATTCACTATTTCCTTTAACTCTTGTTTCCACGATGTTGAAATTTGACATCACGGAAAATCCTTTCTTTTTGGTGACACATATTTTCTGGACAATCATCTTAAAAGTGTTTTTTAATTTACTCCATTCTTACTCCACTCCATTTGTCTTGATTGTAAGTTTTGCATAACTGTTGTATTCTTTTATGAAAAGTTGCCCATGTTATGCACTTCCTTCCATTCTCGTGGTATTATACCTGTTTTCCAGGACATTTTTAGAACGGCCAGTAGAGCTGCCTTTGCTCTAGTACCCAAGTTCTTGAGCATCTCATTGGTGATCCCATCCTTTCCGGGCGACTTTCTGAGCGTCAGTTCTCTTACTGCCTCTTCTAACTCGTTATTGGTGAACGCAACCGTTAGGTGACTATCAGTTTTTCTTGGCTCGCCTTGGAGGGCTCTCGCTTTTCTCTTAGTGTCATCGACTTTTTCTTTTAATATGCTTACTCTGCTGACTTCGGCATTTTTTGTATTATAATATTTGCGGCTCTCCTTCCCGAGGACATCTTTTTGTTTTGTTCGAGGACTATTTGGGGTCGGCTGGTGTTTTCATCACTCAGCGCATTTGCAAGCTTCCACAATTTATGGACACAGTCTATCAAGGTTCAGTGATTCGGTCTTATCAACCCAACTCTGTCGTGCCGATCGTTTGACCTCTCGCTTGTATGTTGCTGCTGCCGTCTTGTAAGCAGTATTGGTCGTTACTGACTGTGCCTGTTCATCATCATTCCTTGCCAATTCAAGGTCGTTTTCACGTTTCTGAACATCTGCTGTCCAGTATGGCTTGTAATCCTTCCGTGCGCCTCTAGGAATGGTTTCCCGTGCCGCTTTCAGGATTGCTTGTGAGAGTTCCCTTGTCACGGTTCGCATGTTTTTCTTTTCATGCATGTTGATGCTTTCAACATTGGCATCTGTCAATTCCCCGTACTGTCTCCAATTGGCTTTATTGTAGTTCCATCGTGGCAACCACATTTTGGGCTCAGGTACAAATTTTAGGTCTACTTGTAGCTTGACGTGCTTATGGTCACTATCTCGGAGTTGATTTGTGATCGTACGTACTGTTTTTGTGGAGAGGTCACTTGTTGCGAAGGCCAAGTCGGGGTGCTAGTCGTATGCCACCTTCTAGAGTAGAAGGTTGGCGGATCGTCTGGGGTATTGATAAGGAACAGGTTGTTCTCTGTCTCCCAGTCTTCCACTTCTACGCCTCTGCTGTTCGTTTCGAGGTAGCCCCATCTTTCTGAGTGGCTATTGAAATTACCGACCACCATGCATTCTGTGTCGTTGATACTCATTTCGTCGAGTGACAGCGAGATGTCACTTGGGCAGTATAAGTTATACAGAATAATCTGCATTTCTTCACATGTAATTAGGACGCCTACGATCTCTGCTGCTTCAGCACTTTCTGTAGTTGCTTTTGTTTCTTCTTCTTCTTCACCCTTCGCCCCTAGGAAGCATAGGTCCGCAACCAAGGCCTTCCAAGCCCGCCTATCCAAGGCCATCCTTTCCAGATCTCACCACTCTATCCCCGTCCTCTTGCATTCCATCTCTAACTCCCGTCTCCAGGTGTTTCTGGGTCTTCTCTTACTTCTATTGCCCTGGGGTTCCATCGGAGAGCCTGTCTCACGATGCTGTCAGGGGGTTTCTCAGTGTGTGTCCTATCCATCTCCACCTTCTGCTCATTATCTCTTGTTCCACCTGCCGTTGTCCTGTCCTATCCACAGTTCTCTGTTTGTGGTCCTGTCGTACCATCTCAGATGTAGTATCTTGCGTAGGCATCTATTGATGAATGTCTGAAACTTTTTGGTGTTCCCTTTAGTTGTTCTCCATGTCTCTGCTCCATACAGAAGGACAGACTTGACATTTGAGTTAAATATCATTATCTTAGTTTTATTCCTAATCATTCTTGAACTCCATATGTTCTTCAGAATGGCAAATGCTGATCTTGCCTTTTGTATTCTAACCTTAACATCTTCATCAGTGCCACCTTGAATGTTGACGACACTTCCCAGATATGTAAATGTGTCCACCTTTTTAGTGGTGATCCTCTCAATAAGATTGGGTCTCTGGAACCAGCATTTAATCTCATGATCTTTTTCTCCCCATGAATAGTCAGGCCTAGTTGCTGTGAGACTGTTTCTAGTTTTGTTATTTTCTCTTGCATCTGCTGATGGTTGTGAGAGAGGAGTGCTAGATCATCTGCAAAATCCAGATCCTCCAATTGACTCATCATGGTCCATTGTATTCCATTTCTTCCCCTGACAGTTGTTGATCTCATTATCCAGTCAATAGCCAGCAGGAAAAGGAAGGACGATAAAAGTTGCTTTTGTTTGCTTGGCTGATATGCCGTTTCGAACTAGGGTGAGGACTAGACCCTTATGCCATTCTCGGTTAAGTCTGAAAGTTTGGTAACCTCTGATCTCGAATTTATGTTGGGCATTTAGATGGGTTTTTTTGTATGCACGCAACATCAATTTCATCTTCTGCAAGTCTTATGGCGAGTGCTTGCTTTTTGTGCTGAATACCTTCGGCATTCCATTGCACAATGTTTAATCGCCGCTGGCCAGTACTTTGTCGTATTGAACCAGTAGTTTTTTTCCGTGGGCTTCGCTCGCTGCTTTGCCGAAGACGGGAACCTTCGGTAGCCAAAAACGGGCTCCTTCGAGACATGGGGCCCGGTACTCGTCCTGCCCGACGGATCTCCACAAGCGCAGCACCATATCGATATTCTAAATTAGACATATTTATGATAAAATTTGGTCCATGCACACTTAACATGGGTAGCTACGTCACAACTTTCAGTGTCAATTAGAGATCAGTTGCTTGTCTTTCGGCCGTGTATCCGATTTCAACCAACGTTTACTGGTTCGCTCTCCGTTAGCCTTTGACTGTCCCCAGCCAGAACCCACAAGGCAGCAGGTTGCTATTTTCTTTCAGGGCAGCGACAATTAGACAACCTGACCTCCCGGAATCATGATAGTCATCTGCCCAGCACTACCTGTTTTGTTAATGTACTAATAGCGAAACACGTACAAACAAAGTACTATAGTTTTACAAAATACAGAAACAATGACGATAAACAGCAACGTTTCGACTAATAGTTTATCGTCACTGTTTCTGTATTTTGTAAAACTATATTACTTTGTTTGTACGTGTTTCGCTATTTAACAAGTTTTACTGCAGTCTTCCCCCTATTTTGTTAATGGACTGCTTGGTTTGCCTACCATCCAGTTTTGTTTACGGTTTACTCCACTAGCCATTGATTGTCCTCAACCAAAACTACAAGGCAACAGTGGTTCCCTACGAAGAGAACAGGGTCCTGGGACGCTTTATGGACGCTCGGGTCGGCACTAGGCAATTTGTGTTGGCTCTTTCATTTCTTTGATCCGGAAACCTCCGTTGGGGCCCCGTAAATAGTGTTTTATGGGTTGTTTCATTCGGCGCTATCAGCGCAACTTTGGATTTTGCACTTGCCGTTTATCACCTGCCCTGATATTTCCGTGGATGTTAATTGCGTGAACAATCGTACCCTGCCTCAGGGTGGACAGTTTTATAAGGCGCTTGAACCTAACTTTGGGTTTTTCGCTCGGCCAACTTTACCCAATATCATAGTCTACGCTCGGCCACATATACGAAGTTTTATCGCAATCTTCCCTTGTGCCATCGTCACCTCATGTACCACATTTGCCGTGCATCGGGAGTGCCACGATACGCTGACCATCTTGCCCTCATGGCTCTGAGTTTCGCAGCTCAGAAAGCACCTCTCATTCCTTCGCTTGCAGCATTTCACATCTGATGGGAGACTGATACGACCAACATGCTCACACATCTGCCGTTTCATGTATCGTGCCTTGGGCTGCTCCAACACTCAGTTTGACTCGTGCCCATGGCACCGAGTTTCACTTCATGTCTCGGCTTTCTTGGGATGCACATCTCCCTTAAATTCTGTCATTTACTCCGTTGGAGTTGGTGTTTTGTTCACGGACTGATTTAATGAGCCATTTTGCATCACATCGCGACCGAGCACCTTCGATATACGGACACACACCCACCATCAGTAAGACCGCGCGACAGAGCAAGTTTTAATAGCAGACGCTACCTTGTCTCCCTTATTCGCTGGGAGCCTCGTTCGCAGAACTTTGCCACCCCAACAGTCCTCCGTAATTGCTCTCTCTCATAGGTCCTGCCTCTGCAGCCGTCATGTTCAAACCATCAATTACATTCTGAATCCATCTTCTCCGTGGTCTTCCTCTTCTTCTCTTTGTCGGTATGCCTTTTTCCATCAGCAAGTTTTCTTTGATTTTGAGTTCTTTCTGGATAGATCTATTTGTTCTCTTCTCTGTCCAAGATATACGAAGGACTTTTCTGTAACACTTATATTCAAAAACACATATATGTTTTTCTACTGCTTTATTAAATGTCCGTGCTTCACATCCATACGTTGCCACTGGAAATATGCATACTCTTAGTATTCTGATCTTTGTTTTCTTATCAGTTCCGTTCCAAATTGTTTTGAGTTGTTTAATTATTTGTAAAGCCATGTTTGTTCTTCTTTTAATTTCCTTTATCCCATTTCCATCTGTTGTTAGCAGTAAACCAAGATATTCAAAACTGTTCACGTTTTCTACTTTCTCTCCATTGATAAAAATATCATTTGTCATGTTCGTTTTATCTGTTGTCATTAATTTTGTTTTTGCCACATTGAGATATAGAGTTTGTTTTTCTCTTTTAAATTTCACTTCTCCTAATAATTTCTCAATCCATATTTGTGATGTTGACAGTAACACTGTATCGTCAGCGAATCGTAGTTTATGTATTTCTCTTCCTCCGATTATAAAAGGATCAAATTTTTCTTTTACGCTATCTTCTATAACATTCCTCATGATGTTTTTTTGCATATTTGTTAAACATAAAAGGCGACGGAATGCAGCCTTGTCTGACTCCCTGTTCTATAACAAATCAGTCTGATGTATCATCACATGTTCTTACAGCCGCCATTGAAATCACTATAAAGTTCTCTTATTATCTGTATCAAATGTAATGGGAATCCCATTTCTCCCATAACTTTCCACAATTCCTGATGCTCTACACCATAGTTTCCTAACGGAGGCGGTACCGACTACCGGGAGGCGCTGAGAAGTTGGAAGGGGCGCTGGGTTGAAAAGTTAATTTGGGTAGGGGGCGTTGAGAACCTTCCACCGCTCCCTTAAGCTGAAAATTGAAAGTCACGCCGGTTCTGCCGACGCGCATCAACTAGTAGTGCAGTAGACAAAATCTATGCATATTGTGCGAGGCTGTGTCTGAATCAAAGAAAAAATTCAGACAGTATGATTTCGAGTATTTGAAATATGCTTTATTCTTCTTCTCTTCTTCTTCTTTGCGTTCGTTCTTTACCACCAATTTTAATCACTATCTGTGATATGTTTGATCTTTGCCAAGAACGTGTATACGTTGCACATTGGTTTAGTAGGTCCCTAAACGTATAGACTTCTACACGCTTAGGACACATGCATCCGATTTCAGTCAAACCTCCATAGTCGTCTCTTACGACATGCGTGGCAGGTAACAGTGGTTCATTACACCCCAAATTTGGGCCCCGGTAACCAATCGGGCGAATGTTTTATTCAATCACCCACAAACAAGATATTAACAATGTATCTGAACTGCCACAAGATGTTTTCACATAAAGCTATGAAACCTTCGCGATTAGAAGAACATGTGAGCAAAATACATCCTGGCAGAAAAGATGATAATGTATCTTACGTTCAAGATTAGAGATCAACATTCGAGACGTCCAACTTTGATCAACAAAGCAAAACAAGAAAATGATGGGTTACCTCTGCATGCAACATTACCTATTTATTGCTAAATCTGAAAATCCGCACAATATTGGCAAATAATTGATATTGCCAGCTGTGAGTGAGGTTCTGCGTACTGTACTGCATACGACGCGGTCTGAAATTATTTTAATCCTCATTGAGAAATAACACAATGTAGAGTTGAATTATCCAAATGATGTTTTGAAGATTACTTTTGAAGCTTTCTTTATAACTCGATGCGTCTTCTTTACCAGGAAATTAGTCTTTTCTTCGGGCGTACGTTCGCTTCATAATACACGAAAACATTTGTCAAGAACTTTTATTTGCAAGAACATTAGAAACGGACAATAAAGAAAAATCTATATTGAACGTATTGGAATACCATTTTTTAAAAAAAAAGAATTCCGCGGAATAATATCTTGTCTGCTGCCTATGGTGCTCTGGCAATGGTTGGACTACGGGTGATACGTCCTCTGTGAGTGCGGGTTCAACTCCGCGAACTGGCAGAAAAGCCACATGTTCACCAGATTTACGGTGATCGTGGTACCGAACCGAAGGGTTACGATGTCCAGGACAAACAAAAAATAATTATATTTTCTTCCATTTCCCTATACGTCTTCACATAATAATTTTTATTAAGATTTTACTTGCGTGGCTTATCAATGCCACTGGTCTAAAGTTGGTACATAATTTGGTGTCTCCCTTTTTATTATATTGGGATATTAGGTATTTGGATAAATAGTGATCTTTTCCATTTCTTTGGCCATATTCATGTTTTCAAACCTTTTTGCATACTGCATGATATATTAGTATGCTTTACTCTCTTCCTGCTTTGATAAGTTCTGCCGAAATATTATCACATCCTGGTGTTTTTCCCATTTGCAAGCTTTTTATTGCCCATTCAACTTCCTGTAGCAATGGTTCTGGCTCTTTCTCTGTGATTATTTCAGTGTTCGCTCTATTGTCCTTTTCGTTTCTGTACATATACATTTTGCTGCAATATCCTTTCCATCTCTTGAGAATTTCTGTTTGTTCTGTTAGAGTTGTTCCCATAATATCTTTTATTGCATTTAATTTTGGTTTAAGGGGTCTCAATACTCACTAAATGACATATTTTCTTTAAAATATCGATTTTCCAAATATGTTTTATTCTGTTAGTTTTATATCTCTAGAATCGAAATCAGTAAAAAAAATTTGAATTATTTTTTTTTTTAAATTTGAAAATGAGATTTTAAACAGCCCACTCCTCTCGGAAATTAAACGTATTTTTAAGAGGTAATGTCTAGAAATACCGTTTGGTTGGTACATTGTGATCGGGATCCCTATTCTATAAGACATATCGAATAATATATCATTGTAAAGTGCCAGTGTGAGAAAAGTGTAGAGTTCATCCAATTCTATGGAAGCTGAAGCTGCCAAGCTTATTTTTGCCAGGTCAGTGAGAAAGAGACAACTTGTTTATTACCAGTTGCTCTGTGATGGAGATTCCAAAGCTTTTGTAGAGACAAATACATCTTTCAACGATGATATTCAAATTGTCAAAGTAGATTTTATCAATCGCATAGCTAAAAACGTTATCTCATTAGTCTACGTCAATATTTGCCTATATTAAAAAATAGTAGTTCTCCCATGCTCCACATCAAAGAGCATGAGATATCTCAGAAGGAAGGAGGCACATATAATACAGGTGAATTTAACATATAACCATACGGGACGGATGTTCTGTCAATCATATAAGCGATTTGTGTGGAAATTCTTTGATAAGTTAAAGATCTTTTCATATTTCACCAAAAAATATTTTTAAATTGCAGTTTTCTCACAATTGTGATTTTCACTAATTTAGGAAGTGTTCAGTAGGTTAATCTCAGTAACCATTTAAGATATCAATATAAAATTTGGCATACATATAGATCTATCAATACTGAGGGCAGTCAGATATAGAAATACAAGTTTTGAGAAATATATTTTTAAACACAATATTTTTAGTAACCATAGGTTCCTATTTTTGGGTAAAATTGTATATGTCTTATTCGTTTCACTTATATCTGCTTGTTATCTGTCCCAGAACAATTTAAAGTTGCTAGCTGCCTAGAACTATGGCTTATGTAAGTATTTCAATTTTTAAAAAAGAATAATATGAACTAGTTGTGAGTACTTACCTACTTTACGGCATTGTTTATAATCCAACATGGCCGCCATTACCATGGCAACCTGACAAGTAATTAAATTAAAAGTTATATAATATTTCATACCAGACCGTCCCTAGTACTACCTGATAAACAATATTTCATTTGACTGAGAAATAAGGAAGTTAGCAACCGTTTGTCCTGTCTACCCTAAAACGTTATGGTCATTGATTTTATTTCTTTGAACATTTCCTGCTCTCCCTTTCTCTGGTGTTCTACTAACCGTGCACAACAATTTTGTTGGTATTGCTTTTTATCTCATCTTATGTTCTTCCTTATTTATTTTGTTATACTTTTGTAGGCCAACCTATTTTCTTCCTTCGCTATTCCTTGTGCCTTTTTCTCTCTTCTCTGTTGTATTAACTCTAGTGTATCGTTTGCAATCCACTCATTCTTGCTGTTTTTTCATCGTAGAACCATATCTTTGACAGTCGACAATATGATATCTCTAGCATGTGTGGTCAACTCATCTGGTGTCATCTCTTCTTGGACTGTCATCAGTATATCAAATCTGTTCTTTACTTCTACTCCATATTCCTCTGAGATTTTATTAGCGTCAAAACGTGCTGGCTTTAGTTTCTTCTCTAATTTTCTGAGCTTACATTTTATCATCGCCATCAACAGCTCATGGTTACTTCCACAGTCTGTACCAGGCAGGGTTTTGGCCGTTGTTATGTTTGATCTCTATTGCTGTTGGAGTATTATATAATCGATTTGGTGTTTGGTCTTCCCATCTGGTGACGTCCAGATATATAACCTTCTAGGATGTAGTTGAAACAGTCTGTTTGCTATCACCAGATCATTTTCCGCACAAAAAGTTATCAGTTTTTCCCTTGCCTCATTTCTACTGTCTATGCCGTTTTTTCCTACTATTTGTTTTTCTTCTCTTGTTCTATCTTTTCCAATTTTGACATTGAAATCTCCCATTATTATCAAGATGTCGAATTTGCTAACTTTATCTATTGTTTCCTGGAGAATGTTGTAAAATTCCTGTATGTCTTCTTCTGTTGCATCTGTAGTTGGTGCATATATTTGTATAAGTGTAATGGTTCTTGATTTTTCCCTTAAGTCTTACACTAAAGATTATTTCATTTATGGATTGTATCCTAGCTGAGTGTATTAGATGTTTGTTTTTGTAGATATATCACCACCCCATTTCTTCCTTTTTTGTCTCCTCCAGAGTATATAAATATTCCATTTTGTGTATTAAAGTGACCTTGTCCGCTCCATCTATGCTCAGACATTTCTAATATGTTGATATTTAATCGTTCTATTTCTTTCTCAACTATCTGATGTTTTCCCTCATTCCTCGTTCTCACATACCACATTCCTATTTTAATTTTCTTATTAAATCCAACGCATGGGCCTTCCTTGACAACACAGTCAGGCTTTTGGCCGTCATCAGATTTGCTAGTACTAGTCCCCGCCATGGGCCCTTCCCCAGTGTGTTTATACGATCCTCCTAGTCTGGGGGTCTCACCAGCGGATCTTGTTTCTATTATGTTGTATTCCATATTATTGTTTGGGTTTTCTAGGCATTGTCTTGGAAGGTAGTCTGCCATTGCTTTCCTTTCTGTCAGTGACCATACTGGTCCATGACCGTAACCTCTCTATTACAGAGATCCTCTGCCTACCGTCGCGAGTTTTGAAATCATAATTATTGACACTCTGTCGGCTGCTACCTCACTCATACACCACCTGCTCCCATGGCGTCCACGTGACCCTACCGGGTGATGGGGGAGGACTAAACGGGTACTCCACCTTGCCCAAGGGTGTCCTGTAGACTAGCGGAGGGAAGGAGGCGCCTTACATCTCCTTTGATAGAGGTTTACCTCTACCCCACTACCCTACTAAAGATATGGATAGTAAAAAAATGTATATCATTCATCATCATCAAGTGGCATGCCGATAGCCTTATATTATCATTGCTTCTGCATTGTTTTTTTCATGTTTACCCTTTCACCACTGTATTGTTCACTGACTCTCGTACGCTGTTGATTCGTACTTAAATGTACTTGGACATGTTTGCTCGGACATCGGCCAAGAGATGCGTGCTTGTTCAGGGATTTTCGGCCCCTGTAATTTCTTTTCCGTGTTTGCACTACTACCACTACCTGTGGATATCCCGATCCCCTTAGCCAGACCGGAACCTCAATTTGTTTCCAGGGTCACCACGTGGAAGTGGGGGGCAGGGTCTTGGTTAAGGCATCCTTTCGCTAACCCTGGCTCATGTTGCCGCCTTGAGCCTTTGACCCCCATTGTCTAAGCAACATCAGCTTTTAAAAGTTTAATAAACTTATGGAACTGCAAGTTATATAGTTTTAAAACTAAATTACAAATTTTGAATTCCAATGTCGTTTCAATATTAACATACGCCAGCAAGAGCTCTTTTTCTCCACCTTTGAACTCACAATGGAGCAAGGTCTTCAACAAACTTCTTCCAGCTCTTCTCTACTGCCATCATTCCAAATCTTTCCATTTTTAATCTATCCTTTTCATATCAGTCTCCAACTCTCTTCTTCAGGTAAGTCTATGTATTACCCCTACTCCTCTTTTCCTGTCAGTTCCAAAACATTGCCTGTCTTGCAATCCTTCCGGTCGGTCTTCTCAATGTGTGTCCTATCCATCGCCAGCGTCTTTCTCTTATCTCTCACTTCACTGGTATCTGCTTAGATCTTTCTTTGAGTTTCTCGTTCATAATTTTATCATACATTCTCAGTCCCGCTATTCTACGTAAGAATCCATTTATGAAGGTCTGTATTTTTCTGGTGATTTCTTTTGTTGTCCTCCATGTTTCCGAGCCATGGAACAGCACTGACTTTATATTTGTTTGATAGATTCTCAGACGCCCATGTGCTGCCAAGGTCCGAAAGTGGAGGAACATATGCAGCAATGTGTACCTGCCAGGCATGCCGTAAGAGACGATTAAGGAGGGTAGAGCGCATGACTGACTACATCATCCAGTAGAAACAATAAGCCAACATATCTTCAAAAACATGAAACGAACAACCCAATAAGAGTTGGAAAGTGAATAAAGATATAGAAAGCAAGATGAATGTATTTGAACATGAATTAATGCGAAAATTAATGAGCTAAAGATGGGACAAATTCAAGAGAAGTGATAAAATCATAGAAATGTCTGATCAACCACTAGTAACACTTGGTACAATAAAGAGACGATGGATATAGTCATTGAAGTGGGAGACAAAGTGTACACGAAACACTTGTACAAGACACTCTATCAGGCCAGAGAGAGGTATTGAGAACGTACTTGCAAGCTCTATGTAACATAAAACGGTACAAGAGAAATATATATATATATATACTGTACCCGACGTAACTTATGCAAAATGATTAAGAAGGATATTTCTGTATCAGTATCTATCAACCATTATTTCAATACTGGAGAATACTTTACAAGAATTACAGAAAAACAAATAGTTTCTACATTCAGAAATAATGTACATATACTAAACATATTATAAATTGATTCATACTGTAGAACTTCTATATACTAAGCATTTCTTCAATAATGATAGAATTATGTATTAAAACTGTGTTTGAAATAACGTTTCTATAACGAGAACTTCTGTACTAAAATAATATATCATGCATGTTTTCTAAAAGCTGCATTGGTTTACTAAAGATATCATCATCAAATAGCTTGTCCTGAGCAGAACTTTGCCACACCAACAGTCCTCCGGAATGTCTCTCTCTCATAGGTCCTGCCTTTATAGCCGTCATGTTCAAACCATCAGTTACATCCTGAATCCATCTTCTCCGTGGTCTTCCTCTTCTTCTCTTTGTCGGTATGCCTTTTTCCATCAGCAAGTTTTCTTTGATTTTGAGTTCTTTCTGGATAGATCTATTTGTTCTCTTCTCTGTCCAAGATATACGAAGGACTTTTCTGTAACACTTATATTCAAAAACACATATATGTTTTTCTACTGCTTTATTAAATGTCCGTGCTTCACATCCATACGTTGCCACTGGGAATATGCATGCTCTTAGTATTCTGATCTTTGTTTTCTTATCAGTTCCGTTCCATATTGTTTTGAGTTGTTTAATTATCTGTAAAGCCATGTTTGTTCTTCTTTTAATTTCCTTTATCCCATTTCCATCTGTTGTTAGCATTAAACCAAGATATTCAAAACTGTTTACGTTTTCTACTTTCTCTCCATTGATAAAAATATCATTTGTCATATTCGTTTTATCTGTTGTCATTAATTTTGTTTTTGTCACATTGAGATATATAGTTTGTTTTTCTCTTTTAAATTTCACTTCTCCTAATAATTTCTCAATCCCTATTTGTGATGTTGACAGTAACACTGTATCGTCAGAGTATCGTAGTTTATGTATTTCTCTTCCTCCGATTATAAAAGGATCATATTTTTCTTTTACGCTATCTTCTATAACATTCCTCATGATGTTTTTTTTGCATATTTGTTAAACATAAAAGGCGACGGAATGCAGCCTTGTCTGACTCCTTGCTCTATAACAAATCAGTCTGATGTATCATCACATGTTCTTACAGCCGCCATTGAAATCACTATAAAGTTCTCTTATTATCTGTATCAAATGTAATGGGAATCCCATTTATCCCATAACTTTCCACAATTCCTGATGCTCTACACCATAGTTTCCTAACGGGGGCGGTACCGACTACCGGGAGGCGCTGAGAAGTTGGAAGGGGCGCTGGGTTGAAAAGTTAATTTGGGTAGGGGGTGTTGAGGACCTTCCGTCGCTCCCTTAAGCTGAAAATTGAAAGTCACGCCGGTTCTGCCCACGCGCATCAACTAGTAGTGCAGTAGACAAAATCTATGCATATTGTGCGAGGTTGTGTCCGAATCAAAGAAAAAATTCAGACAGTATGATTTCGAGTATTTGAAATATGCTTTATTCTTCTTCTCTTCTTCTTCTTTGCGTTCGTTCTTTACCACCAATTTTAATCACTATCTGTGATATGTTTGATCTTTGCCAAGAACGTGTATACGTTGCACATTGGTTTAGTAGTCCCCTAAACGTATAGACATCTACACGCTTAGGACACATGCATCCGATTTCAGCCAAACCTCCATAGTCGTCTCTTACGACATGCGTGGCAGGTAACAGTGGTTCATTACACCCCAAATTTGGGCCCCGGTAACCACTCGGGCGAATGTTTTATTCAATCACCCACAAACAAGACATTAACAATGTATCTGAACTGCCACAAGATGTTTTCACATGAAGCTATGAAACCTTCGCGATTAGAAGAACATGTGAGCAAAATACATCCTGGCAGAAAAGATGATAATGTATCTTACGTTCAAGATTAGAGATCAACATTCGAGACGTCCAACTTTGATCAACAAAGCAAAACAAGAAAATGATGGGTTACCTCTGCATGCAACATTACCTATTTATTGCTAAATCTGAAAATCCGCACAATATTGGCAAATAATTGATATTGCCAGCTGTGAGTGAGGTTCTGCGTACTGTACTGCATACGACGCGGTCTGAAATTATTTTAATCCTCATTGAGAAATAACACAATGTAGAGTTGAATTATCCAAATGATGTTTTGAAGATTACTTTTGAAGCTTTCTTTATAACTCGATGCGTCTTCTTTACCAGGAAATTAGTCTTTTCTTAGGGCGTACGTTCGCTTCATAATACACGAAAACATGTGTCAAGAACTTTTATTTGCAAGAACATTAGAAACGGACAATAAAGAAAAATCTATATTGAACGTATTGGAATACCATTTTTTAAAAAAAAAGAATTCCGCGGAATAATATCTTGTCTGCTGCCGATGGTGCTCTTGCAATGGTTGGACTACGGGTGATACGTCCTCTGTGAGTGCGGGTTCAACTCCGCGAACTGGCAGAAAAGCCACATGTTCACCAGATTTACGGTGATCGTGGTACCGAACCGAAGGGTTACGATGTCCAGGACAAACAAAAAATAATTATATTTTCTTCCATTTCCCTATACGTCTTCACATAATAATTTTTATTAAGATTTTACTTGCGTGGCTTATCAATGCCACTGGTCTAAAGTTGGTACATAATTTGGTGTCTCCCTTTTTATTATATTGGGATATTAGGTATTTGGATAAATAGTGATCTTTTCCATTTCTTTGGCCATATTCATGTTTTCAAACCTTTTTGCATACTGCATGATATATTAGTATGCTTTGCTCTCCTCCTGCTTTGATAAGTTCTGCCGAAATATTATCACATCCTGGTGTTTTTCCCATTTGCAAGCTTTTTATTGCCCATTCAACTTCCTGTAGCAATGGTTCTGGCTCTTTCTCTGTGATTATTTCAGTGTTCGCTCTATTGTCCTTTTCGTTTCTGTACATATACATTTTGCTGCAATATCCTTTCCATCTCTTGAGAATTTATGTTTGTTCTGTTAGAGTTGTTCCCATAATATATTTTATTGCATTTAATTTTGGTTTAAACGTTATGGTCATTGATTTTATTTCTTTGAACATTTCCTGCTCTCCCTTTCTCTGGTGTTCTACTAACCGTGCACAACAATTTTGTTGGTATTGCTTTTTATCTCATCTTATGTTCTTCCTTATTTATTTTGTTATACTTTTGTAGGCCAACCTATTTTCTTCCTTCGCTATTCCTTGTGCTTTTCTCTCTTCTCTGTTGTATTAACTCTAGTGTATCTGTTTGAAATCCACTCATTCTTGCTGTTTTTTCATCGTAGAACCATATCTTTGACAGTCGACAATATGATATCTCTAGCATGTGTGGTCAGCTCATCTGGTGTCATCTCTTCTTGGACTGTCATCAGTATATCAAATCTGTTCTTTACTTCTACTCCATATTCCTCTGAGATTTTATTAGCGTCAAAACGTGCTGGCTTTAGTTTCTTCTCTAATTTTCTGAGCTTACATTTTATCATCGCCATCAACAGCTCATGGTCACTTCCACAGTCTGTACCAGGCAGGGTTTTGGCCGTTGTTATGTTTGATCTCTATTGCTGTTGGAGTATTATATAATCGATTTGGTGTTTGATCTTCCCATCTGGTGACGTCCAGATATATAACCTTCTAGGATGTAGTTGAAACAGTCTGTTTGCTATCACCAGATCATTTTCCGCCAAAAAGTTATCAGTTTTCCTTGCTCATTTCTACTGCCTATGCCGTTTTTCCTACTATTTGTTTTTCTTCTCTTGTTCTATCTTTTCCAATTTTGACATTGAAATCTCCCATTATTATCAAGATGTCGAATTTGCTAACTTTATCTATTGTTTCCTGGAGAATGTTGTAAAATTCCTGTATGTCTTCTTCTGTTGTATCTGTAGTTGGTGCATATATTTGTAAAGTGTAATGGTTCTTGATTTTTCCTTAAGTCTTACACTAATAGATTATTTCATTTATGGGATTGTATCCTAGCTGAGTGTATTAGATGTTTGTTTTTGTAGATATATCACCACCCATTTCTTCCTTTTTGTCTCCTCCAGAGTATATAAATATTCCATTTTGTGTATTAAAGTGACCTTGTCCGCTCCACCTATCTCAGAATTTCTAATATGTTGATATTTAATCGTTCTATTTCTTTATCAACTATCTGATGTTTTCCCTCATTCCTCGTTCTCACATACCACATTCCTATTTTAATTGTATTATTAAATCCAACGCAGGGGCCTTCCTTGACAACACAGTCAGGATTTTGGCCGTCATCAGATTTGCTAGTACTAGTCCCCGCCATGGCCCTTCCCCAGTGTGTTTATAAGATCCTCCTAGTCTGGGGGTCTCACCAGCGGATCTTGTTTCTATTATGTTGTATTCCATATTATTGTTTGGGTTTTCTAGGCATTGTCTTGGAAGGTAGTCTGCCATTGCTTTCCTTTCTGTCAGTGACCATACTGGTCCATGACCGTAACCTCTCTATTACAGAGATCCTCTGCCTACCGTCGCGAGTTTTGAAATCATAATTATTGACACTCTGTCGGCTGCTACCTCACTCATACACCACCTGCTCCCATGGCGTCCACGTGACCCTACCGGGTGATGGGGAGGACTAAAGGTACTCCACCTTGCCCAAGGGTGTCCGTAGACTAGCGAGGAAGGAGCGCCTTACATTCCTTTGAGAGGTTTACCTCTACCCCACTACCCTACTAAAGATATGGATAGTAAAAAAATGTATATCATTCATCATCATCAAGTGGCATGCCGATAGCCTTATATTATCATGTTCTTTCATAACTTTCTGTCGCTTGTTCTAGCTTATGAGTATATACATATATAAGGTTTTTAAGCCGAAGATTAACTTCATTGTACCGTGTTTTATCCCTATAGGCTCGGTCCCTATAAGCATAAATTTCTTGCTAACTGCCCAGAGTAGTGCACAAAGCATAAACTCCCTAGCTCTGGGAGCAATCCTTAGGTTCTCCGCATTTTCATGTACCCCATGTTATTTGAGTCTCTTCATCCCTTTATGTTTATTTGTTCAGCTTTTCCCATGGGTCGGGAGAGATGTGCATTAATAGTCATTCCGAAATTCTGCTCGTCTGTGTTGCGAGCGGTTCTCATCCAATATAACTGCGTCTGCATTACTACACATACAAGAGTAGCTCTCCCTCGATCCCTACACGCTTAGCTAGACAGGAATCGTTGTCTGTTGGACCAGGGAGGTGGGGTAGGATCTTGGTTCGTGCCAGCTCAGTAATCCTGGCGCGACGTTGTCCCTATGCGCCTTAGAACCCACTACCCATTGGGAAAGCTCACCCTGGTAAATCATAAGCTGGCTGAAACCGGATGGGCGTGCCTAGTCACCATGAGCGCATAATCGACCCAACGTAGATCACACCGTTCTTGTCAAAGAGCCAATTATATATGACGAAAAGAATGATAAAATTGGCCGTGAAGAACGTTCGAAAAGAAGAAGACCTATTACCCTTTTATGAGAAAAAAACGCTTCTGTTCTGTAACAGCTTGATATTACAGAGAGTTGGCTATTAAATAATATAAAATCAAGGACAATTAAATATTTAACTAGCTAAACTAGGTAAAGTGATGTCAATCGACAGATCAGAGTTTACGGATAACGGACATACAGGGGAACCAAGCTCAAAGGTCACGAATGCGGTCGCAATTATTGCTGTAGACAATATGTATTAATGCAAGGGACAATTCCATAAAATTAATCTTATTATAAGAAGGTGTGTTATTTAGTATAATTATATTCTATAATTTTATTATATTTTATATAAAATTGGGGATTCAATGGATAATTAAACGGACTATTTGAGCTCGAGTCCTCGTTTATCTTGGAAGAAGTTTGGCTGCGTAAGAATGAATATATCTTCCGACTGAATGAAAATGGCAATGTTTTGGCAATTATCATTGCAATAGCAATCAAAGGTCAGAGGTCGCTATCTTATGAGGAACGTGTAAACTAGCTCCAGAAATAATGCACGCCACACTGCTTGAGGTATTATAGGATAATTGAAACTTCAGTATATATAATGTTTTTTAATAAGGTCATATTATATAAATAACAGGATTGTTATATTATTCTGATATAATATTTATATTTTAGTGTTATATATTCAACTTTCAAAGCTAATCAGTGTCAAGTTAAAAGTAATAATTACGAAAAAATAATTTATAAAATAATAAGTACAGGTTAATTCTTTTTGGTTTGGTAGGACCGGTTCTTACTGGCCCCTAATGACCAGGGCGTATACTAATTAGGGGTTAAAGATTATAAATTTCAAATTTCAGACCGTGTATGATATTTTAGCGTTATATACCAACTTTAAAAGCTAATCAGTATCTCGATGAAAGTAATAATTATGAACAAATAATGTCTAAAATAATAAGTACAGATTACTAATATTTTTGGTGGTGCCTGGCCCTTCTGGCCCTTAATGACGAGCCGCCCCTGCTAATCAATATAGTCATCAACATCTACATAAATATCTAATTATCCCCTCAGAATGAATGCCCTCCTCTACCCCACTCACGCCACGTAACTCTTCCGGTTACACTTTGACTCGCAAGTCAAGGGCTTAACCACTTAGCCACTGTGAACACTATATATATATATACAACAATACATATACATATATACTATTTCTTTTTGTATCCTGATCGCTTAGTTATTGTACTAGCTAATATAGCTAGTTGGTATATCTTTCAAAGTTAAATTGCTATGTTTCTACTGTTTATGCTTTCGTTCTTTCCACCACTTGTTGCCCTCCCCACTCTCCTTTTGTGATTTGTATGTCCATCAAACGAGGATAGGTTGTGCTACTTGTTTACATCTTCATACTAGCAGTCCAGCACATCCGAGTATCGGCAGTTGGTGTTGTTTGTGGTCTGCAGCCATGGCCCATGACATATTCCTCACTAATTAATAGCCAGGTTGAGTATGTGGCCTAGGGGATAGGGATTCGGTCTATTAACCCCCATGTTCGGAGTTCGAATCACGCTGCGGACAGTTTGGTTACAAATTGTTTCGTGTGGATTTTTTCGAAAGGACGATGGCCCCACCTGTTCAAAAGCAACTACTGGATGTAATAATGCCTAGAAAAATCACACACAGCGTTAAAAAGCTGGGATTGATTCGCAAATGCCTGTAAAGGATATCCAAATTAACTTTTAATTACTAGACACCACACTTTCGTATAGGAACCATTTTGTCTTTGCTCTTTTATTGACACATATGCCAAATTGAACAATTACATGCTTATGAACAATTGAACAATTACATACATCTCATCATCAAGGTGCGTATCCTTTATATGACGTT
Organism: Arion vulgaris; assembly: GCA_020796225.1. Lineage (NCBI taxonomy): Eukaryota > Metazoa > Mollusca > Gastropoda > Stylommatophora > Arionidae > Arion > Arion vulgaris. The sequence goes on from CM036757.1 coordinate 45,517,977, forward strand.
GCTCTCTTTGCAGCGCATCTGAAATTCACTCTGTCTCTTGCCAGTTCACCCACTTCGTCAATGGTCATGTTCATGGTTTCTTTAATATCTTGTAGCCATCTTCTTCTTGGTCTGTCTCTGCGTCCTGGGACCCTGCCCTCTAATAGTGTTCTTTCCAGACCATCGTAACGCTTAATGTGCCCAAGTATCTAATTTGTCTGTATAGTATGTTGTTTATCAGCATATTCTCTTTAACATTTAGAACTTTCAGGACATCAGTGTTATTTTTTTTTCTGTCCATGGTATAAATACATATACATGCATAAAATTAATTTTACCGAACAGCGAATTTCATGCCTCTACAACTATTCCATGAAATGTGTATATGGTCTGTACCAAAGAACATTGACAAGGATGTGTCGCTTCGAGATCGTTCAGGATAAGGAAATTGTACGACTATTCTTCTTGGGGCATGCTTCTTTGTGTCATCTTATATAAATTTATAGTCTTCACTCTCGAGTCCTTCCTGTGCAGATAGCGTGACCATAGAGGGTCACGTTTACATTGACTGCTCTGTCACGACCATTCAATCAACTATATGTCAAAGATCTCGACCGACTCCATGGTTTGACATTGTGTTTTGGTTTGCGTCTTTATGTTTAAAGGTTGGGATATATAGACAACACCAACTGACAGAATATATCGAGACCTGGCAATATTGGTTACACCAACGAGTCAACGTCGTGAAGATCTAATCCTTCTACAGGATTTCAGAGTCGCCAGTCCTCGTACCCGCTGCATATTGTTTATGTCATTTCCTATTCCAGGACTTCAGCCAAGGGACTTCAGCAGCCGTCGTCACACATACTTAATACTTGTCTGATGTGCAGACAACTCTCGGAGCAGCAGCGTATACACTATCACTTCAACGTGTAGATGGCATTACTTGATCATAACTGCCTTGCAAGACATCAGTCCATTTCCAGGAGCATTGAGTATAGGCGAAACAGGTCTTTGCCTGTCTCCCTCTTTTCATGCAAATATGGCCCATCAAGACAGGGTATCGTCGTTCTAGCTTCTTTGCCTTGCCTGCATGTTTCTCTTTTGAAATGTGGCATTAGCATGCTTGTATGTTACTAACATGGACTGTTTTCTGAGCGCATTCTCTCTCTCTCTCTCTCTCTCTCGCAATCCCCGCCTAGACTGATGAACCAAATTTTATCATGAATTTTACTGTTGCTTTCAGAGACTCCGTCCCTCCGTACAGTTTCTCACGAACCTCTGTATTATCGGGCCACGTTTCTTCTCTCAGGGCTGCTAAGCGCTGGCAGTCTTGCAGTTTATGCACTGCCGTCATGTAAGCCTTTTCGCAGTGCACTGGTTAGTTGTGCCGATTTTAAACTTGTTAAACATGTGAGCTGGGAGTCTGTTGTATCCGTTACGAGGCGGAATAGGAAACTTATTCACTACGGGACAGACCATAGTACCCATCACTGCTGTTGTGTAGTGGATGGTCTTTCGATCATTTTTTATTGTACTGCCAGCCGATGGTTGTTCTGGCCTCCTCATAGCTGATCTCGACATCAGTCTGCGGTAGTCGCCCTCCTACTTTTGCTAGCCTGTCAGCTTCTGTCGTTGCTGCTTATGTTACAGTGTGATGACATCCATTGAATGGCCGTGCTTTCTTCTTCTTCTTATTGTTCTTAACGTTCTTTACGGCCAATGTTATCATTCTTTTTGTTATATATAATTGGTCCTTTGACAAGAACGTAGTGATCTACGTTGGCTTGATTATGCGACTTTTACTGAGGTGAGCTTTGCCAGGATACGATCCTTTCTGCCGAGTAATTCGGCCCAGATCTTCGCCTTTTCGATCATATTTGCCGTATATTTGGGCTTTGTGATCCTCACAAAATCAGTGAGTTACACTGTTATGCCTTTTCTGAGTGTGAGGTCGTTTCGGATTAGGGATATTTCACGGGGCTTATAAGATTGTCCTCGGACGGCGTCTTACTCATATACAACACCGTATAAAGTATCGGCCTTCGCCAATGTTCGGATCCGGACAGCCTGTAAGATCTTTACATTGTCGACCTTACTTTACTGTTCACTTTTGAGTTTGTTCCGGAGTAGGAACATTCTCATCCTTTTCGAGACGCGTGTTGAACTATATGGGCACACATTTCGCCACTGGATGTACCTCTCGTCCTTTCATGTTTACTAATCTCCCCATCGGCAGAGAAACTGGAAATTTGTGGATGGACATTTGATTTACACGTCGAGATTGTGTATGGAGTCTCTTGTCGGAGATGGATATTGTTTTCTGTCCTTACTCCGGGGGAGTAGGGATTCTATCAGAGACGTTTCGCTGCCGTTTCTTTTGTTCGGGAACGTCAGTAATATTTTGTTGGACGTCGGCCAGAAGATTCGAGCATTTTGTTCGCATGGACCTGCAATTATTTTTCGTACTTGCACTGCTACCACTACCAGTAGCTCTCCCCGATCCCTGCTCCCATTAGCCAGACCGGAACCAAAGTCTGTTTCCAGGGTCACCACGTGGAGGTAGTGGACAGGGTCTTGAATAGTAAGAAGCCGTTTATTCACCATACGTTCTATGAGTTTGCCTGTGCAGCTTAGGAGGCTTATTATTCTGTAACTCGCCGGGTCGATTATATCTTTGCCTGTCTTTTAGATGGGTACCATGATCGCTTCCTTCCATTCTCTTGGAACTATGCCTGTCCTCCACATCATATTTAGGACGCCCAGCAGAGCTGTCTTTGCTCTAGGCCCCAAGTCTTTAATCATCTCA
>CM036757.1:45525764-45780761 GCA_020796225.1 Arion vulgaris
AGTGTCCATGTTTGGCACTGAAAGCATAATGTAGGGAGAAATATTGTGTTGAACAATGCTATTTTGTGTTTATTGTGACATGTTTACATTTTAAAATTGGCGCGATTTGTCCGAGTGATTGATTGGCTTTGTTGCATCTATGTTGGATTCCGTTAATTATTCTTCTGTTTGCTGAAAAGATGCTTCCTAGATGTGTAAGCCCTTTGACTTGTTTTAATGGGTGTTTGTTGATGGTGATACTGGTAGAGTTTTCCTCTCTAGCGAATCTCATTAATTCAGTTTTTTTCGATGTTTATTCTCATATTGTATTCATTGTATGCTAACTGGAGTACGTTAATGTGTTGCTGTAGCTGTTCCTATGTAGATCTATGCTCGTACTTTATTGATTACTCAAATGCATTTGATTGTGTGGAGCATCAGGAAGTGTGGAAAATAATCGAATTAATGGGATTTCCGTTATATTTATCCAGTGTCGGATCGTGATCATTTTTATTGGTGGGGCCAGACAAAGTTTTCGAAACGTGGTCTTTTTGGGTTATTATATTTTAATTTATAAAATAATAAATACACGTTACACCTTATTTTTAGTGCGGCCGGCCCCACTGGCTCTTAATGCTGAGCCGCCACTGCATTTATCCTAGAACATAAGATACTTATCTTGTGATCAAATAGCAACTGTTAGAACATGCGATCTATATCCCATTGGTTTGTCATAGCGCAGGAGCATCACATTGGTACAAATAATTGCAGCAAAAATAAAAGCAGAGGAAGAAACAGATTGGTTTATAATACTTACAGGAAGTTGTAGAGCAAGTCAGCAAAAGTGACATCTTATTAAATAATAGATTATATCAATGCCAAAGTTGACAAAGATAGAACAGGAGAAAAATGAAGATATTATGCTGTATTATGTCGCCTTGTCTATTTAAAATATATGATGAAAACGCCATGCAGGTTGTTACAGAAGTTAGAGTAAAAGAACAAGACGATCCATTTGATAATCGGAGGAAGAGAAATACATGAATTAAAATATTCTACTTTCAACATCAAGAAAAGGTATTGAGAAATTAATAATGCAAGTACAAGAGAAAAGTGAAAATCAAAAGCTATGTAGCCAACACAAAAAAAAATAATAACAAATGGTAAATCAAGCATGACAATGGACATTCTTATCAAAGGAAAGAAAATAGAAAAGAAACAGTTTTATATATATATCACGTTTCACTGCTAACAAGAGATGGTAATGAGATGAAAGAAATTACAAGAAATACAAACATCGTCTTGCGACATAAAACTAACAAAAACAGTATGGAATGAAACTGATAGGACAGATCAAAATACTATGAGCATGCATATTCCTAGTCGCATCGTATGGTTGTGAAGCATGGACATTTAGAAGCAAGTGAAAAAAAATGTAAGTCCTTTTGAATATAAGTGTTACAACAGTCATCTGTACGCCTATTTCGTGGACAGAAAAAAATGAAGAAATAGATATATTCAGATAGAAATCATAATCAAAGAAAACTGACTGATGTTACAACTAAGAATACAAACATTGAAGTATGTTGTACTAAGAATACAAACATTGAAGTATGTTGAACTAAGAATACAAACATTGAAGTATGTTGAACTAAGAATACAAACATTGAAGTATGTTGAACTAAGAATACAAACATTGAAGTATGTTGAACTAAGAATACAAACATTAAAGTATGTTGAACTAAGAATACAAACATTGAAGTATGTTGTACTAAGAATACAAACATTGAAGTATGTTCAACTAAGAATACAAACATTGAAGTATGTTGAACTAAGAATACAAACATTAGTATGTTGTACTAAGAATACAAACATTGAAGTATGTTGTACTAAGAATACAAACATTGAAGTATGTTGAACTAAGAATACAAACATTGAAGTATGTTGCACTAAGAATACAAACATTGAAGTATATTGAACTAAGAATACAAACATTGAAGTATGTTGAACTAAGAATACAAACATTGAAGTATATTGTACTAAGAATACAAACATTGAAGTATGTTGGACTAAGAATACAAACATTGAAGTATGTTGAACTAAGAATACAAACATTGAAGTATGTTGAACTAAGAATACGACAATTGAAGTCTGTTGAACTAAGAATACAAACATTGAAGTATGTTGTACTAAAAATACAAACATTGAAGTATGTTGAACTAAGAATACAAACATTGAAGTATGTTGGACTAAGAATACAAACATTGAAGTATGTTGTACTAAGAATACAAACATTGAAGTATGTTGAACTAAGAATACAAACATTGAAGTATGTTGAACTAAGAATACAAACATTGAAGTATGTTGTACTAAGAATACAAACATTGAAGTATATTGTACTAAGAATACAAACATTGAAGTATGTTGTACTAAGAATACAAACATTGAAGTATATTGGACTAAGAATACAAACATTGAAGTATTTTGTACTAAGAATACAAACATTGAAGTATATTGTACTAAGAATACAAACATTGAAGTATGTTGTACTAAGAATACAAACATTGAAGTATGTTGTACTAAGAATACAAACATTGAAGTATGTTGGACTAGAATACAAACATTGAAGTATATTGTACTAGAATACAAACATTGAAGTATGTTGAACTAAGAATACAAACATTGATGTATATTGTACTAAGAATACAAACATTGAAGTATGTTGGACTAAGAATACACACATTGAAGTATGTTGTACTAAGAATACAAACATTGATGTATGTTGTACTAAGAATACAAACATTGAAGTATGTTGGACTAAGAATACAAACATTGATGTATGTTGAACTAAGAATACAAACATTGAAGTATGTTGTACTAAGAATACAACAATTGATGTATGTTGGACTAAGAATACAAACATTGAAGTATGTTGAACTAAGAATACAAACATTGAAGTATGTTGGACTAAGAATACAAACATTGAAGTATATTGGACTAAGAATACAAACATTGAAGTATGTTGTACTAAGAATACAAACATTGAAGTATGTTGTACTAAGAATACAAACATTGAAGTATGTTGAACTAAGAATACAAACATTGAAATTTTGTTGGATTAAGAATACAAACATTGAAGTATGTTGTACTAAGAATACAAACATTGAAGTATGTTGCACTAAGAATACAAACATTGAAGTATGTTGAACTAAGAATACAAACATTGAAGTATGTTGGACTAAGAATACAAACATTGAAGTATGTTGAACTGAGAATACAAACATTGAAGTATGTTGGACTAAGAATACAAACATTGAAGTATGTTGTACTAAGAATACAAACATTGAAGTATGTTGGACTAAGAATACAAACATTGAAGTATGTTGGACTAAGAATACAAACATTGAAGTATGTTGGACTAAGAATACAAACATTGAAGTATGTTGGACTAAGAATACAAACATTGAAGTATGTTGGACAAAGAATACAAACACTGAAGTATGTTGGACTAAGAATACAAACATTGAAGTATGTTGGACAAAGAATACAAACACTGAAGTATGTTGTACTAAGAATACAAACATTGATGTATGTTGAACTAAGAATACAAACATTGAAGTATGTTGTACTAAGAATACAACAATTGATGTATGTTGGACTAAGAATACAAACATTGAAGTATGTTGAACTAAGAATACAAACATTGAAGCATGTTGTACTAAGAATACAAACATTGAAGTATGTTGGACTAAGAATACAAACATTGAAGTATGTTGAACTAAGAATACAAACATTGAAGTATGTTGAACTAAGAATACAAACATTGAAGTATGTTGGACAAAGAATACAAACACTGAAGTATGTTGGACTAAGAATACGACAATTGAAGTATGTTGAACTAAGAATACAAACATTGAAGTATGTTGTACTAAGAATACGACAATTGATGTATGTTGGACTAAGAATGCAACAATTGAAGTTGAAGTTGGAAATATAAAGATAAACGAAGGGTTGGAAAAGACAACAATGAAGAGAGGCATCACGGGAAAGAGGAGAAGAGCAAGACTACTGATAAGATGTATTCAAAATGTGACTGATGCTCACCATGATGGCTGCGGTCTTGGACATCTGGTCTATGATAGAGATCAATTTCGAAGGACTGCTAGTCCACTAGAATTACGAATTGGCAGTGCAACATCAGCTTTTAAAATACTAAATAAAAATATGGAAACTACAAGTTATATAATATTAAAACTAAATTACGAATGTTCTATCTCAAAACTAGCAGATGTACCGTTCTTCACTTGAATTTAGTTTAAATCTAGTTTACAATTACATTTCTTATCCTTTTCTGCTGATCTTCCAAGTTGTTCTTCATTAGTTTCATCATCAATTGCCTTTACACTCCTCTGACGCTTGTTGTCAAGCCTAATAACTAAGCTTTCCCCTCTCTCTCCATGTTTCTGGCTTTTATTTTTCTTTTCTTATCATTCTCCAATTGCATATCTCTAACTTCATTAGTTTCGATAGATCTATGAAATGTTATCAATTTCCAAAATTTTCAAGTCCCAAAATGTGTGAGAATGAGAATGTTAAAGATACACTCAGCCCGTCTGCCCAGCGTGTTCGTAGTGCGTTGGACGACGGGTGACAAGCTCCCTGTGAATGCGTGTTCAATTCCACATGCTGGCAGAAAAGTCACAGGTTCACCAGATTTACGGTGTTCGTGGAACCGAACCGAAGGTTACAATGTACATGGCACCGAGACGAAGAGCTGAAGCTACAGTGTGTTCTGTATCAAAAAGAAAGATACAAGCACCGTCCTCTAAAAATCAGCTAAAATAACAATTGGCAAATTGAATTTATTCAGATTAAAACCTGATAGAATAGTGACCAGATGTGTTTATAAAAAGAAAATATTTGGCCCGAGCGTGAATCGAACGTATATCTACCACATGGTAGAATGTAAACTTATGACTTATGCCAAGCGCTGCTCTTTACAAATATGTTAAAATACGTTATAATAATAGTTGTAATCATTACTCATGTGACCGGCAAGTGAAAACATGAATTCCTCTTTTCAGTTTTTTAATTTTTTATGACCATTTTGTTAATTTGGAATTTAGATATAGAGACGAACCAATAGACCTGTTGTATAATTATAAATATATATTTTTATAAATATATTCTTATATATATATATATATGTTGAAGGAAAATATTTCCTAAATTATGCTGTAACAGAACATCTTATATAATTTGTTTTCATACATTGTTTACTAGACTTTCAGTTCACGTTCTGATGTTCCTATGTCACAGTTGTTATATTAACATATTTATGTGAGTTCGGTGACGATTTCAATTGTGTCTATCATAAACTTGGTGTCCATGTTGTTCGGTTTATTATTTCTGCGACATCTCTGCTGTTGAAGTACAATAAAAATGTTGACTATTTTCACAGTTTAGTGTCAGTTGTAATTTCAGTTTTAATCAGTTCAGTTGTTTGTACGAGTATCCACACAAGACCAGTTTGATAAACCATTAGATGTATATAAGAGCAACGACAGCTGAGATATACATTTACATCGAGTCTTCAAGTACAATGTGACATGGAGCATTTCTCCATTGGTCCACGTGTACATCTTGAAAATAGATTATGTTTGTATGTCTATGCACATCTATCTCTCTATATGAATATTTGTAAATCTATCGATTCTAAAATTGTTTCTTTTGTATTTAGTCGAGTTGCACCATCGTGGTTTAATCGTTACAAATTATTCTAATCAATTTATTTATAATTTCAGACTTAGAAAAGAAGACAGACAAGACACTGCTTTTTTAACTGTTGTAGTATATACTATGAGAATGTCTACAGTGGCGTAACCTGATAATGCGAGATAGGTGTGCAGATACTTAAAATGAATATGGGCACATACTTTTTAACCCATTCTCACTTTTTATTGAAAAGCAAACTATATTCAACTATGCACCGATAGTTATTGAACTGGGAAAGACATATTTTTAAATAGTACATATTCCACATACATGTTTCACTAAATATCACGTCCATTCTTCTTCTTTTGCAGAAACATCTCTGTGACAGCATCGTAAAATATCATCTCCATTCTAACCTTGCTCAAACCTCTCTGTGACAGCATCGTAAAATATCATCTCCATTCTAATCTTGCTCAAACGTCTCTGTGACGGTATCGTAAAATATCATCTTCATTCTAACCTTGCTCAAACGTCTCTGTGACGGTATCGTAAAATATCATCTCCATTCTAACCTTACTCAAACTTCTCTGTGACAGCATCGTAAAATATCATCTCCATTCTAATCTTGTTCAAACTTCTCTGTGACGGCATCGTAAAATAGCATGCACATTCTAACCTTGTTCAAACTTCTCTGTGACGGCATTGTAAAATATCATCTCCATTCTAATCTTGCTCAAACTTCTCTGTGACGGCATTGTAAAATGTTATTCTCCATTCTAACCTTGCTCAAACTTCTCTGTGACGGCATCGTAAAATATCATCCACATTCTAACCTTGCTCAAACTTCTCTATGACTGCACTGTAAAATATCATCTCCATTCTAACCTTGCTCAAACATCTATGTGACGGCATCGTAAAATATCATATCCATTCTAAACTTACTCAAACATCTCTGTGACGACATAGTAAAATATCATCTCCATTCTAACCTTACTCAAACATCTCTGTGACTGCATCGTAAAATATCATCTCCATTCTAACCTTGTTTAAAGTGCATGATCAATAGACAAAAGTGCATGATCAATAGACAAAAGTGCATATTCAATAGACAAAAGTGCATGATCAATAGACAAAAGTGCATGATCAATAGACAAAAGTGCATGATCAATAGACAAAAGTGCATGATCAATAGACAAAAGTGCATGATCAATAGACAAAAGTGCATGATCAATAGACAAAAGTGCATGATAGATAGACAAACGTGCATGATCAATAGACAAAAGTGCATGATCAATAGACAAAAGTGCATGATCAATAGACAAAAGTGCATGATCAATAGATAAAAGTGCATGATCAATAGATAAAAGTGCATGATCAATAGATAAAAGTGCATGATCAATAGACAAAAGTGCATGATCAATAGATAAAAGTGCATGATCAATAGACAAAAGTGCATGATCAATAGACAAAAGTGCATGATCAATAGACAAAAGTGCATGATCAATAGACAAAAGTGCATGATCAATAGATAAAAGTGCATGATCAATAGACAAAAGTGCATGATCAATAGACAAAAGTGCATGATCAATAGATAAAAGTGCATGATCAATAGAAAAAAGTGCATGATCAATAGACAAAAGTGCATGATCAATAGATAAAAGTGCATGATCAATAGATAAAAGTGCATGATCAATAGACAAAAGTGCATGATCAATAGACAAAAGTGCATGATCAATAGACAAAAGTGCATGATCAATAGACAAATGTGCATGATCAATAGATAAACGTACATGATCAATAGATAAAGTGCATGATCAATAGATAAAAGTGCATGATCAATAGACAAAAGTGCATGATCAATAGACAAAAGTGCATGATCAATAGACAAAAGTGCATGATCAATAGACAAATGTGCATGATCAATAGATAAACGTACATGATCAATAGACAAAAGTGCATGATCAATAGACAAAAGTGCATGATCAATAGATAAAAGTGCATGATCAATAGACAAAAGTGCATGATCAATAGATAAAAGTGCATGATCAATAGATAAAAGTGCATGATCAATAGATAAAAGTGCATGATCAATAGATAAAAGTGCATGATCAATAGATAAAAGTGCATGATCAATAGATAAAGTGCATGATCAATAGATAAAAGTGCATGATCAATAGATAAAAGGCTTACCCGTGTGTTGCCGGAGCTCTCATGGGGAGCAAAGAATAGTAAAAGTGTGACCTACAAGGCACGTCGTAAAAGGGGACTGATGTATGGGCTTAGGAAGTTACCCCGTAAATTAAAAGCGTCGCAAAAATCGGATGTGCTGGCCTACTTGTGGTAGCTTAACTGGCACAACGTACAATCACTCTTAGGCTCAGAGCACATACAACTGATAAGAGTGGTTTAACAAGTATCAGTTATGGATCGTTTGAAGGAAAATACTAAAGGATAAGATTGGAGAGTCTATATTGACTGTGTGTAGTTCTGCAACAACTGTAGATTCGTTTTAATGAAGAAAACGACATTAAAACAGACGCAGTAGTTTTCATTTGATCAACTAGGCATCAAAGTTAACTAACAAACAGACTATTTGATCTTGACTTTGCCGATGACGTGGCCATATTGAATTCAACCACACAAGCAACCCACAAACTAACGAGCAATCTTTGCACATTTGCAGAACAGGTTGGTCTTCAGATTAATTCTGCCAAGACCAAAATATGGACCTCACAAACTCGGCAGACAACATCGTAATAAATGGCCAAACACTGGAGAAAGTTGAACATTTTACATATTTGGGTAGTAAAGTGTCAAACAACGGAGACACGATGAAAGAAATAAACTCTCGTATTGCTATAGCAGCTAGTGCCTTCACTAAATTAACGAATATCTGGCAATCTCAAGACCTTAGTATATGCACACAAGTTAAATTATTTAGATCATGTGTGATTCCTGTACTGACCTACGGTTGTGAAAGTTGAAATCAACAAAGAAAATTGATAAGAAACTGGACAGGTTTAAGAATAAATGTCTACGAAAATTATTAAAAGTAAAATGGAGTGATTTCGTTTCTTACAACACAGTGAGAGATAGAACACACCAACAACCCGTATCAAATATTATAAGAAACGAAGGTGGAAATATTTAGGTCATGTTCTTAGATCAGACGAAAATAGACTAAATCGACAAGTCCTTATGTGGTCACCAGTTGGGAAAAAAAACGGGAAGACCAAAGACACACTTCGAAGAACCATCCAACAAGAAAGTAAACTATTGCGATGTAAAACCATACAAGATCTCCAACTGCTAGCAAAGAACCGTATCACATGGAGATCTAAAACCTCTGCCCTATGTGCCGCCTTTGGTATGAAAGGAACAAGCTAACTAAGTAGTTGCTTAAGTGTACCTGGCTCAAATTCCGCGGTGGTAGCTTCAAAGCAAATTCGTTCCTTTGGATTTTTACGAACGGTAAAAATAGACCTCACCGTTCAGAAACCAGTGGCAAACTACTAACATTTAAGTGGTGCTAACATAGAGAATGGACAACTCGTTTACAGAGTTGATCAATTAAAATGTTCACGTATCAACAGCTACTCTCTTAAAACGTGGGTGTTAACTGTGATGCGGCATGTACGGCTCTCATTCAAGTTCTGGGCTATGTCACTGGTGGCAAAGACAAGGTCTGGGGATATATTTTATATCTTCTTGAGAAGATGGTTGGTGGGTCATCGAGTCTTGTCCTGAGCTAGAGGTTGTTATCTATGTCCCACTGTTCTAACCCCCTCCCCACCTTTACATTAGTGTCTTGGCATCACCACCTTTCTTAGTGACTGTTCAAATCTCCCATCTCCCACTACTAAACAGTTTGTATTGGTCAGTGGCATGGTTTCCAGCATAAGAGGTATGTTAGTTCGAATCTGTTAGTTGTCTACAAAGATGCACATTCATATGATTTCTGCTTCCCCATTTGTGTTGACTTTCGTTTCATGGTGTATTTGTTGCTCACGCATATAAGCTCTCCCCCATCCCCCGTGTGGCCTTATCTGTATAACTGATAACCTCGGACAGAGAATCTGTGTGGGGGGGTTTGATGTGTGATTCTTGAATACATGCAAGATCTATTTTTCACTAGTGCCTGCTTTTTGGTGTAAATGTCCTCGGCGTTCCATCGGATTATGTTGAATCTCCTGAGTCTGGTGGGGTTTGATCTGCAAGATTTTCCTGCCGTTCCTTTGCTTTGGCACCAGTGACAGCGTGATCACCAGAAGTTATTTTTGGCCGCCCTCGTGATGGTTGGTCCAATATTCTTTCTCTGTGGCTAAGTCTAGGGGGCAGAGCAGCGACAATAGAATCCGTTATCTCATTTCTCATTTTGAATGGTCATTGCACCATGGTATGCGTCTTACGGCCTGGTGCATCTGGATCTGCAAACATTGTTTCCGGTTAGTATTCCTAGTCGTTGATTGCTACGCAATCGTCCTGCAAGGGCAGATTCTAACCATCTGCATCGCGTCCGAAGGTGGGAAAAAACCATAAAAACATAGAAACATGTATTAACTATAGAATATGTGCGTTCCTTGTGAATATTTTTTAACCACGGTAAAGAATCAGAAGAGAATTTCTTAATTTTTCGGGCGTCGTCACTAGACACAACAGTTAGTCGCTGTTTGGAAAACCAAAGACATATGTAATTTGAAGATTGTTCTATGACCCAATCTGGAGTGGTCATATTGAGTAAATTCTGAAAACTTATTGTAAAATCTTCTGTTCGCGCTTCCAAATGCTGGATAAATATAAGAATATCTACATCAGTTGTCACATCGACGTCAAATGTTAATACAACTCAAGTTTTGACATGAACTCGAATAATTGCTTTTGCTTTGACCAAATTAGACTCATTTACTTACAGTTGTAAGTTCGGTTCATCAAATGTGTTGTATAAATCTGTCAGATTAGCAATATTGCTATAACCTTTCAATAAAATATATCTAATAGAATCATTTTTGATTCAATTGATTCAAAGAGTTTTTAACATCATTTCAGAGAGGTACCTGTTGACAGCCAACGAACTTCTGTGTGCACTAGTAAACTATTGAAGTCTTCGTTGTTTTCATCACAAAGATTTCTAAATAATCTTTCCTCGAGAGTATTATCTTCTGGTCATGTTAACTGTTGTAATTACATACTGTAGTGCGCAATGAAGGCAATTACTAAGATTTTTGTGACAAAACGTTGTCGGTGAATCACACTATGCACGGCAACTACATTTGGGACAGTTTTTTGAAATATGAAATCAACTATCTATAGCGTCCAACCATTGCTAGAGCATCCTCGGAAGCGGACAAGATGTTATTCGGCGGAATTCTTTTTTCTTAAAAATGGTATTCCAATACGTCAGATATAGATTTTTCTTTATTGTCCGTTTCTAATGTTCTGGCAAATAATAGTTCTTGACAAATGTTTGCATTTTTAAAGAAGAGAACGTGCAGGACTTTAAAATTTCAGCTAAGGGGCGGCGGATGGTGCTCAACGCCCCCTACAAATTTACTTTTGACCCAGCGCCCCCTTCCAACTTCTCGGCGCCACCAGTGGGCGTACCGCCCGTTGGGAACCTAAGATCTATTTATTTCAACTTAGTTTTCTCTTTATCGTCCAATTACATCTATTCTGTCTTGTCTTTGTCTTTTTTTTTATGTGGACATAATGATCGGTATGTGGGACGGATTAGCGTATAATGGCTGGTATGTGAGACAGATTAGCGTATAATGGCTGGTATGTGGGACGGATTAGCGTATAATGGCTGGTATGTGAGACAGATTAGCGTATAATGGCTGGTATGTGGGACGGATTAGCGTATAATGGCTGGTATGTGGGACGGATTAACGTAGATTGGTGGCATGAGGTGGAGTGGATTAGCGTATAATTGCTGGTATATGGGACGGATTAGCGTATACTGGCTGGTATAGTGGACGGACAAGTGTATAATGGTCGGTATTTGGGACGGACAAATGTATAATGGTCGGTATGTGGGACGGATTAGCGTCGAATGGTCGGTATGTGGGGTGAATTAGTGTTTAATGGCTAGTATGTTGGGCGAAATATAGTATAATGACTAGTATGTGATACGGAGTAGCGTATAATGGCTGACATAAATTGACTTAGTCAGTAGTCAGTTTCCGTCCCTCCTAAAGAACAACGTCATTTGAATACAAGTTGCATTGAGTCAGTATCTCGGGCACGATTCGTATAAAATTGAATGTAGGGATATTTGAAACTTCGTCTTTTGGTTTCAATATTTGAAACTTTGTCTATTGGTTTCAATATTTGAAATTTCGTCTATTGGTTTCAATATTTAAAACTTTGTCTATTGTTTTGAATATTTGAAACTTTGTCTATAGGTTTCAATATTTGAAACTTCTCATTGTTTCAATATTTGAAACTTCGTCTATTGTTTCAATATTTGAAACTTTTCTATTAGTTTCAATATTTGAAACTTCGTCTATTGGTTTCAATATTTAAAATGTTATACATTTAAGCTCAATATCCATAAATCAAGTCAATTACTTAATCAACAAATCATCAATAATAATTGTGCCTGCAAGCGCTCTCTACTTGGAATAGTCTGCATAATTTCAGGAAATCAGATTCTAAAATCGAATTTTCCCTTATTACTGTTCATCAAATAGTATTCTATCTCTTCCTATTCTTTGACTGTGTAAGTTTAACTGAGTTTAACTATACAATCACTGCTCTACTTGTTTCACAAGTCTTCACTAGTCTTTAGCAAATTTGTTGCTTTCATCTGCTAATTGACTTTTATATAGACTAGTAAACACTCTTTCTGCCAGTGTCACTAGGTGGAATAGGCACTGACGCATGTAATCTGTGTCTTTTCTCTCCTGTGTGTACTGAGAAGCAACATGTGGCAATACCCAATCAATATGAAAAGTTAGTTTAGAGAAATCTGACACATTGAATGAATTAAGCGCAACACTAGAGCTCGTCGAAGAATCTGTTAATTTAAATGTGATTTTAATCAACTTTTCTGAGACTTAAATAGTCAATATATTTGTCTGGTTTACTAGCCACGATATTGAAACGTTCGTCTTTTAGATATTTCATTATTTGTCTGGTTTACTAGCCACGATATTGAAACATTCGTCTTTAGATATTTCATTATTTGTCTGGTTTACTAGCCACGATATTGAAACGATCGTCTTTTAGATATTTCATTATTTGTCTGGTTTACTAGCCAAGATATTGAAACGTTCGTCTTTTAGATATGTCATTATTTGTCTGGTTTACTAGCCACGATATTGAAACGTCCGTCTTTAGATATTCATTATTTGTCTGGTTTACTAGCCACGATATTGAAACATTCGTCTTTTAGATATTTCATTATTTGTCTGGTTTACTAGCCACGATATTGAAACATTCGTCTTTTAGATATTTCATTATTTGTTTGGTTTACTAGCCACGATATTGAAACATTCGTCTTTTAGATATTTCATTATTTGTCTGGTTTACTAGCCACGATATTGAAACATTCGTCTTTTAGATATTTCATTATTTGTCTGGTTTACTAGCCACGATATTGAAACGTTCGTCTTTAGATATTTCATTATTTGTCTGGTTTACTAGCCAAGATGTTGAGACATCCATCTTTTAGACATTTCATTATTTCACATACCATTAACCAATCAAACTATGTTACATCGACCTATTTTGGAATCTGAAATGTATTTGTAAAAAAGTTTATCTTTAAAAATATCTCAATATTTACAACATAGACAGTGAACAATACAGCGAGTTGTTTAAACAAATAGTCATAAATGTATATATATTAGGCTATAAATATAAGCACATTGAGATATAATGTTAGTTAGTTACATACAATCTTGTGAAGAGGATTGTTAGTGAGTAACATACAATCTTGTGAAGAGAGATTTGTTAGTAACATACAATCTTTGAAGAGAGATATGTAATAAGTAACACGCAATCTTGTGAAGAGAGATATTGTTAGTAAATAACATACAATCTTGTAAGAGATAGTGTTAGTAAGTAACATACAATCTTGTGAAGAGTGATATTGTTAGTAAGTAACATACAATCTTGTGAAGAGTGATATTGTTAGTAAGTAACATACAATCTTGTGAAGAGTGATATTGTTAGTAAATAACATACAATCTTGTGAAGTGAGATAGTGTTAGTAAGTAACATACAATCTTGTGAAGAGTGATATTGTTAGTAAGTAACATACAATCTTGTGAAGAGTGATATTGTTAGCAAGTAACATAAAATCTTGTGAAGTGAAAGTGCACGTAAGTAATATACAATCTTGTGAAGAGAAATATGTTAGTAAGCAACATACAATCTTGTGAAGAGAAAGTGTAGTAAGTAAATACAATCTTGTGAAGAGAATATATTATTAAGTAACATACAATCTTGTGAAGAGAAAGTATGTAAGTAATATACAATCTTGTGAAGAGAAATATTGTTAGTAAGCAACATACAATCTTGTGAAGACAGATAGATGTAGTAAGTAACATACAATCTTGTGAAGAGAGATAGTATTAGTAAGTAGCATACAATCTTGTGAAGAGAGATATTATTAGTAAGTAACATACAATCTTGTGATGAGATAAAGTATTATAAGTAACATACAATCTTATAAAGAGAGAAGTTATAAGTAACATACAATCTTGTGAAGAGATATTATTATTAAGTAACATATAATCTTGTGAAGAGAGATATTGTTATTAAGTAACATATAATCTTGTGAAAAGAGATATTATTATTAAGTAACATATAATCTTGTGAAGAAGATATTTTATTAAGTAACATATAATCTTGTGAAAAGATATATTATTAAGTAACATATAATCTTGTGAAGAGAGATAGTATTAGTAAGTAACATACAATCTTGTGAAGAGAGATAGTATTAGTAAACATACAATCTTGTGAAGAGATGTTATAGTAACATAAATCTTGTGATGAGATAAGTATTATAAGAACATACAATCTTGTGATGAGATAAAGTATTAGTAAGTAACATACAATCTTGTAAAGAGATAAAGTTAGTAAGTAACATACAATCTTGTGAACAGAGATATTATTATTAAGTAACATATAATCTTGTGAAGAGAGATAGTATTATTAAGTAACATATAATCTTGTGAAGAGAGATATTTTATTAAGTAACATATAATCTTGTAAGATGATATTATTATTAGTAACATATAATTTGTGAGAGATATATTATAAGTAACATAAATCTTGTGATGAGATAAAGTATTAGTAAGTAACATACAATCTTGTAAAGAGAGATTGCTATAAGTAACATAAATCTTGTGAACAGAGATATTATTATTAAATAACATATAATCTTGTGAAGAGAGATATTATTATTAAGTAACATATAATCTTGTGAAGAGAGATATTATTATTAAGTAACATATAATCTTGTGAAGAGAGATATTATTATTATTAAGTAACATATAATCTTGTGAAGAGAGATAGTGTTATAAGTAACATACATTAATCTTGTGAAGAGAGATATTGTTATTAAGTAACATATAATCTTGTGAAGAGAGATATTATTATTAAGTAACATATAATCTTGTGAAGAGAGATATTATTATTAAGTAACATATAATCTTGTGAAGAGAGATATTATTATTAAATAACATATAATCTTGTGAAGAGAGATATTGTTATTAAGTAACATATAATCTTGTGAAGAGAGATATTATTATTAAATAACATATAATCTTGTGAAGAGAGATATTATTATTAAGTAACATATAATCTTGTGAAGAGAGATATTTTTATTAAGTAACATATAATCTTGTGAAGAGAGATATTGTTATTAAGTAACATATAATCTTGTGAAGAGAGATATTATTATTAAGTAACATATAATCTTGTGAAGAGAGAGGTGTTATTAAGTAACATATAATCTTGTGAAGAGAGATATTGTTAGTAAGTAACATATAATCTTGTGAACAGAGATATTGTTATTAAATAACATATAATCTTGTGAAGAGAGATATTATTATTAAGTAACATATAATCTTGTGAACAGAGATATTGTTATTAAGTAACATATAATCTTGTGAAAAGAGATATTATTATTAAGTAACATATAATCTTGTGAAGAGAGATATTAGTATTAAGTAACATATAATCTTGTGAAGAGAGATATTATTATTAAGTAACATAAAATCTTGTGAAGAGAGATATTATTATTAAGTAATATATAATCTTGTGAAGAGAGATATTATTATTAAGTAACATATAATCTTGTGAAGAGAAAGGTGTTATTAAGTAACATAAATCTTGTGAAGAGAGATATTGTTAGTAAGTAACATAAAATTCTTGTGAAGAGAGATAGTGTTATTAAGTAACATATAATCATGTGAAGAAAGATATTATTATTAAGTAACATATAATCTTGTGAAGAGAGATAGTTTATTAAGTAACATATAATCTTGTGAACAGAGATATTTTTTAAAGTTAAGTGAAAATATATAATCTTGTGAAGAGAGATATTATTATTAAGTAACATATAATCTTGTGAAGAGAGATATTGTTATTAAGTAACATATAATTTTGTGAAGAGAGATATTATTATTAAGTAACATATAATCTTGTGAAGAGAGATATTGTTATTAAGTAACTATATAATCTTAGTGAAGAGAGATAGTGTTATTAAGTAACATATAATCTTGTGAAGAGAGATATTATTATTATGTAACATATAATCTTGTGAACAGAGATATTATTATTAAGTAACATATAATCTTGTGAAGAGAGATATTATTATTAAGTAACATATAATCTTGTGAAGAGAGATATTGTTATTAAGTAACATATAATCTTGTGAAGAGAGATATTATTATTAAGTAACATATAATCTTGTGAAGAGAGATATTATTATTAAGTAACATATAATCTTGTGAAGAGAGATAGTGTTAGCGTGAAATAAAGAGAAGACAAGTAAAATGTATGAAAGTGAGAAGGAAAGATAGCGAGTATGTTCATTGAATAGCAAGACCGAATGTAAAAGATATGTGTAAGAGAGAGGGAGAGAGAGAGGTGATACTGAGAGAGTCTATCTACTTTACTAATCTGTTATCCTAATCATGTTTTTCCTCATACATAATGTAAAGAAAGAGACTTCTCTACGGGCTATATGGACGATACAAACATAGTGTTTTCTACTACTTCTGCTAGCTATGTCCTCCACATTTGACGTGTACAGACCTGTTTCTTATGAACCCACTGTTTCTGAGTAGCATTGCATTTTGAATTGTACAATATTTTGTTGCTCTATGTGTTGTATTAATGTTTATGGTAACATGCTTTCATTTCAAAATATTTTACCAGTTACGCTATGATTTGATTTACTTTACTGCATCTATGTTGGGTTTTGTTAATTGTTCTTGTATTTGCTGACAAATTATCCCCAGTTATATAAAGCCTTTAACCTCATTTAATTGATTTATGTCTATGGAGATATTAGTAGTGTTTTCCTCTCTATCAAAGGTCAATAATTTGTATTTGTTTATGCTTAGTTCTCATGTTATATTCATCACATGTTAAACTGAAGTCTGTTAATGTCTTGTTGCAACTGTTCTTTTGCTGATGATATGCTTGTCTCATTGTCAGGAAAAACCCCAGCTCATTAAGGAAGTCTTCAAATTTACTGGTGTTAAGCTATTTTACAGATTTGGTCCACATACGGTATAAACAACATCGGTGATAGCACGCATCTTTTCCTTATTCCAGATCTAAGTGAGACTTTTCTGATATGCCTGTGATTGCTCTATGTGTACACTGGCTGGTTATTTAGAAGCTCTTACACATATTAATTAAGTGACCCTTAGTAATGATAGTGAGATAGACTGAGAGAGTGAAAAACATATTTTAACCATTGGCAGGTTTTAAGTTTTTTCGATATTTGTGATGCCCTGCTCTATATTTAGCAACCATACAAATTCTTTGCATTGAAAATAGGCATGTTATATATGGTTGAAAAGCTAATTGGATGAGCTATCAGGATATGTGGTTTTAACATAAGTGTAATGTAATTTATGATATCCGTAACCTACTTATGAAAAGTCTAAAAATGGATTATTCTACAAATGACAAATTATTTTACAGTCACAAAGAAGGAAAAAATAAGTATGACGAATATAATGGAATCTTTTATTACAGTCTTTTAAAGTATTCATATTTGCAAAACATATATGAATTTAAACATGTTTGGAAAATATGAAAGGCAGTAATCATGAAATTTATAATGTTCAATATTTTCATATTGTAAAGAAAAAAGTCAATAAATATGGCCTTCAAGAGAAAATGTTGCCGAATTGGTCTAGTAAGTAGCCCATAAAGAACTAACACTTATAGTATCATACATAAACATTAAATAGGTATATAATTTCTAAACCTTGCAAGTAAAAGATATTATTGAACAAAAATATGATTACGCAATGATATTTGATAGACAAAATAATCATGAAAAAAGTTATCGGTCATCTTGCAAACAGAGTCAAAGTAGCACAGGCATAGAATGTTCATCTGACCCAAGCATAGATATTTCAGGAATCACTAGTGTCTTTATCGGGACAGTAGTCTGAGTTATTAGAATCCATTTTATCCCATATTTGGGGCTTTTTGGCTGAAGCAATTTGGACGTTTTTACAAAATGGCAAATGGGAAATGAGGTGTGCTTCAGTAAACGAGATTAGACATCTAAAAAATATATAATTAATTTTTTATAATTTTTTATTAGATTATCATATGTTCTGCATTATATAACATAAATTGTACCAACTTAAATGCAACATAGATACAAAATTATGGCCACTTAAATATGCATGTTGCATCGATCATAAATGATCGAAATCCCATTATCCCAATGGTTAAGGTTTAACACATATCAACAATGCAAGTTCATGTTTCTTACAGAGTATTCAATATGCGCCTAACCCTAACACAAGATGGCCGAACGGCAGAGTATATTATGTAATTGACTCACAATATGGTAAGTATACGCCCCTGCAGTGTGTTCAAATTACATGGTCGGTAGGGCAACGTTATTGTAAATGAGTGTTGAAATGATAACCACGAAGATAGTATGTTGGAAATAATGGCACATTTCTGCTATTGAAGATGAACAAATGAGACAAAAGAGAGAGAGACAGAGAGATGTTGCAGTAATGTAAACCAGTAAGAGAAAAAAGACCAACATCTATATTTGAATACACACACAAAAAAATCATGTCAACTGACAAAGCAAAAGGCTCACCTAACATCCAAGTAAACAATGAAGAACTTCAATGTGTAGAGAGCTACGAATATCTGGGCTCAATAATTAACAATAACGGTGACTGCTCCAAAGAGATCTCAAGAAGATTGGCAATAGCAATCAAGAAGTTAAAGACAATGAAGAACATGTGGCAAAGCACCTGCAAAATACTAAAATTAAAAATATTGAGAGCATGCATTTTCCCAGTGGCTACTTATGGTTGTGAATCATGGACTGTTACACAGAAATTGGAGCTCATGGGCTTTCACTGCTCAGGTCGGAGGTGATGTTGTGAAGGAAGACAGTGGTGGTTTTGCGTGACTACGAGCAGTCTCACTATGGAAATCATGGCGGTTACCAAAGCGATGATTTGGCTAGAATCACATACTTTTATCCATGCATGTTTTCTCAGTGACTCAATGAGTATGCTCAGGAAGATTGAAACAGGATGGGCTAGGAGACATTGGATAGAATCGCTGGGGAGGTCTAAGTTGACAAAGATCAGTTTTATTTTTGTGCCAGGGCATGCAGGTGTAAGGGGAATGAACGTGCGGATAGGCTTTGCAGGTATGGCTGCTGTCCAAAGCGGACGAGCAATGGACCAGGCTGATATTATAAATTCCTAAAGAGAGAGAGGGCGTGTACATGACTCACGTAATAGCGGTGAATCCACAACACTAACCAGACTGCAAGAACTCAAAGTTAAGTGTGGTGTAGCTCGACAAGAACTCTATGCTGGCAGACAAAGAAGAATTGTAAACCAACAGAGAACCGGTGTCGTTAGTCGCCACACGCTGATGGACATACTGAGGGAGAGATCGGAGCACTTATGGACTAATTTGTTCGACGTGCAGTGATGGTGATCCGACGACTAAACTAAACTAAAACTACACAGAAATTAAGAACGAAAATCCAGTCCTTCGAAACTAAAGGCTACAGAAAGATCCTACGAATACCATGGACAGAAAAAAGAAAGAACTCTGATGTCCTGAAAGAACTAAATGTTAAAGAGAATTGGCTGATAAACAATATACTATACAGAAAAATTACATACTTTGGTCACATCAAGCGTCACGATGGCCTGTAAAGAACAATACTAGAGGGCAGGGTCCCAGGACGCAGAGGCAGACCAAGAAGAAGATGGCAACAATATATTAAAAAAACCATGAACATGACCATCGACAAAGTGGGTGAACTGGCAAGAGACAGAGTGAATTTCAAATGTGCTGCAAAGAGAGCAACGTCCTATAAAGGATACGCACCTTGATGATGAAGAGAAAAAAGTGATTGATATGCGTTAAGAATTTGTAGCGAGATAACGATGTAATCTTCTAGTAATTATTAGTTGATGTTGTAGCTATGTCACAACACAAGTGTACCTGGTAGCGAGATAACGATGTAGTCTTCTAGTAAT
This sequence comes from Arion vulgaris, assembly GCA_020796225.1. Classification (NCBI taxonomy): domain Eukaryota; kingdom Metazoa; phylum Mollusca; class Gastropoda; order Stylommatophora; family Arionidae; genus Arion; species Arion vulgaris. The sequence continues at coordinate 45,546,191 of CM036757.1, forward strand.
TATTAGTTGATGTTGTAGCTATGTCACAACACAAGTGTACCTGTAGCGAGATAACGATGTAGTCTTCTAGTAATTATTAGTTGATGTTGTAGTTATGTCACAACACAAGCGTACCTGGTAGCGAGATAACGATGTAATCTTCTAGTAATTATTAGTTGATGTTGTAGCTATGTCACAACACAAGTGTACCTGGTAGCGAGATAACGATGTAATCTTCTAGTAATTATTAGTTGATGTTGTAGCTATGTCAGAACACAAGTGTACCTGGTAGCGAGATAACGATGTAGTCTTCTAGTAATTATTAGTTGATGTTGTAGTTATGTCACAACACAAGTGTACCTGGTAGCGAGATAACGATGTAGTCTTCTAGTAATTATTAGTTGATGTTGTAGTTATGTTGTAGTTTATGTTGTAGTTTAGGGCAAATGGCACCAATTTTAAGATGCAAACACGTCACCATGAACACAAAAAGAGTAATGTTCAACACAATCTTTCTCCCCACATTATGTTGCCAGTGCCAAACCTGGACGCTGACAACAAACGATAGAAGAAAACTGGTCACAACAGAGATGAAGTGTCTACGCAGAATGCTGGGTGTAACAAGAAGAGACCGGTTGAGAAATGAAGACATCAGGAAAAAGTGGGTACAACATCAGTACTAGACTTCATCAAGAAACAACAAATTAAATGGTTCGGCCACGTAAGCAGATTACCATCAGACAGTGCACCCAAAGAGCAATGCTGCTCCGATACAATGGGTACAAAGCAAAAGGCCGGCCACGCAAAAGATGGACCTCAGAGATAACAGAGGCGACGAAAGAGACTATCTACGAAGCGCATACTAGGGCCCGTTTTAGAAATCTCTTCCTGACCTGACGCTGTGAGGCATACAGGATTCGAGAAAGAAAGAGAAAGAAAGAAAGAAAGACAAGCGTAACTGGTTCAAACTCCACGGCAGGCGGCTTGGAAACAAATTCGCATCCCTGGGATTTTTATGAAAAGGCAAAAATAGATCTAACCGTTCAGAACGCAATGTCAAACTACAGAACGTATAAATAGTTTCTAGAAAATCAACGACTCGTTTACTGTGGTTGATGGCTACGTTCTGTAATGGATAGATATACCACAATTTTCATCTGTAGGTATGACGAACACATATTGTTAGTAATGCTGGTATAGTTATGCTTATTTTATTTGATTAATTTGATTATTTGTTTCTATTTATATCCACATCGTATCCCGTTTGACGCAGAAGTCTTTCAATAGAGATTTGGTTTTTTGTTGTTATGTTGTATTTGTTATGTTGTATTTGTTACGTTCTATTTGTTATGTTGTATTTGTTATGTTGTATTTGTTACGTTCTATTTGTTATTTGTTATGTTGTGTTTGTTATGTTGTATTTGTTATGTTGTATTTGTTATGTTGTATTTGTTATGTTGTAGTTGTTATGTTGTATTTGTTATGTTGTATTTGTTTCGTTCATTTGTTATGTTGTATTTGTTATGTTGTATTTGTTATGTTGTATTTGTTATGTTGTAGTTGTTATGTTGTATTTGTTATGTTGTATTTGTTACGTTCTATTTGTTATTTTGTTATGTTGTATTTGTTATGTTGTATTTGTTATGTTGTATTTGTTATGTTGTAGTTGTTATGTTGTATTTGTTACGTTCTATTTGTTATGTTGTATTTGTTATGTTGTATTTGTTATGTTGTATTTGTTACGTTCTATTTGTTTTTGTTATGTTGTATTTGTTATGTTGTATTTGTTATGTTGTATTTGTTATGTTGTAGTTGTTATGTTGTATTTGTTATGTTGTATTTGTTTCGTTCTATTTGTTATTTGTTATGTTGTATTTGTTATGATGTACTTGTTGTGGTGTATTTGTTATGTTGTATTTGTTATTTTGTATTTGTATATATTGTATTTGTTATGATGTATTTGTTGTATTGTATTTGTTATGTTGTATTTGTTATATTGTATTTGTATCTGTTATGTTGTATTTGAAAAAAAATGGTTTGCCTGCTTTAAATTCAAGTGTAGTCATGACACGTAATATGTCTTTTCTACTTGATATTGTGCTCCAAGGCTTGCTTTCCTAATCAAATGTCCCTCGACATTTTGACTTCAGATGTACTTGTAATTTAGATCTCCAAGAAAAGTTGCTTGCATTCTGTAGTCCTTGTAAGGAAATCTACACATCTAAGGTGGTCAGACAGGATCAGATGAGATCTGGAGAAAATCTAGGTGAGGCTGTGGTGGTAAAAAAATAAATTGGCGTCTTAGGACAAAGACACGTATGTATGCTATCACATAAGCAAAGGAAAATGAACAATTAACTCATAAAACTAACACACATCAGACGTTTCGACTATTAGATTTTTCCAGGACACATAATACACACGGAAAACCAAATATGCTAAGTCATAGATCTAAGTAGAATGAATGACTAGAGATTAATACAACTAGGCCATACTTATATGGCACTCCATGGCCCAGTGTTGACTAAATACGAGATACAACTAGGTCATACTTATCTGCCGCTCCATGGTGCAGTGTTGACTAAATACGAGATACAACTAGGTCATACTTATCTGCCGCTCCATGGTGCAGTGTTGACTAAATACGAGATACAACTAGGTCATACTTATCTGGCGCTCCATGGCCCAGTGTTGACTAAATACGAGCGGAAGTTATGTGAGGTTCTGGTGAGCTTCCGAGATGGTTGAAGAATTGTATGATAGATAGAAATTAGTAAGCGGAACTAACTACTGTATTAAGATCTGTGATACCAGTAAAGGAGAAGTAATAGAGTCGTGCAACTCGAAAAAAGTGAGTCTTTCTCGACCAATATGGATTTTATAAACCCCGACAAAGGGCAAATGTCTAATCCAATCTCTAGAAGTTACCAGCCCTACGATCGGATGTAACAATATGTACCCCTCCACCAAAGGTATTACCAACGGATGAAGTGCGGAAGAGAATTTTAAAAAGAGATGTGTATGCATAAGTGGAGACATGGCACTAGATTGTTTTCAAGCAACACACCTGTAGGGGTTGGAACTCGACCAACGTTCAGCCGAAGTGACACGAACACTGCATGGGGTCAAATGCGCATGGCGGAACATGTGCCAGGGTTAGCGAAAGGGCGCGCTAACCAAGACCCTGCCTCCTACCTCCAAGTGGTGACCCTGGAAACATACTCAGGTTCCGGTCTGGCTAATTGGGGCAGGGATCGGGCAGAACTACAAGTGACGGTAGTAGTGCAAGCAAGGAAAAACAATGCAGGGGCCGAAAATCCCTGAACAAGCACTCATCGCCCGACCGATGTCCGAAAAATATGCCCATATTCAAAAGTACGAATCAGCAGCGTACGAGCGTCGCGTACAAAACAGTGGTGAAAGTGCAAACATGAAAAAAGCAATGCAGAGGCCGGAAATCGCTGAACAACGCACACATTTCCAGGCTAAAATCCGATAGAATATACCCAAGCTCAAAAAAAGCATGAACCAATAGAGCACGAGAGCCCGCGAACAAAGCAGTGGTGTTAGAGTAAACACGAAAAGCAATGGCCCTGAAATCCTGAACAACGCACAGATTTCCAGGCCGAAGTCCGCTAAACAATGCCCAAAGGTAAAAAAGAACTATGAAACAACAGAGTACGAACGTCCGTGAACAAAACACCAACTCTCCCGGAGTAAATGACCGAATTTAAGGGAGATGTGCATCCCAAAAAAGCCGAGACATGAAGTGAAACTCGGTGCCATGGGAACGAGTCAAACTGAGTGTTGGAACAGTCCCGAGGCACGGTGTGAACATGTTCGTCGTATCAGCCTCCCACCAGATGTAAAAGGCTGCATGCGAAGGGATGAGAGTGCATTCTGAACGGCAAACTCGGAGCTATGAGCGCAAATGGGTAGCGTGCCGTGGCACTCCCGATGCACGGTAAATGTGGTACATCAGGTGACGGTGGCATAAGGAAGATTGTGATAAAACTCCGTATCTGTGGCCGGGGTGGATTAAGATAATGGGTAAGGTTGGCCGAGCGTTAAATCCCAAAGTTACGTTCTAGCGCCTTACGAAACTGTCATCCCTGAGACAGCCGGGCAGGGTACGAATGTTCACGCAATTAACATCCCAGGAAATATAAGGGTGGGTGATGAACGGCGAGAGAAAAATCTAAAGTTGCGCTGATAGCGCCGAATGAAACGACCCATACATTACGATGTGCGGGGACCCAGCCCAGGGTTTCCCGGTTCAAAGGAAAAGACAGAGCCAATGCAAATTGACTAGTGCCGACCCAAGCGTCCATAAAGCGTCCCAGGACTCTGTTCTCTTCGTAGGGAACCACTGCTGCTTTGTATTTTTGGTTACGGTCAATCAAAGGCTACCGGAGTAAACCGCACTCAAAACTGGACGGTAGGCAAACCAAGCAGTTCATTAACAAAACTGGTACAGCTGGACAGATGACGCTCATCAGCCTGGGAGGGCAGGTTGTTTTCCGGGTCGCTGCTCTGAAAGAAAATAGCAACCTACTGCCTTGTGGGTTCTGGGTGGGGACAGTCAAAAGCTAACAGAGAGCGAACCCAGTAAACGTTGGCTGAAATCGGAAAACGGCCGAAAGACAAGCAAATGAGCTCCAATTGGCACTAACAGTTGTGATGTAGCTAACCATGCCAAGGCTGTATGGACCAAATTTTATCATGAGTATGGTTATTAACGAATTTCGATATGGTGGTATGCCTGTAGAGATCCGGGACAGGGCAGATGATGCCGACTCACGCCTCGAGGGGCCCGTTTTCCGCGGTCCGCTGCCTCCAACTCAGACAAAGCAGCGAGCCGAGGGTCCTGGGAGCAAAAGCTAAAAAGCGTTAAACGGTCAAAGACACCTGCCAAAGCGATGACTCAAAACATTGTAGCAATGGAATGCCGAAGGTATTCATTACAAAAAGCAAGCACTCGCAATAATCTTGCAGAAGACAAAATTGATGTTGCGTACATACAAGAGACCCATCTAAATGCACAACATAGATTCGGGCTCAGAGGTTACGATACCTTTAGACTAGACCGAGAAGGGAACAAGGGTGGAGTCCTCATCCTAGTATGAAACGGCATTTCAGCAAAGCAAGTGGATGTAACTACAGGAAGTGCCGGCGCAGCAGAGATCATAGGCGTACAAATTACAAGTGAAATAATGCAGATTCTTCTGTATAACATATACTGCGGAAGTAACATCCCGCTGTCACTCGATGCAATGAGTATCAATGATACAGCATGCATGGTGGTCGGCGATTTCAACAGCCACTCAGAAAGATGGGGCTACCTCGAAACGAACAGTAGAAGCGTAGAAGTGGAAGACTGGGAGATAGAGAACAACCTGTACCTCATCAATGCTCCAGACGACCCGCAAACCTTCTACTCGAGAAGGTGGCATACGACTAGCATCCCCGATTTGGCCTTCGCAACAAGTGACCTCTCCACAAAAACATTACGTACGGTAACAAAGCAACTCGGAGATAGTGACCAGAGGCCCGTAAACCTGCAAGTAGACCTAAAATGTGTACTACAGCCCAAAATGTGGTTGTCAGGCTGGAACTACAAAAAAGCAAATTGGAAACAGTATGGGGCACTGATAGAAGCCAATGTTGAGCGCATCAACATGCACGAAAAGAAACACATGCGATTCGTGGCAAGGGAACTGTCACAAGCAATCCTGAAAGCGGCACGGGAAACCATTCTAAGAGGCGTACGGAAGGATTACAAGCCATACTGGACAGCAGAGGTTCAGAAGCTTGAAAACGACATTAAATTGAAAGAGTGAGGAAGAACATGCACAGTCAGTAACGACCAATACTGCTTACAAGGCGGCAGCAGTAAAATACAAGCGTGAGGTCAAACGATCAGCACGTCAGAGTTGCGTTGATAAGACCGAATCCATGAACCTTGATAGGGACTGCCATAAATTGTGGAAGTTAGCAAAAGCGCTGAGTGACGAAAACACTAGCCGACCTCCAATATACCTCGAACAAGACAAAAAGATGTCTTCGGGAAGGGAAACCGCAAACATTATAATTGCCAAAACATGCCAAAGTCAGCAGAGTAAGCATAGCAAAAGAAAAGGTCGATGACACAAAGAGAAAAACTAGAACCCTCCAAGGCAAGAAAAGCTGAAAGTCACCTAACGGATACATTCACCAGTAATGAGTTAAAAGAGGATTTAAGGGAGCTGAAGCTCAGAAAGTCGCCCGGAAAGGATGGGATCACAAATGAGATGCTTAAAAACTTGGGTATTAGAGCAAAGGCAGCTCTACTGGCCGTTCTCAATATGTCGTGGAGGACAGGCATAGTACCACGAGAATGGAAGAAAGACATCATGGTAACCATCCTAAAACCAGGCAAAAATAAACTCGACCCGGCGAGTTACAGACCAATAAACCTCCTAAGCTGCACGGGCAAACTCATGGAGTGCATGGGGAACAAACGGCTATCTTGGCACTTGGAAAACAAAGGGCTTCTCATGGTTCAACATGCGAGAAGCTGTACGGAGGAACGGAGTACCTTACAAACACGGTAAAATTCATGATAAAAGTTGGTTCATCAGTCTAGACCGGGATCGCGAGGGAGAGAGAACACTGCATGCTGGATGTACCCGGAACAGACAGATCCATAATTCAAAGCGCTACAATTTATGTCAAGAGTGATTCCTAAATGCGCATTAATTTGCTGGAAGGCTTGTTTTTCATACCGTCACTCGTCATTAGGGCGATCCTTTCTCCAACATCTGATGTACTTAAAACTTAGATCGCAATATAGGTTCATACAGAGCCAACTATAAACTTATGGGCCTGCGTACTCATGTAAGAATTATGGAACGTCAGACCACAACTACATCACGTGGTCATTCCAGTATTGCTGTATATAGACACATTCATTTTAAAATCAACACAAAATACTAAATCGAAGTTATATTAAGCAACAAGTTTAGTTTAACAATAAGGTATATCAATATTATGAACATTTTTCACATATAAATAACCATAGACGCACAGAATTGAATAAAATTGCATAAAAGCTTGCAGTGTTCTATCAAACATATATATTTCAAGCCCCCCAACTTAAACTAGGTCAGGATTTTCCGACACTTGTCAGTCCTAGTTCAAGTTGGCTGGGGTTCATATAACCTATAGTTCAACCACGAACCGTGTTCACGCTGAAAACAATATGTAGCCCACGTTGGCGTCGAAACGCAGAAATAGCACTGTACGGGGTTGCTAGCAAAGCTTGCTATAATCACAATAGCTGCCCATCGAAAGCGATTATGACAACAGCTTCAGACGTGTGATGCTGCACCTCTCTGGTGTGTGCGGCGCTGGCTGTATATTATAATCAAGAACACAATATCCTACCACAGGTGCAGACATACCTGATCAAGGCTAGACATGTGAGTGTTGTGTGCTCTGTGTTTTTGCGCAGCTCGTTTTCTCTGTGCCTCAACGGCACGATGATTCTCAGCTATGTAGGCTCCACTTATGCTGTTACAATGGTACATTTGGCGATCTTGCTTGAGGGATTTCCAGCTCGTGGTTTCTATATCGAAGCATTTCAGATACACTATCTTTAAAGCGTTTGTGTCTGTCCACCAGCAGAACATCTGTGCCCTTCAAGCTCGCTATACATCAGCTGTTTTGGGAAGCATTTATCAGGCATTCTAGCAACGTGACCGACCCGTCTCACTTGGGCCTTCTGCAACAGGGCGTTGACGCTTGGGATCTTTGCTCTTGTGAGGACTTTACTATATGGAATTTTGTCCTGTCAGTTTATTGTTTGTATTCAGTTTTGTGGCAACATTTATCCTCTTCCGCTACCACACAGTGACATGTAGCCTTCTGAACGCAGCACTGGCTTTGGATATCCTACTGTTGACCTCAGAGTCAAAGTTTACCTATCTGGATAGGATGCTGTCACGATAAGCAAAGTTGTTGTCTGGCAGGAGATGCTGGTGTTTAATGATGATAACTGCTCTCTAGAGGCGTAGTACTGCTCGCTATGGGCGGGCTGGAACATGACCTCTGTTTTCTTGGTGTTAGTACTACGGTCAAACATATCACAGGCCAATGATAACGTGTCCATGTAATTCTGCATTTCTTCAACAGAGTTTGTAGCGAGGGCGCAGTCACTAGAAAACAGCAGGTGTGATATCATTTATTCTTTGACCATGGTGGAGGATTTTAACCACCTAAGATTGAAAAGATTACCGTCTATCCTGTCTCTGATCTTTACCCCATGATCATCGTATTCTCAAAAGACATAATTGAGCATGGCAGCAAGCATCATGATGAAGAGTGCACAGTACATCATTGACAGTACACAGCCATGGTGGACGCCGTTGGTGACATGGAACGCCTCCGACAGCTCCCTTTTATCAAGCACACGCGCCATCATGCCCTCGTGAAACTATTGGACGATCTTAATGAATTTCACTGGACATCCAAATGTGTCCATGATCGTCCACAGACTATCTCTGTTAACCGTGTCGAACGCCTTCGTCAGGTTTACAAGGTCCATGTAGAGGTTACAGTGATGATCTTGACATTTCTCCTGTAGTTGGCGATTAGCAAATATCATGTCTGCTTTTCCACAACCCGATTAGAAGCCACATTGAGTCTCAGGAAGTAAGTCATGTTCCAGGTGATCGATGAAGTTATTGAAAAGTACTCTTTCCAGTATCTTGCCAGCAATTGACAGGAGGGGGATCTTAAGGGTTTTCTAAGGGATATCGGTTTTTCTTTGCGCCGGGGGACAAAGTGCCAACCCCCCGGGTTTCCGGGCACTTTTTCGCCCCAAATGGACGTAAAAGATGCCCAAAAACCATCAGCATGGGTCCTCCTTCTTTTTACCTTCGATCCCTTTTGTGCACCTTGGACCTTCCCGCTGGGCCCCCTGACCTTTTCTTTTTTACCCCCTTTTTAAGGGAGTAAAAATAGCCCCATTCATTGAAATTGCTACAGAACGAAACATTGGGGTATGCGAAAGCCACCCAATTTTAATATAACCCATTTTTCTCACGATTCCCGGCAAGCCACCCCCTTTCCTCGAGATCGGAGCCAAAAACTCTGGAGAATCGGGAAATTTTTTATTTGGGACCATGACCCAAACCAACATTACATTCTTATGTTTTCCTTTTCTTCCATGCTTTTAAATTTTATATGGGTTTTGTTGAAAATTTTTATTGTTATATATTTTCTAGTGTTTTTTTTTTTCTTTTTTCCCTTTTTATTTCAGTTTTTTTGTGTTTTTTTTGGTTTCATTTTTTTCTTATTCGTTTTATTAATTTTTCCCTTTAAAAACTTTGTTTTTCGTCCCCTTTGTGTTTCATTTTAATTTTCACCCTGTTTTTCTTTTCTTGATAAAGGCCTTGTTGACAAAAAATTTTATTTTTCATTGTTTTGTAATTTGTAAAACTACAGTATTAGCTGTTTATAATCAAAATTTACCCGATTCCATATATATATATTCAATTTGTCATCGGTTCTCTTGTTTAAAAATTTTGTGGGAAAGGAGGTTTTTAAATTTTAATTCCCAATTAACCCCTTTCTCCCCGGGCCCGTGTTCTTATCCCGGAACCCCGGGGGGCTGCCCTCTTTTGGGATTAAGGGCCCCAAAAATGATGGAAAAATTTAGACCTTTGGGCATCTGGGATCAAGGAAGGGGCCTCCGGCCATCCCCTTTTTCTTGGGGGGGTAATTGGGGCGTAGGGCGCTGAGTAAAGTGGCCCTCTTTTTCCCCGTTGTAACTGGTAATTTTTTTGGGATCTGATGAGGCATGCCAAAAATAAATTTTGAAACCCTCAATTCCGAATTTTTTATTGGCTTCTGACCCAAAATGACGGGGTAATCACCCCCTCCCGACAAACTGACCCCGTCCCAAAGTCTGGTCTCTCTCAGGCCCCCGTCGATAGATAGGAAAAAAATTTTTAAATGGGGCAGTCAGCCCATTAGGTCGTTCGGGTTTATTATATAATTTAGGGGATTTACGTTTCCCCCGGGGCTATGGTGGGGAAAAATTTGGGGGTGTTCTTCATGTTGTATGGAAATTTAAAGGGGTTTTTTTTAAAAAAAATTAACACCTTTTTTTCAAATAAAAATGTGCGCTCCCCACTCCCCTCTACAGGACTATTTTCCCCATCCAAAAAAGTAAGCCAAAAAAGGGGAAAAAAGAAAGCATGGATGACCCGGGCTTTTTCGTGCCCTTTATTTTTAGGTCCCCTTCCCCGCTGTGGGGGAAAAAAACCTTTTTTAAAAATTGAACAGACCCCATCGGGGATAAACCTGGATCCAACCTTTTAATGGGAAAGGGGAAAAAGTTTTAGTTTTTCCCAGGAGGGGCCCATCGGTCAAACCCTCAAAGGCCACAAGGGGTAAAGTAAATTCCCGAATGCTGTGCGGCCCTTTAAAAAAACTACAAACAAGGAAAAAAAAGGGTCACGTTAAAGATGCGTGTTCAGGCAAATTTTCTGTTGGGGGGTTACATTTCCACAGTGGGGGAGGTGAAGGCACAAGGGCCTGTCCCTTTCATTTTGTATGTCTCAAAAAAACATTAAAATTTCATTTAAAAGGGGTAATTTTCCCTCTTTTAAAAACGGTTAAAATTTTAAACCAAAAAATAAAACTATGAAATTTTTTCCTTACGTGATCTTTTTCTTTCCCGTCTAACGAAATGGTAAATTTGATGCGCCCTTTTTTGGTTTGGGAAACCGGGGGTTTTATAACCCCTTGGGGAATTTTGAGTTTCGAAGTCCGGAAGGGGATGGCGGCCCTGGAACAGAAACTCTACTGGGTTTATAGAAAAATTTGGGGGTTGATAAAACAAAAAAAATTTAGTTTTTTTACAATACGGGAAAAATGATATAAATTTTATCTTTTCCCCTTTTAAATTTAAAACAGTTCCCTTTTTAAAATGTCCAGAGCAAAAAGGGTTTAAAACCCCCTTTCACCTGGGCCCAAAAGTGGGAAAATGTTATCGACTTAATATTTACGGGCGTCCCTTTTCTTTTTTATCTTTCTAATACAAAGAATGAAACACCAAAAAAAAATTTCCGGTTTGGGGACGAGATGTTTTCGAACTTGTTATATGATGTTTTATTTTAAAACGGTTTTGCAGGAACCATCACCCAAAAACCCTATATATGACAAAAGGGCATTCAGATTCGCGGATTATAAAAATTGTTTAATACAAATTTTAATTTGACATTAAAACAATTTTCCCCCATTCCCACAGCTCGTTCAACATTTTTTGGGAAATTTAACAAAAATTTCCCTTTTTAAGGGGGATTCGGGCTTGGGAAAAACAAGAATCTATTTTTTTGTTTTTTTATATTAATATAAAAAATTTTTATAAAATTTTTAAAGAGACTTTTGAATATAAAAAAAAAAATTGGAAAAAATGTCAAAAGGGGAGAAAAATAAAATGGCATTTTAAAAAAAATTTAAACCTTAAAGGCTAAATTTAAACAATGTAAATGGGTTTTAAAATTTTTTACTCTAAGGGGCCCAATTTTAATATCTAAAATATTACATGATTTTGGGTATTTAAATATTTAATTTTTTTTAAATTTTTTTGGGACAAAATTCCCCCCCAAAAAAGGGGCCATTTTTGGAAGGGGGTGTTTTCAAAAAAATTTATAAAAAAAAATATTTAATAAAAATCCAAAAAGGGTCAGTAATTTTGTGATATTACAATTGGCCCCCTTTGGGGTGAAAACATAATTCATTTTTATTCAAACCTTAGAGTTTTAATTTAAATTTTTGCAAGGGGAAATTTATTTTTTTATCAACAGGTTTACTACTTCTTATTTTTTTTACTATTCTGTCATAATCTTTCAAAATTTTTAAAATTTTCTTTATGTCGTTTTAGAAAAAATTATAATTTCACCCGTTGTAGTTGTTTGATTGGGCTTCTTTTGGGATTTGATTTTCCTTCGACTTTAACCTTTGGGATATCACGACAAAAAATGTATGTATCCAAATGTCATCTGTCAATAAAACCCTCTGAGGAACGGAAATGTAAAAGTGGAGAAACAGGAGAAACTATCAACATTGTGGTGTTGAAAAGGACTGAAACCCGGGTTTCCCGGGAAACCCCAAAGATGTTTGGTTTTATTAACCAATTATCAAATAACCCCCCACGATCCAAAATTTAAAATCACAGATCCATATGTTTAAAGGGGTTTTATATTCCATTTCCCGGGTTTAATGACATAATAAATACGAGGTTTTCTATTTTTTTACTTGTTTGTCATTTTCTTTTTCACCAAAAAAACCTTTTTTATTTTCCTGGTAAAAATTTTTCATTATCAATACCAAAACATTATAAAAATTTCTTGATACCAGAGCATTAAAAATTTTCTTTTACTTTGAAACTTTTCATTATCTTATACTAGACGAATTATTTTTTATTTTATAATTTTAAAAATATGTTATAATTTTACCAAATTTCATTATCATATCAGACATTAAAAATTTTCATTACTAGAAATTTTATTATCTTATACTAGACATTATCATTATCTTTTTACCAGAATTATCTTTTTCTTATACAAAAAACTTTTCATTATCTTATACTAGCAAAATTTTCATTATCTTTCCAGAATTATCATTTTTCTTATACCCGGAAAACCATTATCTTTTTTACTAGACATTTAAAATTTTTTCCCTTTTCTAGGGTGACATTATCATTAAACTTCATTAAAATTTTCATTTCCCCCTTTTAACCCGCATTATTTTCATTTCTTTTTAAAAACATTTCATTTCTTATACTAACGCACATTTATTTTATACTAGACGTTTTTCATTATCTTATTCTAAATTTTCTTAATCTTTAAATAGACAATTATCATTATCTTTCCCAGACTTTTCCCTTTTTCTTGCCAGACGACATTATCATTATCTTATACTAAACCCCTTTTCCATTATCTTATACTAGACAAATTATTTATCTTATACGAAAATTACATTATCTTTAAAAGAAATTTTCATTTTTCTTTTAACCCTTTTAATTTTCATTATCTTATACTAAATTTATTATTATCTTTCTTTTTTAATTATCATTATTCCCCCCTAGAATTTTCATTTCTTATACTAAAACATTACTTTCTTCTTACTAGACATTTCATTTTTCTTATCCGGGGGGGCTTTTCATTATCTTATACTAAGAAATTTATTAAAAATAAAATAACAAAGTTTATTATTTAAAACCTAAAACATTATCATTATTTTTAAAACTAGACACATTATTTTTCTTTTTATAGACCATTAATTTATCTTATACTAGACATTTCATTAAATTTTTTTTAGACATTACTTTATCTTTTATTTTAAAACTTTTTCATTTTTCTTATACTAAAAAACAATTTTATTTTTCTTTATACAGACGACATTATCATTATTTGACTAACGACCTTAAACAATAGATGTCATCGACAATTTAACAACAATATATATATATTCCCATTTGTTCAGATAAAGTTAAAAAAGGGAAGTTCAAGATTTTTTCTCCTACTCAGATAATCTATTAACAATTTTAAATTTTTTCGTTAAAAACAAATATAAGTTTAAATTAGAGTTAGTCGTTTTATTCTCCACAAAAGGGTGTAATTAATTTTATCTTATTCAAACCCCAAACGTTTTTATAAATTTGGAAGTTCAAAAATCATAAGCATTAAATTTTAAATTTGAAGGAAAATACCGGGTATAACAAAAATTTTTGAAAAATAAAATACTTTAAACCATAAAATTTTATGATTATTTAATTCAAAAAAATTGGTCGATGCAAAGAGTTTTTTTTATAAATTTGCATAAACACAACAAAAATTACGTTTTAGATTTACGTAATTTCAAAAATAGGTAAATTTTTTTTAAAATTCCCCCTTACTTTTTAAACAGCTATTAAGTGAAATTACTTTGGAGGTCGTTTTTCATCATTTTGGGATCACATTGACATTTTTCCCGTTGTGTGGCCCTTGAAAACTCACCCGAGATTGGGAAGGGGGAATATAAAAACAACGATCTTGCGGAGATTTTGGTATGGAAAAATGCTTTTAAGGGTTTGGCATCTTGATTTTTTAAATAGAAAACCCCTGGATCGTATATTTATAATTTGAGTCTATTTTTATGGGCCTTTTTTCACCTGTCAGGATTTTTATCTATGGTTATCAAAAACTCAAAATTTTTTAAACAAAAATTTTTTATCCCACAACCAACAACGGAAAAATAATGGGTCCAAAAAACCCGAACAAACTCAAAAAAAGCATCTCCTGGCTGATGTCCATGAAAAAATTGCCCAAGGGAAAAATAAAGAAACAGGTGTAATGCGGAAGAAAATTTTTCTTTTTCTTTAAGCTCGTTCCTTTTAAATTTAATTTTTTAAACACTTTAGGTTGTTTGATCTTTACAAGATCTTTTACAACTTAATGGGATGGCCCCTTTAAAAACAGACTTACAATTTTTTAAAAATCCATCCCTTTTAGCAAAAATTTTTGAATTTCACTGTAACAGCTTAGGGGCTGGGGGCATTTCCCCGGGAAAAAAAGGAAAAAGGGAAGGAAAAAACAAAAAGAGAAGAATAAATCAAAAAAAGGGCGAATGGTGAATGCGGAATTATGATCTACCCCAAATCTTTCTGACTACTTAATTTAACACAAAGGGGTTCAAAAAACTTTACCAAAAATTAATCTAAACTGATTAAAAAATGGCAAAACCGCTCTTTTGAAATGAGTGTAAAAAACCCCGGGGTCAAAAAAACCTTTTCTGGGAAATAGAGGGAAATCAATGGTTTGGGTAATATGTCAACACTAAAACAAAAAAAAAATTTTGGAAAGCCCCCCCTATTAATTCCTACAATTTTTCTTTTGGAAAACTCTAATATCCTAAACTTGAAACCCCCACCAACTTTGCATCCAAAATTTTTCTAGAATGTCTTAAAATTCCCCCTTGGGGCTACTCCGCAAAACACATTTGGGAAATTTCCCCAAAGGGGTTAAAACCAAAAACCCGGGGGGACCCACCCAAAACACAACCCCTTTAAAACAGCTACCCTGGCAAAAAATTTTAACAAAACACTGTTTCCCCAATTTCCCCTTTTTACCCTTTTTTCCCCATGGCAAGAATTAAAAAGGTCCTCTCTCTCTCTCTCTCTCTCCCTCTCCCCTCGGTTTTGGTTTTTAGACTCTTTTGGGTACTAAATTCCTTTTAATTTACAGGTTTGAAAAAATTTTTCACTGTTTTTTTCTCAAATCCTGGGTTTATTTTCCCGGGGCTTTAAAAAATATCTGTTCAACTGTCAAAATTAAAAAAAAACCGGGCCCCACCCGGTCTCGGATCCCCCACAACGGGTTCCCCCCCGGGGTTTGATCCCTTTTTTTTGGGCTTTCCCCGCTCCAACCGGGGTTGGGTAAATAAATTGGGGGTAATCTAAATTTTAAATGGAAAATGCAATGGTTTTTTTTGACCCCCTTCTTCCCCAAATAACAGTGAAACTTTCACTTACGACATCCTGGCAGGTTTTTAAAAAATTTTTAACACCCAAATTTTGGGCACCGGAACCCCCGGAATCCCAAATTTCCCAAAAAAATAAGTGAAAAAAAAATTCCTGCTTGGCAAAATCAAAAGAACGTTAAAAATCAAAAACCGGCAATTTTTCTTTGGAAATTTAAAGTATCATGTCGACATGGGGGAAAAATTGCAGTTTCCCCCAATAAAAATAAGCGCGGGAAAACGCGGGGGAAAAGGGGTCTAGGAGCCTTGAAACCCTTTGGGTTCCGAAACCCCCTTCCCCGAAACAAAAGGCCCGGGATCCCTTTTTTCCCCCAAATTCATCCTGGAAAAAACCCCAAATTGTTTTGGGGCGAAAATTGTTTTTGATGGGGCCCAATGAAAAAAACATCTACAACTTTTTCCCGCTTTCCCGGGGTTTCCCCAGTCAGGGAAAAAGAGGAAAAAACTCAAATTGCCAAGGGGGCCGACACGCCCCCTCCCAAAGAAAAGTTCCTTTCTGGAATCTAAAATTGGGAAAAGGCCCTAAAAGGATTGTAAAATTTTTACAGGTTAAAAAAAAATGGCCAAACCAAAACTTTTATACAGGAAATTGTTTTCAGAAAGTTAGATGGTTTCCCCGGATGAAACCCTAAAAAAGACAAAAAATGTTTAAAACCTAAAAATATTAGAAAGGCTGGTTTTTAGATCACAAAGCTCAAATTTGCGAAAGGGTCGTAAAAAAGTAAACCCGAGACAAAATACCAGTAAAAAAAATGTGGAAAAGAAGGGTGACTTTGCCCCCAAGACCTAATTACCCGTAAAAATGGGGCCCCATTAAAAAGGGTTTTTTTATAAAAAGTATGACAAAAACCAAAAAAAAGGTGAAAAAAAAAAAGGATTAAACCCTTTTTTGAAAATTTCGGGCAATGATCCTATAAATATATATATGTTTTATGTTGTATTTTCATATAATTTCAATTGTGACCTTAACCCTATTTGGGCTCTTCTTCTTTTAAAAGGTTTAGTTTTTATTAAAATTTTTTTATCTTCAACCAAGTCCCTATCCGACGTTCTGGGGCTGGTTTTTTAAAAAATTTTCCCTTTTAAACCACCCTGGGGTTGACTGTCTCGTGTCAAAGCCGGGGTTTCCTTGGTTGTCGTTTTTTATCTCTTCCCCCAAACGTTCATTTTCTACCAAAACTGGTCCGGTTTTTTGCCTTTTTGTATAAAAAATGGGGTGGAATTAAAAATGGGGGTTTCCAACTATCAAAAAGGGAAAAATTGAGTAAAACTTGGTAAAAAAGCGAAACAGAAAAACAAAAATTTTCTATGTTTTTCCCAAAATTTTGAAACAGTGACGTATTTCAGAACGATTTTTCCCCAAAGCCTTTCAACAAAAGATACAAAAGAATGACAATTTAGGAACACTACAAATGGGTTAAAATAGGGAAAAATTTTAAAACCTTTTTAAAAATCTGGGGAAAAAAAGAAAACAAATGAGTGAAACAAAACCAGAAGTGGGGAAAAAAGATAAACAATAAAAAAGGAATATATAACAAAAATTAGGAAATAACCCTATTAAAATTTAAGGTAAAGGGTGAGAAAATACTGAAAAAAAAAAATTTGGGATGCGTGGGTTTGGGCCGAGGTCCCAAAGGGACCATACAACAAAAAAAAAACGGTTCCAGGGCCCAAAACATTTCCCTCATCAGAGGGAAAAAAAAACGGTATTTGACAGGTCTGAAAACCCTGAATGGCCGATATTGAAAGAGTGGTTAAGGGGGCAAACATTACGGTTTTTTCCCAAGTGTTAAAACGGGCACTGGGTTTCTTGGTTTTAATATAGGCCTTTTTACGCTGAGCAAAAACTTATACCTCCGGGAAGGGCACAACCAACTGGAACCCATTTTGCAAAATTGGGTTCCCCTGATGTCACACTATCAACAATAGTAAAGTCCGTAAAGTAACAAAGAAATTGGGGTTTTTAAAAACCCTTTTCCCATGGGGATCTCATGTATTCATCATTTGCTTTTGGGGAAAACCCATTTTTTTTTGTCCCAAAAAAGCAAAATCAAACAACCCCCCAGGCCCATTTTTCTTTTGCTCCGTCCTGGAACATACTTAAAATTTCCCGAGGGAATTAACTTCTTTAGTCACCATACCTTTCCCTTCTTTAAAGAAAGAACCACAAAATTTTTTTTTTTTCCCTTAAATTTGGGTTTCCCGTCCCGCACGGGAAATCCTTCCTCCTTTATTTCCCTCCTGCACCTAAAAATTTTTCTTTTTTTACTAACTAAAAGGGAAAGGGGCGGGAGGTAAAGAAAAAAAACCTTTTTGTACTTCCGTCCTTGGGCCCCCTTAGTTTTTAATAAATGTGTTTTCCAAAAACCAAACCCTTTGGACAAAGAGTGTTAATTTATGCAAAAAAGGTTTCCAAGGTATGCGGGGCTTAAAATAAAGGGTTTAAACAGGGGAAAGGGGGTTGGGGGGTTTTTTTTTGGGGCAAAGGACAGTTTATTGAGAAGTTGAGGGAGACGGGCATAAATTTTTTTAGTGGCGGAAAAAAAAAAGGCCCCCTTGGAAATTGAAAAACTAATTTGATCCCCTGGGGGGGAGAAGAGTGTGAAATTAAATGAAACCCCGAAAAGGGGGAAAAACGGGGAATTTTTATTTAACTCTTTTAGAAAAAACTCTTTTGGGGAAAATTGGCGTGAATTTGTAGTAACACCTGCTTTTAGAACAGGACATTCTTTATTTAACTCTGTGTGATGGAAATTTGTGAAAAGGGGGAACTCTGGAATGGAAACCCGGGGTTTGATTTTAAAAAAACCCGCAAGAAGGAAAAGTACATTTTTTATTTCTTGTGAGGGAAAAAGGGTTTTACATTTGTTTTTAAACCTGTGTGGCGGGGAAGGGTTTTGATTTTGGTAAAACCCCCCCTGGACGGTTATTCTTTATTAACTCGGGGTTTAGAAGGACCCCGCGTTGTGAGGGGGAAAACCCCAACGTAGATTTTTTCCCTTTATTTAACTCGGGGTAGTAGGGGAACAAGATTTTTTACATCCTTTTTAAATCTGGGGGGAGTAGGAAACAGCGGTTTTGAGTAAAATGCCCTTTAAAGTGGTTTTAGATTTTGTTCCTTTTTGGTGGGCTCTGTGTGGTGGGGAACAAAATTTTGATTGTAGGAAAACCCGGTAGGGAATTTTAATTTCTTTATTTAACTCTTTTTGTGAGAAAGGGAAAAGGATTTTGACATCCTTTTTTAACTCTTGGGGTGATGAACAGTGGTGAATTGGGGAATTACCCCCCAAAGTAAAAATTTGACTTTTGTTTAATCTTGGAGGAAAATTCCCAAGTGTGAATTTCAACGAATATCCACCACAGGGAAATTTGGGCGTCTCTTATTTCCCCAATTTAAATCAAAACTTTAAAGGGGGAATAAAATGGGGTTTTTTAGGAAAAATGACCATAAAAATGGGGGGGAAAAACCCAAAAAAATTTTTTTTTTGGTGACCCATTGGTCAGCCATTGGTAAATTTTTGTAGTAAAAGGTTTGCATGATCAATGTATTTTTGTTATTTATATCCATAGAAGCAAAAAGCCCTTTAACAATTATTCAGTTATTTTTTAAACTTTTAAAGTTCTTTTTTGGGCGGCTTTTGGGGAAAATTTTATGTAGACGTATGTAAAATTAAAATTTAGTGGAGAATACCTTTTTCGGATTACCGTTTTGACTTTTCTTAAATTTTTTTTCTTTTTCGATAACCCTTTTCCCTTTTTTTTTTATTTTTTTGGGACCTTCCGGGGTGAAAGTAGTGGTTCTTAAACCCATACCTCACTCCGACGGACCAAGCTCCCCAAAATTTTTTAACGGAGAAAATAATCCATTTCCCCCAATTCTTGTTTGGGGAAATAGGGTTCCCTCTCAATCTTTTCAGTTCAATGGCCAATTCTTTGGGGAAAAAGACGGAAAAGGGGGCCATTTGGGACTAAATGGGACCCAATTTAGAAACTATTAGGGTCATCTGAACATAGGGATTTGGGAAAACCCCCCCAATTGGCCCCCTTCCCCTCTTTATCATGATATTTTTAATTGATGGGGCAATATCCCAAACCGATCTGTCCAAACCCCTTTAAATTTTATTTGCCCTTTAATCCGGGCCCCTTTACATCTCCAAACTCTACCTCTTGTCTTTCTTCTTGCCCCCATCAGCCCAAAACCATCACTACACCAGATATAAGGCCGCCTGGTTTTTCCTATTTTCCCCTTTTCTTAAACCCCCAGGCTTTTGTGACCCTTTTCCTTTTTCTCCCCAAATTTAAGCCTTCTCCCCCTCTGAAGGGGGGTCGGTAAATTTTTTTCGGGGACCCACGAGATAAACGTTTCTTCCCCAAAACCCCCATCCCCGGGAAGTCCTTCATCTGCCCTTATCGGGGTTTAGCCTTTTTTGCCCCAAAAGGGCCCCTTTCCCAAACCCCAAAGAACCCAATTCTGACATGGTTAAATTATCAATATCCCCTTCAGGGTTCCCCCGGGGAAAAGGCCCTTTTTCCTTTCCCATTTTTCATTTTGTCCTAAGACACGTTTTTAGTTTTAACACTATCCTTTTGGGGCAAGGGGTGGGACCAAAATTAAAAAGTTGGGGCAGTCGCCTCAAACCTAATATCCGGTCCCCTTTTGGGACCATCCAGGGGGCCGTCGACGCTCTATACGTGTGCATATGGGACAGACTACATTTTACTTTTCTAAAAGCCCGTATGTTATTCAAAAGGGTTTTTGGGGGTCCCGTAAATCATCTATGTTTTTCCAAAATGCCCAAAGAAAAAGGCCCATATTGGAGAAAACCCGGGAAAAAAACTCAGTGACCGACCTTAACACTTCCGCCTTGCCATTTCCCCTTCCCCCTAGCCCTCATTTTTAATGATACCGGCCATTCAGGAAGGTTTTTGATGTCCAGGTCAACCATCCGGGTCATGTTTTTCGTGATCGAATATTTTTTCTGAAAAACCTTTTTTTTTTTCGTTGATGGGACCAAATTTTGGGCCAAAATTACATTCCTATGTTTAGTAAAATTTCATCCAAACAATCAGATTATTTAACTTCATATATATAAAATTTTTTCAAAGATTATATTGTTTTATTTTTCTTTTTAATTTTTGTTTTGTGTTTTACCATTTCATTCGTTTTATTAATTTTTATTAAAAAAAGGTTTAATTTTTATTTTTAATCTGGGTTTTTATATGTTCCTAAAATTCCCAAAATTTTTTTGATTGTTTTTAAAAAGGCCCTTTGGGCAAACCTTCCTTATCTTACTGTTTTTGTATTTTTTAAAAAAATAATTTCTTTTTTTTTAGAAATTTTGATAAAAAACTGGGTGTGTTTTATAAAATTTTAGTCTAAACCCAAAACATTGAAAACTGCTTGGGCTAAACAATGAAAACCATCTTTTGAAAAAGTCTCTTTTTGGGGAAAATGTTTCCAACCCCTTTTGGGAAACTATTTTTGGGGGAAACATCACGTGTTTTAAATTTAAAAATGACAAAGTTTAAAAAAAGTTTTCTTTGGGCCTTGGGCATTTTACTGCGCCACACTTCAATGGGGTTTGAGATGTAAAAAAGGATCAAAAACCTGAGACGTTTGGAAACCAGCAAGGGTTTTTTCCCTTTTTTAAAAAACCTTAAAACTTCTTTTGTCTGTCTTAATTGGGAAAACTTGTTTTAGCAGCAAAATAAAAATTTTCCCAAAAAAAGGGATGCTACTTGGTTTTTTGGGGAAGGGGAAATTGTGGATTCACTTTCTACATTATGATAAAAAAACTTGATCATTATTACAACCAAAAAGGGGGATATGCCCAAATCGTGCATGAAAAAAATTTATTTATTTCGGTTTGGAAAATTTTCTAATCTGAGACAAAGTTTGGAAAAAAAAGGGATAACAAAAAATTTCTTTCCGTCTGGGAATGCCCAAAAATGTTGGTTTCCAAATTACAATCTTGAATAGGGAAATGATTAACCCCAAGGTTTTCTTTTTGCTTATTTAAATTTTAATTTACACAAGAATAAGAATGACGGGGAAAATTTTACTGATTTTAAATTCCCCCCCTGTATTTTTAATTTGGGTGTTAAAAATTTTTTAATAAAAAACAAACAAAGGGCTTAGATTTAAGGTTTTGATAAGCAAAAAAAACTTTTTAAAAGGTCGTGACTATTATCAAACAAAATTAAAAAACTTTAATTTTTTCAAGGGGAAAAATTTTTTAAAAGTTTGAAAGTTATTCCAAAAGGAAAAAATCCGAAAAAAGGGGGTTTGGGGTTAACTTTTCCCTTTTTCAGGAAAGAAGGGTTTTGGGGATTTTTAAGGTGTGGGGGATGGAACACCCCGGTGGCAAAGGGGGTGTTGGTGGAACCCTTTTGAGTCCCCTAATTTGGGCCGGCCACAGTACCCCAGGGGTTTAAAATACCTAGGGGTTTTTGCAAACCTAAAAAACCCGGGTGATAAAGGAAAAACACATTTATAACTACAAAAACAAATTCAAAACCAAAAATAAAGACCTTTTGTAATAATGGGGGTTTAAATTTCCGGGGTTTAAGTAATGAGGGGGAGAGGCCAGGGAAACAAGGAATAAAAAACAATGAATGGGGAAAGGAAAAAACTGGGGGGTTTGGGTATGTTTTCAAAAATTAGTAATAAGGGACCATTTTTTTACATGGGGAAAATTATAAAAATTTTTAAAACACCCCGATGGGTGACCGGGGGTCAGATTGAACCCTAAGGCATAAATACACAATTTTTGAACATCATTGTTGGGTATCCCATACAGAGGGGAATGTAAGGGGGAAATACTAATTTTCCCTTTAGGTTAAAAAATGAAAAAATTCACCATACTAAAAAAAAACAACTCGAAAGAAATAAGACCTAAAAATAAGGTAAAAGGAATATCAGCTGAACTTAAAAATGGTTGGGGTTCCAATTGAAAAAGAACAGAACATTGAAAACAAAAAAGGGCTAAGATAAAAAACAAATTTTTTGGGGGAAATAGTGGTAGGATTAAAGACAAAAACAGAAAACCCCGGGTAAGGATGACACCCTGGAAAAGATTCAAAAAAGAAGAAAGATGAAATTAAATTTTAATACTAAGGATCAACCCGATAAAAACCAAGAGGGAATTTAAAACCAAAAGACAAAAGGAAAAAGGCAAATGAAGAGATAAAAAAAGCATATGTCAATCGACCCGGGGAAAAAAGGGAAAAAGGGAGTAAGACTGGGGTTATTTTAAAAACTATATAAAAAAAACTTTCCCAAAATTTGTTTTCAAGGGGGGCCCAATCAAAAGGAAAGAAAAGTTCTGAATCAGATAAAACAGAAGAAAAAAAAGAAGGGGGGGAAAGAAAAATTTTAAAAAGACCCTTTATCCAAAAAATACTTTAAGTTTACAAAATAAAAAAATTCCCTTTTTAATTAAAAGAAGAAATGATAAGGGGTGGGTGGGGTGGGGGTAATCAATTCCCTTTATAAAACCCGCCAAAAGGGGGGAGGCAACATTCTGCAAATTTAAAAGGGCCCGATGATACAACTATTAAAAAGGGGAAATTTTAATAAAGGAGGAAAAAAAAACTTTTTCCCCGGCAAAAGAAGGAAATTTGGGGTCCCAAAAAAAAGGGCAGTCTCCCCAAAATTTCAAAAATTTGGGGAAAAAAACACCCTTATCAAATGACCAAGGACTTTCTGGGGAAAAAATTCAATTAAAGTCAAACGGCAGGGGTCAACCCCCGAAAGAAAAACAAACTGGTTTTTGACCGGGGGAAGCTGCTTAGACCAAAAAATTTCCTGACTAATTTTTGGGGGGATCATTTGAGGCAAAAACCACTATTAAAAATTTTATCGATTTTAAAGGGCCTTTTATAGTTACCTAAACTTCAGGAAATTCTGAGACCGGGGAAAACCAGAAAAAAAATAAACAAAAAAGAGCCCCTTGGGGTGGTTCCCAGTGTGCAGTTCCGACTGATGGTGGACACACGATGTTTATGGTTAAAAAAATTGATAAAAAAAGGTTTTATTTTATCTCCCCCCTATTGTTTGGAGTTTAAATTTGGGGGATGTATTTTGGAGAAAAACTGGCATCGGTTTATAAAAATAGTCAAATTAAAATTTGGGTTTTAGATGATATTTTTTAATAGAAACAACCCAAAAATAAAAAAAAAAAAAAGACAATACTGTTTTAATGAAAACTTACTCAAAAAGCTAAAAAAAAACAAATATAATGAAGACACCTTAAGTAATGCCAAAATATCACACTGGGAAATTTAAAAAAGGCAAAAAGAGCCCGTTCACCTATTTGGGGAGCAATTTTTAAATTTTAAAAAATGTTAAAAAAAAATTTTGATTTAAATTTTGCAAAAAAAAAATCAACTTTAAAATCTAAAAACAAAGGAACTGGTTTTAGTATTAAAAATAAATTACCAAATTTTTAAATTTAAAAAGTTGTAACCTTTAAAATACCCCCGGAAAGTTGGAAAATAACTAAAGTTGAAAGCAAATTGTTGATTTTGGAAAAAAGATTCCCCGCCGAAAATAATAATATAAATGGGGCGAATTCAAAAAGAAATGGTAAAACCCGGGGCATGTCTGGGTAACCCAGTGACAACCAATTATAAGAAAAGAAAGATGGGGATGTTGGGGGACACCTTTAGGGAAATACCAAAAAATCAAAAACCCGGCCTTTAAATGGGGTGCAAAGGGTTTAAAAAAAGGTCAACCTTGGAAACCCTGAAACCCAACTTAAAAGAGGCAGGGAAAAATCAATCGGCCCTTTAAAAGGGGAAATTGACAGTTGCCCCGGATAAAACCGGAGGAGAAATTTTTTGGAGGGCCCCATGAACGTTCAATTTGGGGAAGGGAAATTTTTATTAAAGTTATTCATGTATTTGGAACGAACCCATAAAATTTTTTCGATGATCTCAAAAATATTTTGGGGATTTTTCTGGCTGGTTTTTTGGGTTGGGCAAATAAAAAACCTTTATTCCAAAATTTAAAAAGCTCCGGTGCGAAAATTTGAAGAAAAATTGCTCTTCCCGTGTATCCCCCGTCTGAATATACTCAACTTTTCCCTACATTTTTTTTTTTAGTAAACTTTCTAATTTTAAAGAAATACGGAAAAAAAATATACTTGGACAAAGACAAATTTTATCCCTGTTTAAAGTTTTTAATGGGATTTAGGGTAAGTTTTGGACCCCATAATTTTGTCACTAAAACCGCCCAAAAAAATGTCTATCCTTTATTTCCTTCAACTCTTGGTTTTTTTGGGCCCATTCCTTTTTTGCTTTTTCTCTTTACTCCCCCATCTTTCTTTTTTAATTATATATCGTTTTAACAAAATATTAAAAGAAAAAGGGAAAACTTTCCAAAAAACTTTGTTGCAGAAGGGCCAAGGGAGATGGGGGCTGAACATGTTTTTCTTAAAACCGTAAAAAATCTAAAAAAATTCAAATGAAAGGGGAGAGCTTTTACAAAACTGTTTTGACATAAAAAGAAATTCTTTTTCAAAAACTGAAAAAAAGGGAAAAACCCGAGGGAAAAATTTCCCTCCGTCGTGTTTCTGGGGGAAAATTGGGGAAAAAAGTTCCCTTGTACTATGGGGTCAATTTGAAGCAAAGTGCAAAAAGGGAAACAAAAAACCCTGTCCCCTTCATCAATTTCATATTTTTTTTTATTGGGGGGTCGTTTAAATTTGACTATACAATATGATCATTCCTCCGTACCCCAGAGGGAAAAAATGTGTCTGAAAAATTATTCATCTTTGCGACCTAGCTATAATTTTTTAAATTCCCGTAAAACTAATTTTTTAATACAGCACACAGTGGTAAACATTTTGGGTATTTAAAAAACATTCAAACCCTCCCCCGCATGTTCAGGACTCTATGACAAAATCCCTAAACCAAGACTGGTTTTGTATGGGAAAATGGATTTAAAAATATCTGCGACTCTATAAGCACATAAAATCCCAAAACGGTTGTAAGAAAGTGGAAAGTAATTAATTTTCATCGGCCCCTATGGGCATGATACCGGGGGAAGACTGTTTTGTAAGAAACAGTGAATTTTAAAATTTAAAATCTGGGGTTTTGAGCATGTACTTTAAAATAAATGGTTATCGGGGCGTAAAGTCAAATTTAATTATCAAGGCTTTCCCGGGTAAACCGGAGAACCCGGTTTTTGAAGGCGGGTGGTTTTGGCGACTCTTGGGGCGGTACAAAAACAAAACGGGGTTTGAAGGGCCGGGGGATTTAAAATATCCGCTTTGAGCGCATAAGGGGTCAAGACAGGTTTTTGGTTTAGGCGGGTAATTGGGGGATCAGCACTTGGGGGGGTACTAAATCAAAACTGGTTTTATGAAAGGGGGTGAAATTTAAAATTTTCCGGAACTCCCCGGCGCCCTTCCAAAATCAAAACCGTTTGTTTGAAGACAGGGAAAGTAAATTTAAAATCAGCCCTATAAAAATGATACAAACAAAGCTGGTTTTTGGGGGCGTGGATGCTTTCAGCGACTCTTGGGGGCATGAAAAATCAAAACCGGTTTTTGTTGGGGAAAACAGTGGAAAGGGAATTTTTTAAAAAACCCGAAACTTGAAAAATTTTGGCCCATTTCCCTTCTCGGTGAAAGGCCAGATGGATGCCACGAAATCAACGATCGGGAAATTTCCTTTTACAAAAAACAAAAATCAACGCTCGAGAAAAACTCGCCTGGGGTTTCCCAAAAAAGAAGGAAAGGGGTTTTTTCTCTTTTTTTTGGGGAAACTATTAAACCAAATAAAAAAAGGGGAAAACAGAAAATTAAGGAAAAAATCGGGAGATACCAATTTCCAAAAAAAAGGTATTTCTAAACAATGAAATAAAAACCAAAAAAGATTTTTAAAAAATTTGGAAAGTACGAAGGGATAAGGATTCAAAAGAACAATGAGCAACAAAGTTTTCGGAATATATTTGAACAATCAAGCATTTTTTAAATTCCCAACCCCGTCAAAAAACCCCTTTTTTGTGGAACCAGCAAGAAAAAAGGGAAAAAAAATCAAAAAACGAAGGCAAATTTTGGGGGAAAATGAACCAAAAAATGGTTTTTCCCCAAACAGACATTGGAGAAAAAAGTAATAAAAATTTTCCATTAAATTTGAAAAATATTTTCGTCATATCTCGGTGGAAAAAAAAACCAAAAAAATTTAAAATATTGAGATACATCAAAATTTTATTGGTTAAAAAAAAAGTATAGGGTTGGAAATTTGACAACATGAAAAATCAGTATTGTTAAAATGATGATTTAAATGGAAAATTTTTGAAGGAAAAACAAAT
Source organism: Arion vulgaris (assembly GCA_020796225.1). Taxonomy (NCBI): domain Eukaryota; kingdom Metazoa; phylum Mollusca; class Gastropoda; order Stylommatophora; family Arionidae; genus Arion; species Arion vulgaris. The sequence continues at coordinate 45,573,060 of CM036757.1, forward strand.
ACATTAAATTTATTATGAGTAATAAACTTAAGTACTTTGGGAAAACCTTTTTTTGATGGGAACAATGCACCCCGTGTTTGGGAAGTACTAATTTTTTCTTTTTCCCAGAAAAAAACTCATAGGAATGTCAAGGGTTACCAACATTAAACTTAAACAACTTTAAAAAGAAATTGAATTTTTCATAAATTTTAGGGTTAACAACCACCACTACTACTAAAAAATTAAAAAAAAACCCTTTCACTTAATTCCCCAAACATCTCCATTCATTAGAAGGAATGCAAAAACTTTTTAAAATGTGAAAAAATCAAAAATTGTAATTTACCCCCTTTCTTTAAAAAGAAATGAATAAAATTTTCCATAGGTTTCCCCAAAATTTTTTTGGGAAAACCCTTTTTAAAGGGGAAAAATCAATTTAACTTTTGGGGAAACTACATACTATAAAGTAAACGCAAATTTTTCCCGTTATTTTTTTTTAAATAATTTCCCTTTTATATTACCTTTTTAAATTGAAAAAAAAATTTTGTAATGTATTCATTTAGCGGGATCTTTTGTGATAAACTAATTTTTTGATGGGTTTTTTTTTTTTTAAAAACAATAATTTTTTAAAATTTAAATTTTTCTTTGACAATCTTTTTTCTGTATCTTTTGGGAAAGTTTGGGGCCATACCCAAATTTTTTTCTAAATGGTGATGGGGAAAAAAATAAAAACTTTTCCGCCCTGGGGAGATAATTATTGGAACAAATTTGAAAAGTGGAAAATTTCTGTTTTGGGAAAGGGCCCGGCTATATTTTGGGGGAAAACATGGTTTTGGGGTTGATTATCTTTGTACAAAATAAAACACTTACATATTTTTTTGTTGGTGAGGGCCCTTTCCCTGGGGCCCACCGACGATCCCCAAAGCTTTGTAACAAATTTTTCCCCTTTTCAATTTTTTTTCCCAAATCTTTATGGCCTGAATTACCCATCGACCCTTTCCCCCAAGTAAAAATCTTTATTTTCCCTTTTTTTCTTCTTCTTCCGCCTTTATTTCCCGGGGTTTTTATATTCCTTTTTAAACCCCCATCAAACCCCACCCGTTTTCTTGGTTAATTTTTTAATTTTTCTTTTTTCTTTTATCTGGATTAAGGGGTTTTTATGGGAAATTTTTCCCGTTTATATTCCCAAAAAACCCGTGGGGCCCGGTCATTTCTTTTATCTTCCCAAATAGTTATGTTTTCATTTCTTTTTGGACTCGTCAAAGGGGGGAAAATGAATATAGTCTATTCTTGGAAGCCTAATATCACCTTTTTTTTTAAAATGTTTTTACCCTTTTTTTTTTTTGGCCCTTTCGATGGTTTTTGCCCTTCCCCAGCTGACCAGGTTGTTCTTTAAATTCCTTTTCCCTTTTTTGCCAGTCTGTCAGTACCCATCCCATGAGCCGGGGAGGGTATCCCCAAATGGGGTTACTACAACTCAGAATCCTCCTACTAGGCTACCTTTGGGTCAAGTCATGTTTTTTTTCTTTTCAGATTTTCTGTGAAAGACCGGGACAATTTGTCCATTAAATTTTTTTCAAAAGTTTTAGGCCATTTTTTCCGATTGAGGGCTCCCGCTCAGGGTCCCCAAAGACGGAAAGAGAGGGGGTTGGCTGGTTGATGTGTTGGTGGTTTCGGACCAAAATTTTGGGCTGTCAACCTCTTTTGGAAATTTCAGCTCTCCTTCTCAATCCCCCTACTGTAGCTGTTTTTTGGGGTGCATTGGGTGGTTCATAACACTTCATTTTCTAACGTTAAATACCTTCATGTTCCCTTTTGTCCCGCAGTGGTTTTGGGTTTTAGGGGGGTTTTTTAGTCTTCTATTGGGGAGACTGTGGTTTCAGTGAAATCCTGAGGGCCCGGGTTAACACTGGTTTGGGTTTTTAAGTAAGTTTGGGGAAGGCCCGACTGATATCCATCTAAACTGGTCAACTTTCTTCATTTTTAAAACCTTTTCAGAAACAACCTAAGTTTTTTCCCGCAATTTTTTTACGATCCCCATTCTCTTTTTTTTTTTTAAAATTTGCCTTTTGTGTTTTTCCCTAACCCCGTCCCCTTAAGATTCCCAAAATGGGGGACATTTTTCCATTGATATTTGGTGGGGGCTTAATTTGATTTTAGGGTTTTTTTTTTTGAAAATTTTAAGACGAGATTCATAAAAAGGGTCAAAAACCAAAAAATTTTTAAATTGTTAAATTTCATCCCACCATTGGGGGCTACTGCTTTGATTCTTCCCTTTCCCTTGGGGACATCATTGAGGGGGTTGTTTTCCCTTTGTTTCACCGTACATCTTAGGTGGCTCTGCGTTTATTCTTCTCCCCCCTTTTTTTCACATTTGGGGGGTTATGCTAAGATTCTTCCAATTGCCCTGGGAGATCTTTTGGGGTGGCCTTCCCTGATTTTTCCCCTTGTTTCACTAGGGGCTCCCGGGATTGATTTTTTCTTTGCCCTGTATCACCCTTGGGGTGGCTTCTCTTTGATTCTTTTCCCGGGCCCGTGGGCCCCTCCCAGGGGCCCCTGCTTGATTTCTTCCGGCCCCGGGAAAATCATTAAGGGATTCCTATTGATTCCCGCGTTGCCCCCAGGGCCTTCTGAGGTAAAACCGCAATTTTTCCTTTCCCCCGTCACATCATTGGGTTTACTGCTGGGGTTCTTTCTTTGCCCCGGGGGGGGCCCCAAGGAAAACAAAGAATGTGACAATTCAAACCCACAGCAAGGGGCGACTGAGGGGCCCCCAGGATGCTCCCCCAAAAAAAAGCAGCCCCAGAAATTTGGGAAGTTCACTTGAAGGCGCATAATTTTGCAAAAAACCCTTTTTTAGGCCCATATCCCTACAAAACCCCCCAGTGGAAGACAAGTGGTCGATATAGGGTTCCGGGGAAAAAAAGATTCTTCTCGTTCCCCTAATTCTTACAAACACATGGAATTGCACCCAATCTGTTGGGGGCCCCCATAAAAAAAATTTTTAAAAAAGAAGATTTGTTAAGTCGGGAACCCCCCCAAAAAACCCCCATTTCTTTTTTTGCCTTTTTTCCTGTTGCTTCATTTTCCCGATGGGGGACATATTCAGAATACATGCCCTTTGTTCCCGGGTTTAAAAGTTTTTTTTGGGTCCCTCCTTTCCCTATCAAACCCTTTCCCCTTCCCAAACCATACCGTTAATTTTATGTTTCTTAACCAAATCCCCCTTGACCCCCCTGGGGGCAATGTGTTTTTTATTCTTCTGTTTATCCAAAGACTGAATTCCCCTCTGTTGTAGTAAATATCAATTTTCTTTGCCCAGTTTCTCATGAGTCTTTTTTAAGCCATTTATCATTTTTTTCCACACCCGAGGCCATGGGAATTCTTGGGGTCAAAAACTGTTTTTCCTTTTTAAAAGGGGGACCGTGAAACCCTTTTTTTTCCATTCACTTTTGGGATTTCCGACTTTTTTGCCCCCTTTTAAAACCTTTCAGCTTTTTCGGGGGCTTTCTTTTCCGGGGTTGGGGCATCTCATTTTTTGATTTTCATACGTTCCCGGTGACTCCCAACCAAAACCCCGGGATTTTCAACTCACCCAGTCCCTTTTGAGACATCTTGTCTCCAGCTTTTTTGTGGCTTTAATTGCTCTCCTATATTTACGTTCTTTAACATGTTGAAAATCTTCTGACAAATAATTTAGTCTCTTTCTGAAAAATTCTCTTTCCGCCTCCTTGGGAAATTAATTTAAGGCCTTTATTTCTTTTTCCCTTTTTGGGGTTATTTGGATCAAGTAGATGTCCGGTTTTTCAAACTTTGCTCAAATCAGCTCTTTTTGTTTTACTTCAATTTTTATAATTTTTTTTTAGGGGGAATTTTAATCTTTAAAGGGGAAAAATTTAGACCTTGAAAATAACCTTTTTGGGGAAAGAAAATATTTTTTCTCAATTTCCCTGGATGAGGTTAAAAAAGTTTTAGAAGCGGAGGAGAAATTCCCCTTTTGGCCCCAGGGGAATCATAACGGCCGGGAAAAATTTTAAGGGGAAAAATTTACGGTTTTTTGGGGCCCGTCTCCCAGCTGTTCCATGAAGTTTTGATCCAGTTTTTGGGCTATGTCAAAAGGAAAAGAAAAAAGGTCTGGGATATATTTTTTTAAACTTTTTTGGGAAAATGGTTGGGGGTCATCGAGTCTTTTCTGGCTGAGGGTTTTTCCTTGTCCCCCTGTTCTAACCCCCCCCCCCCACTTTACATTAGTGTCTGGGATCACCCTTAGTGACCCTTTCAAAATTTTTATCTCCCCCCCAAAAAATTTGGTTTGCCGGGGGCATGGTTTAAAATAAGAGGAAAAGTTATTTTGAAATTTTTAGTTGTCTGCAAAAAGGACATTCAATGCCTTCCCCTTTTTGTTTTTCCCCTTTCCGGGGGGTATTTTTGTTCCCCCCTTCCCCCCCCACCCCCGTGGCCTTTCTTTTTCCTGTGAAACCTCGGGGGAAAAGAATCTGTGTGGGTTTTATGTGATTCTTTTCCATTTAAGACCCATTTTTTAAAAATTCCCCTTTTGGGGAAATGTCCTTTTTTGGTTTTACCGGGGTTAATTGGGAAATTTTGAGTCTGGTGGGTTTTTAACTCAAAATTTCCCGCCTTTTCTGGCACCCGGAACGGATCCCAAGGGTTTTTTTTCCCCCCTCTGATGGGGGGTCCAATTTCTTTTTTCTGTGGCTAAGCTAGGGCAGAGCAGCGACAATAAAATCCGTTTTCTCATTTTCATTTTAATGGTCACGCCCGGAGCTCCCGGCCTGGTGCCATTTGGAAAACCGGGGAAAAGGTTTTTTCCCCGGGATTGCCCCCAATCGTCCTGCAAAAGGGAGATTCTAACCCTCACATGCCCGGGGGAAAAAATAAAAACCCGGGAAAATTTTTTAACCAAAAGAATCAAAGGGTTTCCCTTTTGAATATTTTTTTAAACCCCAGAAAAATCAAAAAATTTTTTAATTTTCGGGCGTCACTAGACACAAAAGTTATCCGGGTTTAAAACCCAAAACAAAATTAATTTAAAAATTTTTTCGGAATCCCGGGAGTGGCAATTGGTAAAATTTTGAAAAAATTTTTTTAAAAACTTTCCCCGCAACTTTCCAAATGCTGGATAAATAAAGAAATCTCATTGTTTTCTAACGACGTCAAATTTTCCCCAAAATTTTAAGAATCAATAATTCTTTGCTTTTGGGTAAATTAACCCATTTACTTACAGTTGTAAAATTCGGTTTTATTTAAAAATTTTTGTATAAATTCCGTCAGATTAGAATATTTATAACCTTTCAAAAATATATTAATAAATCATTTTTATTCAATTCAAAAAGTTTTTTTATCATTTCAGAAGGGGCCTTTGACGAAAAGAACTTTGTTTTTACTAGTAAAAATATTGCCCTTTTTTTGTTTTCATCACAAAATTTCTAAATAATCTTTTTTCCTAAAGATTATCTTCGGGCAAATTTTAATTTGTAATTACATACTGTAAAATGAATGGAAAAAAAATTTTAAATTTTTGTAAACTTGTTGGTGGGAAACACACTATGCAAACCCCCTCATTTGGGCAATTTTTTTTTGGGGAATAAAATTTTCTATAGCGTCCCCAATTTCCCGAATCCGGGAAACGGGCAAGATGTTATTCCGGGGGAATTTTTTTTCAAAAAGGGATTTTCCAAACCCTCAGATATAAAATTTTTTTTGGGCCGTTTCCCCAATTTCGGGGTTGGTTTTTTGGGCAAAAAGTTTTCATTTTTTAAAAAAAGAACGTCGGGCAAAATTTAACTTTAAAGGGGGGGTGGGGGTCCAACGCCCCCCCACAAATTTTTTTTGACCCCGGCCCCCCTTTCCCTTCCCCCACCAGTGGGGGGAAAAACCCCGGTTTTAACCTAAGACCTTTATTTCAACTTTTTTTTATCGTCCAAACATCTATTCTGTCTTGTCTTTGTCTTTTTTTTTGTGGACATAAGTCGGGATGAGGAATTAGCGATAATGGCTTTGGGGGCAGAGAATTTTGGGATAATGGCTGGGGTTTTGGGGCGGAAAAGCGATAATTTGGGTGGTATGGGAGAGAAATTCGTATAACCGGCTTTTCTGGGACGGATTGGGGTATAATTTGGGTGGGATGTGGACGGATTAACAAGGGGTTTGGGCGGCAGGGGGGGGTGGGGAAGCGTAAATTTAATTTTTCCCTTAGGGGGGATACCCGGGTGGTATGGAGGGCAAATGTATAATTAGTGGTAAGGGGAGGGCCGTAAGTGGTTTTTGGAAGGGAGGAAATTTGCGTCGAAATGGTCGGGGATGTGGGGTTTTAAAGGCCACAATTTTGCAATAAATTTTAGAAATGAGGCGGGCTGGGTATAAGGTTTTTGATTAAAATTTACTTGGGCAGGTTTTCCCCTTAAAAAACAACGTCAAAAGGGTTTTCCCACGTTATTCCGGGCAAGATTCGATAAAAAATTTAAGTAGGAAATTTTTCTTTGTCTTTTTTTTTTTTGAAAATTTGTCTATTGGTTTCAATTTTGAAATTTTGGGTTTATTTGGGTTTTAATATTTAAAAAATTTGTCTTTGTTTTTAAAATTTGAAACTTTTTCTTTTGGTTTTTAAATTTTAAACTTCGTCTTTTTCAATATTTGAAACTTCTCTAATTTTTAAATTTGGCCTTTTTTTATTGGTTTTTAATTTTTTAAATTCCCTTTTATTGGGTTTCCCAAAATTTAAAAGTTTCTTTGGGGTTTTTCAAATCCCCAAAACGGGCAATTCTTAATCAACAAAAACATCAATAATAATTGTGTATTTCTACTTAAAAAGTCTGGGATATTTGGGAAAAACAGATTCAAAAACGAAATTTTTCCCTTTTTCCTTTTTTCAAAAAAGTATTCTATCTCTTCCCATTTTTTTTACCTTTTAAAATTTCCCCATTTAACTTTTTACAATCACTGCTCTCTTGTTTCACAAGTCTTTTACTAGTCTTTACAAAATTTAAGGTTTTTAAATTCACAAATTTTATATAGACCAGTAAAAAACTCTTCCCTTCCGTTATTTAATGGGGGAATGGAAACCCTTTAAAAAATCTGTGTCTTTTTTTCCTTGGGGTATGAGGGAAAACATGTGGGAAACCCCAAACAATATAAAAATTAGTTTAAAAAAATTTCCCCAATTTAAAAGAAAATTTTTTGGAAAAAAGCTGTCGAAAATCTGTTAATTTAAATTTATTTTAATTAAAATTTTTTGGGGAATTTTTTAAAGTTTATTATTTTTTCTGGTTTCTAGTGGGGTATTGAAACGTTCGTCTTTTTTGATATTTCATTATTTTCGGGTTTCTTTTTGCCACGATATTGTTATTCGTCTTTTTTGATATTTCATTATTTGTCTGGTTTTTGCCACGTTTAAAGTTTCCGGGCTTTTTTGATATTTCAAATTTTTTGTTCTGGTTTTTAAAATTGAAAAGTTCGCCCTTTTTTGTTGCCCTTTTTAATTGGTTTATTGAAAATTTGAAAATCCGTCTTTTTAAAATTTTTTATTGTCTTTGGTTTTAAACCCCGATATTGGGAAAAGTTCGTCTTTTTTGACATTTTTTTTTTTTGTCTGGTTTACTTTTACGATATTAAAATTTGCCTTTTTGAAATTTTATTATTTTAAAGGACAAAAGTATTTAAAATTGGAAAACTTTTTAAAATTTATTATTTTTCTGGTTTTCTAAAGTTTTAAAAAAATTTCGTCTTTTTAAATATTTTATTATTTGTCTGGGTTTTTACTTTCGATATTGGGAAAAGTTCGTCTTTAGATATTTTATTATTTGTCTGGTTTTTAAAGGAAAAATTTTAAATCCATCTTTTTTAAAAATTTCATTTTTCAAAAACCATTAAAAACAAACTATTTAATCGGGCCCCCATTTTGGAATCAAAAGTATTTGTAAAAAAATTTTTTTTAAAAAAAAATCCCTTTTAAATAAGACAGTGAACAAACAAGATTTTTAAACAAACATTTTTTAAAATTTTATATATTAAATTTTAAATATAAAACATTGAGATATAATGGTTTGTTAATTACACAAACTTTAGAAAAAGTGATGTATTTAGTGATAACAATAAAATCTTAAAAAAAAATTTGTTTGTATACAACTTTTAAAGAAGGTAAAAAGTAACACCTTTTTGTGAAAGAATATTTTAATAAAAACATACAATCTTACAATGAGATATTTGGAAAAACACAACCCGTGGAAAAAGGATAAGGCGGGAAATACAATCTTGTAAAATGATATTGTTAGTAAATAATTTTAAAATTTTTTGAAGAGTGATTTTTGTTAGTAAAAAATTACAATTTTAGAATGAGATAGTTTGGTAAACAATCTTTTAAGGGGGACAGAAGGAACATACAATCTTGTGAAGAGGAACACCCAAAACTTGTAATTTTATGCAAGTAATATACAATTTTGTAAAAAGTAAGAAAAACCTTTTCCCCCGAAGAAAAAAATAAGGGAAAATAAATCTTGTGAAAGTATTATTTTAAAAACATTCAATCAAAAGTACACAATTATACAATCTTTGGGGAAGAAAATATTTTAGTGTATAAAACTTGGGGGAAAAATGTATTAGAATTAAAATTTTCTCCCAAGAAAAGATAGTAAAATTTTTAGTTACAATCTTGTAAAGAGATATTTTTGGGAAAAAATTTTGGGTGAGATAAATATTATTTAAAAAAATACAATTTTTAAAGAGAGAAAAAGGTTGGTTAAAACAAAATTTTTGAAGGAAGGTATTATTTTTAAAAAATATAATCTTTGAAAGGCGTATTAATTAAACATAAATCTTTAACAGAGATATTTAAAATTTAAAAATATATAATCTTAAAAAAAGAATATTCCAAAAGTAAACTTTCATTTAAAAAAAGGTTTGTAGTTTTAAAAAACATTCTGGAAAAGATTTAAGTATTAGTAAATAAACCCAATCATAAGGGGATAGTATTTTTAAGAAATACAATCCCTTTTTAAAAAAGTATTTTTGGGAACCCTACAACCCCTTTTTATGAAAAGTTTAATAAAAACAATTTAAAAAATAAAAAATGCCAAAATTTCAATTTTGAAAGAATATTATTATTAATAACATATAATTGAAGAGAAATATTTTTTATTAAAAAATTTTAAACTTTTGAAATGGGAAGTTTTTAAAGTTTTTAAAACAATGTTGTGATAGAAAAAAAAGTGGCAACTGTAATCTGAAGAGAAAAAAAGGGAAATTTGGGGAAAAAAATACAATCTTGTAAAGAAAGGGGTTTTAAGCTTATACAATCTGTGGGAAAGGAATATTAATAAACCCTTTAAAGAGAAATTTTATTAAACTTTCTTTTAGAAGAATTTATTAAGTAAAATATAATCTTGGAAAGGGGAAGGTTCCCAATTAAAAATATAAATTTTGGGGAGATAGTAAGTAAGAAATATAATCCCTTGAAGAAGGGTTTTTTAAAAAATATAATCTTTTGGGAAAAAGATTTTTAAATAAAAATCTTAGGGAAGAGATATTATTTTTTAAGTAACATATTTTCTTGGGGAACAAAGAAATTAAAATAAACTATAATCTTGGGGAAGAGAAATAATTATAAATATAATTTTTTGAAAAGATTTTTTTAAATAACATATAATCTTTTGAAGAGAATATTTTTATTAATAAATATAAACTTTGGAAAAGATATTTTTTTTAAGTAAATATTTTGTGGGGAAATATTTTATTAAAAATAAAAATAATTCCCTTTTAAAAAGATTTTTATTAAATAACATATAACCCCCTAAGAAGGAAAGTAAATTAACTTAGAAAAGATATTTTAAAGGGGAAAATATAATCTTGGAAAAGAATTTTATTAAAAAAATATAATCTTGGAGAATAATACCCCTTTGAACATATAATCTTGTGAAAGATTTTATTAAAAATAAAATAACCCTTTTAAAAGGTAAAAAGAAATTTTTATAAAAATTTGGAAAGAAAAATTATATTAAATAAAATATAACCCCCTAAATTTATTAATTGTAAAAAATTCTTGGAGAATATTATTATTTAAATAATTTTATAATCTTTTGAAGAAGATATTAATTAAATTTTAATTTTGAAAAGGGTTTTAATAAATTCAAAGGAGATATTGTTAGTAAGTAACATATTCCCGAAGAGATAAATATTTTTTAATAAATATAACTTGAAAAAATTTATTATTATTAAAATATAATCTTAAAAAAGAAAAATAGTTTAAGTCATAAACCCCCCAGAATAATGATAAGAACATATTTTTTGGGGAGATATTATTATTAAGTAAAAATATAACTTTTGAAGAGAAATTTAATTTAAATAACATTAATTTTTTTGAAAAAATTTATTGAACATATAATTTGAAAAGAGATATTGTTTTAACCTATAACCCCCTGAAGAAAAATGTTTTTAAATAACATATAACCTTTTAAAGAAAATATTTTATTATAAAATAAATCTTTTGAAAAGAATTTATTGTTTAAAAATAATTTCGAAGAGAGATAAATTTTTAATTTAAATTAATCTTGTGAAAGAGATATTTTTTAAAAATATAATCTTGTTAAAGGTATTAAAAAATTAATAATGGTAAGGAGAATAATTTTTATTTAAATAAAAATAATCCCGAAAAGAATGGTTTGTTAAAAGAAAAAAGAAAAAGTTAAATGAGAAGGAAAGATTGAGTTTGGGTTGGGTAGAAATGAATGTAAAAGGGAACCCGGGAAGGGGAGAAAAGGGGAAAAATATAGAAGTTCCATCTCTTTTAATTTTATCCTTTGGTTTTTCCCCATTCCCAAAAAAAAAAAACTTTTGGGGAAGGAAAAAAAATAGTGTTTTTTACCTTTTTTTCATAACCCCCATTTGGAAAATGTAAAAACTTTTTTTTTAAACCCCCCTTTTAAAGATTATTTTTGTTTAAAAATTTTGGTCCATGTTTTTAATTTAAAATTTTTTGGGAACATGTTTTTTCAAAAAATTTTACCAATTACGCTATGATTTGATTTTCTTTTCGATCTATTTGGTTTTTTAATTGTTCTTTATTTTTTGGGCCCAAAATTTTTCAGTTATATAAACCTTTTAAACCCCATTTAATTGATTTGTTATGGAAAATTAATGGTTTCTTTCTCTATCAAAGGGCAATAAAATTATTTTTTTTATATTGGGTTTTTTATTTTTATTCATCACTTTAAACTGGTTTTTAATTTTTCTTTTGCCTTTTTCTTTTTTGATATTGGCTTTGTTCTTAAAAAAAAAACCCCAATCAAAAAGTCTTCAAATTTACTTTGGGGTTAAGCTATTTTTTCAATTTGGGGCCCCATACTTTTAAACAATTCTTTGATCCTTTTTCCCTTTTTCCCGACTAAAAAGAGACTTTCTAATATGCCTGGGGATTGTTTTATTAATCTGGTTGGGTTTTTAAACTCCCCTTTTAAATTTTAGATTTTAATTTATAATGGGGAAAAGACTAAAGAAAGGGAAAAAAAATATTTTTAATGGAAAGGTTTTTTAAGGGTTTTTTTTAATTTTTATTTTTCCCCCTATATTTAAAAACCATAAAATTTCTTTCATTAAAAAATAGGGGTGTTTTATATGGTTGAAAAAAAAATTGGGGCATCAGGAAAGTACCAAATTGGGGTAATGTAATTTAAGATTCCTAATTTTTTGGGGAAAATTTAAAAAATTATTCTAAAAAAAAATTTTTTCAAAAAACAAAAAAGGAAAAAAAAAAGTATAAGAATAAAAATGAAACTTTTTTTACAGTTTTTAAAAATTTTTTTTCCCAAAAAATATATAATTTTTAAAAAACTTTTTAAAAAATGAAAAAAAGAATTAAAAAAATTTTTAATGTTAAAATTTTCATTGTGAAAAAAAATCAAAAAAATATATTCTTTAAAAAAATTGGGTTGGGCTTTGTAAATCCCAAAAAAACTAATTTTTAAATATCCTTTAAACATTTTAAAAAAGGGGTGCAGAAAATTATAGTAAAATCAAAACAGGATGAGATGCCTTCAAAAACTGCAAGAATAATAAGACATAATACAATTAGAAATGGTTGGTGATTGTGTTGGTTGTAGTAAATAATGAGAATAATTATTATTTGATATTGAAATGACGACGTATCTGTCATGTATTGATAACAACCTCAATAAATATGTTACTGCCAACAATAACAATTAATATGACGTCACCTTCTGTGTATTGCAGATAATGCAACCAAGCTGCTAATACGTGAGACTATATTAAACCTTGCAAGTGAAGTCAATGCAAGAAATTCTACGTGTCTGCAATTTATTAGCAGGACAAATGAGACTAATTATATAAATATACATCCTGGAAATGGGTACTTGTGCTGACACTCTAGTTTTTTAGATAAATAATGATTTTAATATATTTTGCTTCTAGTAAACATTGGCAATATAATAAGGACACTCTCCTGGAACACGCAAGCAACAAAAAAAAAACGAGTGAAGCCTACATTTCATAGATGAAAGGTTTGGATGCAGAGATGAATATTTTTTAAACGACGTGGAATGAGCTTCAAGTGATGTCTCATCATATTCAGATTTGGAATAATATAGTTTAGGAGAAATACCTAAACACGTAATTACAAAGTACTGTAGTTTTACAAATTACAAAAACAATGACAAAATACAGCAACGTTTCGACCAACAAAACCTTTATCAAGCAAACGAACAAACAGGAGTGACAAATTAAAATGAAACACAAATGGACGACCAAATACAAACGTATCTAATGAAAATCTGGAATAAAAACGAATAACGAAATAAATGTAACACAAAAACACACATACAAACTAGAAATAGAACGGAAAAGAAACAATGAAACATCTAGTAAATATATAACTTGAATACATGCAACATGTACCCATATAGATTACATAGCATGGGAAGAGAAAGTACTAAGAAGCATAAGAATGTAATACGTTGAGCCCGGGTGGTCGCAAGGTACCATACAAATAAATCAACCGATTCTCCAGAGCAAATCGACTGCGATCATCCGAGGAACATGATCGGATGGCTGTGACCTGGACATCGTGAGCTCCTAAATGGCCAGTATCATTGAAATGGGTGTCTACAGGGATCACTGAGCATTGGCGTATGTCGCGCAAGTGTTGGGCGAATCGGTCACTGAGCCTCTTACCTGTCTCGCCGATATAAGCTTTGTTACACCGCTTACAGATAATGGCATAGATAAGATTACGGGACTCGCAGGTGAACCCATCGTCAATAAGAAACGTGCCTAAAGGAAAAGATACAGTACAAGTCTGTATCACATAAGCACACGTGTTGCAACGCCGACGGCTACACTGGACAGTGCCAAAATGAGTCTGGATATTGGACTTAAGGCGACTGTGTACCAACATATCCTTAAGACTTCTGTCCCATATGTAGGCCACCAAAGGATAGTTGGGGAAGACAGAACGGGTCTCAGGATCTGACCTAAGGATAGACAGATGACGGAATAAAGCTAATTTGTCATCGGTCAGACCTGAGACCCGTTCTGTATTAAGGGATGGGAACGGTAATTTGCCCAGCAGAAGAACTTATGGTGTCTAATTTCACTATAGATGAGCAAAAACAACTGATACTACCACAGCAGAGTGGATTTCGTCTGCACAGATCAACAAAAGACCAACTAACCTACATTGCCCAAGAGATCGAAGATGGATTTCAAGAAAAGAAACAAACACAACAGTATGGGCTGAGATGGACAAGGCTTTTGACAGGGTCTGGAGAAAAGGACAAACAATCAAACTCCTAAAACTTGGAATTAGAGGACGCATGCCGTTGCTGGATATGTTACTATCTCATAAATAGAACAGCCAGAGTACAGGTCCAGGGAACAACTTATCAGGAAGGCTGTCATGGAACAAGGTGTTCCCCAAGGAGGAGTCCTGTCTCCCACACTATTTCGTGTTTTTATGAATTACATTTTGGAAGACATCCCGAACAGAGTGCACGGTGCTATCTATGCAGATGATCTGGCACTGAGGACACAAGAAGAATCAATAGCAGTAGCAACCTCAAGGATGCAAGTTGCACTTCAAAGCCTAGAAAAATGGACCAGTACTTGGCTGCTCACAATAAATGAAAAGAAAACCACTTTCACAGTCTTCAGCCTTTTCAAGAAGAAACAAATAGTGAAACTCAAGATAAATGACAACAAATTATCAATGGACGAATGTCTAACATATCTGAGAATCACCATGGATAGCAGACTGACTTGGAAAACACAGATAGACAACGCTGGAAAAAGAGCAAAGCAGAGAATGGGGATTATGAACAAACTAGCAGGCACCACCTGGGGTGCAGATAGTGGCATTTTGAAAAGGTTATACACTGGAAGAGTCAGACCAGTACTTGAGTATGGTATAGCAGCCTGGACCACAACCTCCAAAGACACAATTTGTAAAGTTAAGCAGAGTGCAAAATCAGGCCTCACGGATCATCACTGGAGCCATGAAGTCTACCCCCACAGAAGTACTGGAAACTGTGACAGGGCTCCAGCCAATAGAGGACAGGCTGGACATGAAGGTAGTTCAACAAGGAGAAAAATACAAGAGACTAATGAACCATCCAACGAAACCTCCGAATGAACAGCTGCGGTAGGGGCAGATTAAAAGAAGTAACTTCGTGGCAAACTCCAAATAACTTGCTCACAAAGACCCAATATTGGAACTGGCTCAACCAAGACACATACAACCAGCCAACAACTCCCCTCCCTGGGCATGCAATCTCCCAGAACTCTCAGAAGAAATAAGTGACATTGGCAAGAAAGGAACACAGATAGACCTGAAGAGGAGGCTCATCGAAGAAAAACACATAAACGAAAACTACCCAATGGACTCATGGACACATGCATACAAGGAGGGCTCGGCTACAGATGTCACCCACAAGGGAGGAGGAGGAGTTGTCCTCAGACTAATAAATAGAGTAGAACTAACCTTAGCTGTGGCCACAGACAAGTTCTCAACCAATTTCAGGGCTGAGGTAGAGGTCATCAGTGCAGCTGCAAAAATGGAACTACAACATATGAACCAAATACATGGAAAAATAGTGCTTTTGACTGACGTATTGTCTGCTCTCTCAGCACTGAAATTTGAAAGGAACACAGAACGAAGTGATCTCAGGTCAACCTTAGCCCAGTTATCCCGTGAACGTGAGAGGGTAGTAATCCAGTGGATACCCTCAGACTGCAAAATCAAGGGGAATGAAAATGCTGGCAGACTGGCTAAAGAGGGAGCAGGAATGCCCCAAGATGACAACCTGGTTAGCTATAAAGTATCTAAATCCATCGCCAAAGGGCACTACAAAGCAAAATGGGATAAAGAACAACCAAAACACAACAAGCATGATGAATATTACCAACTGTCCAGATGGAACCAGACAGCCATACTTCGCCTCCGGACTGGTCACAACAGAATGAGACACCGTCTGTACACTAAATTCAAAATAGGCGCCAACGACCTGTACCCCTGTGGCTTGGCGAGTATGACAACAGAACATAACCATACAGAACTGCCCACAGCATGCACACCTGAGAAGAAAGAGGTGGCCCTCTTACAGCAGCGTTCAAGACAAACTGTATTGCGTTGCTGATAATTTGAGGCAGACAGCTGACGTTATTAGAAAATCCGAAATCCCAATCTAGTGAGAACACAGAAGAAGATATATATATATATTCTATTCCATGGAATTGAGTCTGATATGGGATCAAATAGGCAGTCATAGGAACAACTTTGCACCTGGCTTAGTGAGCTGGCACTAATCAAGATCCTACTCCACCTCCACGTCGTAACCCTGGAAACAGATAGAAGATTTTGTCTGGCTAAGTGGGTACAGATCGATGGAGAGCTACTCTGGTATAAGCAGCGGTGCAGACGCAGTTACGTCTTATGAGATCTGCTCGCAATAAAGAGAAAAATCCCAGAGTGAGTATTTTTGCAAGCCTCTCCAGGCCGAATAAATAAAAACGAACAATAAGAAATGACAAGGTGCGATTCATTAGGAGACACGTCCCTTCAACAAAATGGTCGCACCAAATTTGCCAGCTCCGCAAAAATCGTCGGAAAAATTGCAACGTGTGACGACACAAGAGAAGAGTGCAGTAAACTCTGTATCAGAGGCTAAGAGCAGCTTTTTGGGTAAAATTGGGCGAGAGCAAATCCTAAAGTTGCTTTCTGTGCATAATGAAACTACATCCCCTGGGACAACCAGACACATTACTGTTGCACTGACAACTAACACCACCTGTAAAACGGGGGTTGGTGATGCTGGAGAACGCAAAATCTAGGTTGCGTTGCTAGCGCCTTATGAAATGACCCTCTGGATTATTTGTGCACAGCCCCAGTCTAGTATTTCTCGAGGAGGATGCAGAGTAGAAATTGCGAATTGCATAGTGTAAACACGCGTCTCGAAACGACTGAGAATGTTCCTCTCCGGAATAAACTCACAGTTGCTAGAAAAGTAAGGCCGACAATGTAAAGGATTGACATTTCGGAGAACCCGAAACATTGGTCAAGTCCGACATTTTTCGCTGTGCCCGACTCGAATAGGATGAAGTCCGGATCAAAAACCAATTGAACAGCCTATAATTGATATTGTACGTGACAAGCTCTTGTGTCTCTAATGGCTGAGAATGTTCTTAATCCGAAGAGACCTCACATAGCCAGTAAGGGTGCACAGTGTAGGCATACTCTTACGCGAAGATCATAAAACCCAATTATACGGCGAAAAATAATCGTTAAAGAGCATGAACACACGAAGCAGTCAAATGACCGTTCAAATGACTAGTCCTAGAAGGGCTGTTAATGTTGCTAAACCGAAACGATCACACTCAGTCATAAAATATTTAAAGTAGTAAACGCTCTTTGACGCAGTTTCAAGTCAACACATACGGCATTAAAAGATCATTAAAAAGTATTTATCACACGATGCAAAAGGAACGCCGCCCTCAGTAAGTAAATGCTGCAGTGCAACAGAATCAACTTCCAAACATACGGCGTTAAACGGATCGTTAAAGAGAACGTGTACATACGAAGGAATTGGAAGTGTGAGGGACTGACTGTCAGTGAGACAGGCTCAAAACATTTCACGTGGGAGAAAAACGAAAGCCCTGACCTACACTTGTATGGTATCATGCACAAGTTGGGCCCTAATTTTAACAGGGGTTCAACCTTAGTAGTTCTTGTCAAAGATCAATTATATATCACAACTTGCAGTTTACCCGTTCTTCGCACGGGGAACTTAGTTTAAATCTATTTGAAAGTCCGTTAGACAAACATGCCATGTTGCCTCAAATTCGACCTCTTCCCCATTAAACAACAATACGTTTTGTGTCCATGAAAGTTTGAAAACTTTGTCGGTTGGGGACATAAGATTAAAATGTCCCTCATTCCGATTGCCAGTAAAACCTGATATCCAGAATTCTCGTTCTCGTAAAATTTGACAAATAACAATTTAAAATGTCCATCCTTCCGATTACAAGTAAAACCTGAATCAACATAATTTTCGTCCCAGTGAAAGCTGAATTTAGTTTAAATCTAGTTATAATATTTTACCAATGTTTAAAAAAATTGCTGACATTTCCGAAAATTAAACATATCTTCAGGATAGCAGCCGAGGATCTCATGCATTCGTCTACAGAATTGACATGTTGAAATACCAAATTAAATATGTTAGTATTTGTGTGACTGATGTGCGTAAGACGTCATCGGGATATAACAACATGATCGATTTAAGTCGAAAAATAACAATTGACAAATTAAATTTATTCAGATTATTAACTTATCTTTCTTTTCTATCTTTCTTTTTCTCGAATCCTGTTTGCCTCATAGCGTCATTTCAAGAAAATATTTATAAAACGGGCCCTTTTATGCGATTCGTAGATAATGTCTTTCGTCTCCTCTGTTTTCTCTGAGGTTCATCTTTTGCGTGGCCGGCCTTTTGCTTTGTATCCATTGTGTCAGAGCAGCATTGCTCTTTGAGGTGCACTATCTGTTGGTAATCTGCATACGTGGCCGAACCATTTAATTTGTTGTTTTTGATGAAGTCTAGTACTGATGTTGTACCCACTTTTTCCTGATTTCTTCATTTCTCAACCGGTCTCTTCTCTCTTCTTGTTACACCCAGTATTCTGCGTAGACACTTCATCTCTGTTGTAGCTAGTTTTCTTCTATCATTTGTTGTCAGTGGCAAGCGCAGTCACAAAAAAATAACTACATGCGAAATGCGTTGCCTGCGAAAAAATACCAACAACACAAGAAAAGACAGAATAACCAACATCAACATAAGAAGAAAGTTGGCACAAAACCGTGCTTGAATTTTATAGAGAAACAAAGAATGAAGTGGTTTGGCCACTTAATAAGAATGAGTCGAAACTCCACAGTATACAGAGTCTTCTACAACAGAACATCGGGAAAGAAGGGTCAAGAGGAAGACCACAGAAAAGATGGTTAGATGGCGTAGCAGAATCCTGTGAAAGAGCAAAAATAACAATCTCACAAGCCACCAGAACAGCACAAGACAAAAACAGAAAACCACGACACTGGGCAACAACCCGATAGCAGTGTGACAACAAAAGAAAAGAAAGAAGAAGATCAGGTTTGGCACTGGTAACATAATGTGGGGATAAAGATTGTGTTGAACATTGCTCTTTTAGTATTCATGGTGACATGTTTGCATTTTAAAATTGGTGCCATTTGTCCTATCATTTGATTTGCTTTGTTGCATCTGTGTTGAATTTTATTAGTTATTCTTCCGTTTGCTGAAAAAATGCTTCCAGGTATGTGAAGTCTTTTACTTGTTTTAGTGGGCGCTTGTCGATGCAGATATTGGTTGTGTTTTCCTCTCTGGCGAATGCCATTACTTCTGTTTTGTCGATGTTTATTCTCATGTTGTATTCGTTACGTGCCAATTGGAGTCTGTTAATGTGTTGTTGTAGGTGTTCTTCTTTGCTGATATGATTGCCTGATCGTCTGCAAAAAGAAATTCGTGTAAGAGTTCTCCGATGTTGTTTCCTTTGCTGGTGTTAACTATTTTACAGATGTGGTCAATATACGTGATGAACAGCAGCGGTTATAGTACGCAACCTTGTGTTACTCCTGACCCTAAGTGAAACTTTTCTGATAGTTCTGTGTTTGTTCTAATAGTACATTGTCTGTTTTAAAAAGGCTCTTGCAAAGGTTGGTTAGGTGGTCATTAACCCCATAGATTGTTAATATTTTCCACAAATTTGCCTATCTACGCAGTCGAAGCTTTTTCATGATCTACAAATGCAACGTGTAGGTGTTTGTCGGATTCGACAGTCCTTTCTACTAACTGTCTGAGGGCGAATATTGCGTCTGTACAGCTTTTGTTCTTCCTGAATCCCATTTAGAAGTCATTAAGCAGTTGCTCGATGATGTGGCGGAACCTTTTTTCAAGTATTTTGCAGAATATTTTTCCAGTGTGGCTCAGTAGCGCTATTTCTCTATACTTTGTACAGTCCGTCATGCTACCTTTCTTCTTCCAGGTGGAAACTATTGTTGCATTCCTCCAGTCTTCTGGTGTTTCTTGTGTGATCCAGACTTGGTTGATTAGTCTATGGAGCCAGCTGATTCCTACCTCAATAGTTTCTTTGATTAGGTCATTAACTTAACGAAGTGTTTAAAAAAAAAATGTTTAATTAAAATTTCGCCGTGCGTGAGATTGAACAGGTTTTCGTCAGGATAGTAGTCGAGCATCGTGTGCATTCGTCCACAGAACTGACTTGTTGAAATACTGATAAAGATGTTATAGTCTGTCCATTAATTCGTAAGCACGTTTGAAATTGATTTTCTCGAAAACTACCTGTTGGATCTCAGTGATTTTTTGCAAGCAGTCTTAGAATATCCATGACGCTAGAGACATTTTTTTCCAAGAAAATTTGATGTAGTTTGAAATATTTCTTCTTCAGGTTATATTAAAATCAACCTCACCGGATTGTACACAATAGTAACAGATCTACGGTACACAGACGCGTTGTTCTAAAAATACATTATGGTAACATTGAAATATCTTGAGTAAACAACAATTTCACGAATTCCCGTGCACCTAACCCAGTCGACTTTGAAAGCGGAAAGCATATGACGTTATAATTGGGATACCGTTGTATAGTTATAGGTGTATCTCGCTATTTCTATGAAGCTATTGTATCATATTTGTTGGCTTATCAAAACTGACATTGATATCACATTCATAATGAGTCTGAAGTGCACATTTATAACAATGCAGAAGGTTACAGTTTTACTATACCAACACTTCCGTAGGGAATCTAAGAGAGGTCATCTATATTGCGATATTCATAACCCTGAGAAACGAACGCAACTGGCGCTTAGTCTGAATAGAGAATCCTTTTCCCGATGGATTAAACAGGACACAAAGTGCACTAATGTCAAGAAAGGAAGGACAAGAACAATTGACGACTTTGACATAGATGTCATAAGACGGAGCTCTTGAAAATGTTTGCGACAAATCAACTTGTTACTCTCAGGAAACTGAAATTAAAACTGCAATCAGATTGCAGCATAGACATTTCTAAAAGTGCTCTATGGAAAATTATAAGAGCCGCCGGCTTCACCTTCAGAAAAACTATAGGCGGCAGGAATATTATTGTGAAAAGCCACATTTAATTGCTATCCGAAGTAAATACCTGAGGCAGATCCGTGAGCGGCGGAGGCAAGGCTATGATATTGTATATTTGGACGAATCCTGGGTCAATGCTCACCACACCAATGCTAAAGAATGGCAATCAGTAGACGGTGAACAGAAAAGTAAATACCAAGCAGCAAAGGCCAGCGTATTATACTAACACATGCAGGAAGCAGTGAAGAAGGTCTTGTCCATGACACTGGACTTATTTTCCAATCAAAAGTACCGACGGTAGGGACTACCACACAGAAATGAATGGACATATTTTCAGGCACTGGATGGAGAAAGATCTACTTCCAATTCTAAACAGACCATCATGCTTGGTAATGGATAATGCATCCTATCACAACGCAGTATCAGCGGAAGACAAAGTACCAACTGCATCAAATACACAAGATCAAATTAGGACTTGGCTTGCTATGGAAAATGTCAGCTTCGATGATACATATTTGAAACCCGAGTTGTTGCACCTGGTGAGTGATGACAAAGGTGTTTCATATTGACAAAATCATTGCGGAATACGGCCACGTCTTTGCGACTACCTCCATATCATGCTCACCTCAATCCGATAGAGCTTGTCTGGGCTAAAGTAAAAGGGCAAGTTGCCGAACAGAACAGGACGTTTAAAATGTGTGATGTTGAAGTTCTGACACGTGAGTCCCTCTCAATGATAAACATGCAGTTCTGGAAGAAGTGTGTTGAACATGTGCTCCGATAGGAAGACGAGCACTGGCACCGAGATGGATTATAATTTGTCCAGCCAGTAACAATTATCAACCTCATGGAATCGTCAGATTCGGGATGATACAAATTATATTTTGATTACAGACTGAGAAATAGCAACGTATACATTTCCATATCCAAATGCGTCTACTATCATACAATTTGTGGTGAAGTTAAGACACCCTGGGTCTAATGGTGACCGAAGGGAGGACTAACTGTTGCATATTGTATCCAAGTTCACGATTGCACATAAAGGGCAACACCTAATTACTTGACCTATCAAGTTAATATGGAGATACACCTATGAATAGAATTGACATGGACAAATTCTAGGGATTACTGTAAAATCTAAAATTTGAGCACCCGTATATGCAATTGTCATAAAAGATCAAAGGAATTTGCCGATGTGCAAAATCCGTAGCATATATGGACTACTGGTTAGCTTTATTTTAGCGTCATGGATATTCTAAGGCTGCATGCAAAAATCACTGAGATCCAACAGGTAGTTTTCGAGAAAATCAATTTCAAACGTGCTCACGAATTAATGGACAGACTATAGTATTCGTGTGACGTGCGAAAGACGTCACCGGACTATAACAATATAATCAGGTGGCCGCAAACGTCTTGAAAACATGGACATGCATTTTTGGCGATTTATATGCAGAATGACAATTTGCGTTAATTTGGGAATATGTTATAGAAAGAAACAAATACTTAGGTTTGATAATTTCTTTTTTTTTGCATGTATGAAAGCTACATACTTGCCAAATTGCAAGTACGTAGTCCAGATATCTTCAAACAATTGGGACAGGCATACGATGTAATTCAACTCATATTTATATGTGTATAGATAAGAATGATTAAATTGCTCGCATCAAAGAACAAACGCGAAGATGAAGAAGAAGAGTCTGATATTTCTTTAAACTCTCAGCAAAGTTCGTTTCATGGTTTCTCTTGGGTTTTCTTTCTTTCTTGAACCCGTTGTCTTTAACTGCAATTTCAGCTTTGATATTCTTTGATCATTTATTCTCAAGGTAAGCCCAACATATCTCCATCTTCTCTTTCTTATTTCTATGTCCCTAGTGGCTGACAAGACATTTCTCTGATGTCATCACTTTTCCTGAATTTGTCAAATTTTATGTTCATTATTTTGTCGCAGACATCTATTTTCAAATGCATTCAACTTGAGATCTAGAGCTTTAGTCATGTTTTCCAACTCGCTCTGATATTGATAGAACATTGGAATTAAAAATTCGTAATTTAGTTTTAAAACTATATACTTTGCAGTTCCATATTTTATTTAGACTTTCAAAAGCTGATGGTGCTTTGACAATTCGTGCATAATTTATTATTTAACATTTTCTGTGCAAACCACAATTGATATAAAAAAAAATGAACAGCTCTGGTATTTTAGCATTTTGTATTCTAGTGTTTTATTTGCATTAGTTGCCATATGTGTCCTGGTTATATTTGTCTTTTCTTAGCTTACCTACAGTAAAATGTGTGTGCTATATTTGACAAATTATGATAAATTATTAGTATATCCTAATGTAGGCATTCAGTCACACAACACAAACATATACACTATCAATAAAACAAATAACTTTAATCAATAGTTGTTTATCAAGATAATAATAAGTGAGAACCAAGATAGTTCTAGCTTTTATTGAATTCTTGAATTTGTAACATATTCCTACGACAACATAAAGCAGTTTTTTTAAAAATGAAATCCTGCCAAATTAAGGATAATGTACATTAATAAATTCTTTAACAGGTACACCTCTTTTTTTGTTTCGCATTGTCTAACCAAGTTAGCCAATTTCTCTTCTAACAATATTCTTTTGTTTCGCATTGTCTAACCAAGTTACCCAATTTCTCTTCTAACAATATTCTTTTGTTTGTATTGTCTAACCACGTTACCCAATTTCTCGTCTAACAATATTCTTTTGATTCGTGGTCTAACCAAGTTACCCAATTTCTCTTCTAACAATATTCTTTTGTTTCGTGTGGTCTAACCAAGTTACCCAATTTCTCTTCTAACAATATTCTTTTGTTTTGTGTTGTCTAACCAAGTTACCCAAATTTTTTCTTCTAACAATATTCTTTTGTTTGTATTGTCTAACCACGTTACCCAATTTCTCTTCTAACAATATTCTTTTGTTTCGTTTGGTCTAACAAAGTTACCCAATTTATCTTCTAACAATATTCTTTTGTTTCGTGTGGTCTAACCAAGTTACCCAATTTCTCTTCTAACAATATTCTTTTGTTTTGTGTTGTCTAACCAAGTTACCCAATTTCTCTTCTAACATATTCTTTTGTTTCGTGTGGTCTAACCAAGTTGCAATTTATCTTCTAACAATATTCTTTTGTTTCGTGTGGTCTAACCAAGTTAGCCAATTTCTCTTCTAACAATATTCTTTTGTTTCGCATTGTCTAACCAAGTAACCCAATATCTCTTCTAACAATATTCTTTTGTTTCGCATTGTCTAAGCAAGATAGGCAATTTATCTTCTAACAATATTCTTTTGTTTTGTATTGTGTAACCAAGTTATACAATTTCTGGTCTAACAATATTTTAAAATATATATATATATTATACATATGCATTATGGGTGATTAAATAAAGTAGTGAAAAAACCTATATGTGCTTATGAAAAAACGTATTATAGAATAAACATACATATATCATGGACAGAGAAAAACAAAATATCTATATATAAAACAAACTCAACATTAAAGAAAAGTGACTAATGATACAAATACGAATGAGAAACTTGAAGTAGAACATTTAGAAAGACACAAAGTGTTGAAGACGATCATTATAGAAGGAGGCACCACTGCAACGAGAAGAAAAGACAGATTCAAGAGAAGATGTATCTCGGATGTTACTAATTATTTCAGCATGGCGACTTCATAGTCGGGTTGATTGCATCTGAAATATGAAAGAGATACATTACGAAGAACATTTAGAGTGGCAGCTTTCTGCTCAGAACAAACTATTTTGCTGATGATGATTAAAGCACACAATATGTATTTATTCAGCCGTAAAAAGAAAAGATAGATAGCGACACTTCTGTTAAGCTCAAACTAAAGTTTACTAAAGATATATATGAGTCTCACGTTATTGCTTTTTTTTTTTCCGATCCAGAACCATTTGAGCTTTTCAGCTCTTCGGCTCGGTGCCATGGACATCGTAACCCTTCGGTTCAGTTCCACGAACACCGTAAATCTGGGGAATCTGTGGCTTTTCTACCATCCCGCGGAATTGAACCCGTACACACAGAGGGATAGTCACCCGTAGTCAAACGCGCTACAAACACGCTGGGCAGACGGGCACGTTATTGCTTTAAATGCCTAACCATTATTTAATTATCTTTTGTTAATACCCGATTTCTTTTAATAGTTTCCTACATACACATGATAAAAGCATTTTGGTTGATACGTTGACTTATTTAAATTTAACGTGTTAGTAACTCCGTAAAACTTTTGTTTTCTCAGTTTTGTAGCTATCTCTTTTAAGAAGAATGTGTTTCAGCGTAGAACAATCCAACAATTTCTATACACATTTTCTCATGATTTCTATATTTGTTTTACTTTTGATTACTACTTGAGTGTATGTCTATTTTATTTATTATTTGCAAACGTCAGCTGCAAATCATATATGGGAATGAGAGGCACTGGCCGGCAAAATGTATCCATCGGTCTAGGCTGTAAGAAGAAAATGACTATCAAACATGAGCTTATCCACGCATTGGGCTTCAATCATGAGCACGTACGATATGATAGGGACAGATACATCAATATAAACTGGACCAACATTCCAACTAGTAAGTGCCATAGATAAACCATCATAAAATAATTTAACAGTTTTTGACGTTTGAGATATATTCTATGACATTTAACTGTTAGTAAGTGTAAACAATAGGAATTTGATATGTAAGATATATTATATGATATTTAACTGTTAGTGAGTGAGTGAGAGAACCAGAATGTGACATGTGAGATATATTCTATGATATTTAACTGTTAGTGAGTGAGTGAGAAAACCAGAATGTGACATGTGAGATGTATTCTATGATATTTAACTGTTAGTGAGTAAGTGAGAGAACCAGAATGTGACATGTGAGATATATTCAATGATATTTAACTGTTAGTGAGTGAGTGAGAGAACCTGAATGTGACATGTGAGATATATTCTATGATATTTAACTGTTAGTGAGTGAGTGAGAGAACCAGAATGTGACATGTGAGATATATTATATGATATTTAACTGTTAGTGAGTGAGTGAGAGAACCAGAATGTGACATGTGAGATATATTATATGATATTTAACTGTTAGTGAGTGAGTGAGAGAACCAGAATGTGACATGAGAGATATATTCTATGATATTTAAGTGTTAGTGAGTAAGTGAGAGAACCAGAATGTGACATGTGAGATATATTCTATGATATTTAAGTGTTAGTGAGTAAGTGAGAGAACCAGAATGTGACATGTGAGATATATTCATTGATATTTAACTGTTAGTGAGTGAGTGAGAGAACCAGAATGTGACATGTGAGATATTTTCAATGATATTTAACTGTTAGTAGTGAGTGAAAAGAACCAGAATGTGACATGTGAGACATATTCTATGATATTTAACTGTTAGTGAGTGAGGGAGAGAACCAGAATGTGACATGTGAGATATATTCTATGATATTTAACTGTTAGTGAGTAAGTGAGAGAACAAGAATGCGACATGTGAGATATATTATATGATATATAACTGTTAGTGAGTGAGTGAGAGAACCAGCATGTGACATGTGATATATATTCTATGATATTTAACTGTTAATGAGTGAGTGAGAGAACCAGAATGTGACATATATTCAATGATATTTAACTGTTAGTGAGAGAACCAGAATGTGACATGTGAGATATATTCTATGATATTTAACTGTTAGTGAGTGAGTGAAGAGAATGTGACATATATTATATGATTTTAACTGTTAGTGAGTGAGTGAAAGAACCAGAATGTGACATGTGATATATATTCTATGATATTTAACTGTTAGTTAGTGAGTGAGAGAACCAGAATGTGACATGTGAGATATATTCTATGATATTTAACTGTTAGTGAGTAAGTGAGAGAACCAGAATGTGACATGTGATATATATTCTATGATATTTAACTGTTAGTTAGTGAGTGAGAGAACCAGAATGTGACATGTGAGATATATTCTATGATATTTAACTTTAGTTAGTGAGTGAGAGAACCAGAATGTGACATGTGAGATATATTCTATGATATTTAACTGTTGTGAGAAAGTGAAGAACCAGAATGTGACATGTGAGATATATTCAATGATATTTAACTGTTAGTGAGTGAGTGAGAGAACCAGAATGTGACATGTGAGATATTTTCAATGATATTTAACTGTTAGTGAGTGAGTGAAAGAAATAGAATGGGACATGTGAGATATATTCTATGATATTTAAACTGTTAGTGAGTGAATGAGAGAACCAAAATGTGACATGTGAGATATATTATATGATATTTAACTGTTAGTGAGTGAGTGAGAGAACCAGAATGTGACATGTGAGATATATTCTATGATATTTAACTGTTAGTGAGTGAGTGAGAAAACCAGAATGTGACATGTGAGATATATTCTATGATATTTAAGTGTTAGTGAGTAAGTGAGAGAACCAGAATGTGACATGTGAGATATATTCATTGATATTTAACTGTTAGTGAGTGAGTGAGAGAACCAGAATGTGACATGTGAGATATTTTCAATGATATTTAACTGTTAGTGAGTGAAAGAAACAGAATGTGACATGTGAGATATATTCTATGATATTTAACTGTTAGTGAGTGGGTGAGAGAACCAGAATGTGACATGTGAGACATATTCTATGATACTTAACTGTTAGTGGTGAGGAGAGAACCAGAATGTGACATGTGAGATATATTCTATGATATTTAACTGTTAGTGAGTAAGTGAGAGAACAAGAATGTGACATGTGAGATATATTCTATGATATTTAACTGTTAGTGAGTGAGTGAGAGAACCAGAATGTGACATTTGAGATATATTCTATGATATTTAACTGTTAATGAGTGAGTGAGAGAACCAGAATGTGACATATATTCAATGATATTTAACTGTTAGTGAGAGAACCAGAATGTGACATATGAGATATATTCAATGATATTTAACTGTTAGTGAGTGAGTGAGAGAACCAGAATGTGACATATATTATATGATTTTTAACTGTTAGTGAGTGAGTGAAAGAACCAGAATGTGACATGTGAGATATATTATATGATATTTAACTGTTAGTAAGTAAGTGAGAGAACCAGAATGTGACATGTGAGATATATTCTATGATATTTAACTGTTAGTTAGTGAGTGAGAGAACCAGAATGTGACATGTGAGATATATTCTATGATATTTAACTGTTAGTGAGTAAGTGAGAGAACAAGAATGTGACATGTGAGATATATTCGTTGATATTTAACTGTTAGTGAGTGAGTGAGAGAACCAGAATGTGACATGTGAGATATATTCTATGATATTTAACTGTTAGTGAGTAAGTGAGAGAACCAGAATGTGACATGTGAGATATTTTCAATGATATTTAACTGTTAGTGAGTGAGTAGAGAAACCAGAATGTGACAGGGAGATATATTCAATGATATTTAACTGTTAGTGAGTGGTAGAGAACCAGAATGAGACATGTGAGATATATTCTATGATATTTAACTGTTAGTGAGTGAGTGAGAGAACCAGAATGTGACATGTGAGATATATTCAATGATATTTATCTGTTAGTGAGTGAGTGTGAGAACCAGAATGTGACATGTGAGATATTTGCTATGATATTGAACTGTTAATGAGTGAGTGAGAGAACCAGAATGTGACATGTGAGATATTTTCAATGATACTTAACTGTTAGTGAGTAAGTGAGAGAACCAGAATGTGACATGTGAGATATATTCTATGATATTTAACTGTTAGTGAGTGAGTGAGAGAACCAGAATGTGACATGTGAGATATATTCTATGATATTTAACTGTTAATGAGTGAGTGAGAGAACCAGAATGTGACATATATTAAATGATATTTAACTGTTAGTGAGAGAACCAGAATGTGACATATATTAAATTATATTTAACTGTTAGTGAGTAAGTGAGAGAACCATAATGTGACATATATCTAGGATAATTAACTGTTAGTAGTGAGTAGAGAACCATAATATGACATATATCTATGATATTTAACTGTTAGTGAGTGAGTGAGAGAACCAGAATGTGACATATATTCAATGATATTTAACTGTTAGTGAGAGAACCAGAATGTGACATGTGAGATATATTCTATGATATTTAACTGTTAGTGAGTAAGTAGAGAGAACCAGAATGTGACAAGTGAGATATATTCTATTATATTTAACTGTTAGTCAGTGAGTGAAAGAACCAGAATGTGACATGTGAGATATTTTCAATGATATTTAACTGTTAGTGAGTGAGTGAGAGAACCAGAATGTGACATGTGAGATATATTCAATGATATTTAACTGTTAGTGAGTGAGTGAGAGAACCAGAATGTGACATATATTCTATGATATTTAACTGTTAGTGAGTAAGTGAGAGAACCAGAATGTGACATGTGAGATATATTCTATGATATTTAACTGTTAGTGAGTGAGTGAGAGAACCAGAATGTGACATGTGAGATATATTCTATGATATTTAACTGTTAGTGAGTGAGTGAAAGAACCAGAATGTGACATGTGAGATATATTCTATGATATTTAACTGTTAGTGAGTGAGTGAGAGAACCAGAATGTGACATATATTCAATGATATTTAACTGTTAGTAGAGAACCAGAATGTGACATGAGATATATTCTATGATATTTAACTGTTAGTGAGTAAGTGAGAGAACCAGAATGTGACAAGTGAGATATATTCTATTATATTTAACTGTTAGTCTTTCTTTCTTTCTTTCTTTCTGAACCAGAATGTGACATATATTCTATGATATTTAACTGTTAGTGAGTGAGTGAGAGAACCAGAATGTGACATGTAGAGAATATATTCAATGATATTTAACTGTTAGTGAGTGAGTGAGAAACCAGAATGTGACATGTGAGATATTTCTATGATATTTAACTGTTAATGAGTGAGTGAGAGAACCAGAATGTGACATGTGAGATATATTCTATGATATTTAACTGTTACTGTGTGAGTGCGAGAACCAGAATGTGACATACATTCTATGATAATTAACTGTTAGTGAGTGAGTGAAAGAACCAGAATGTGACATGTGAGATATATTCTATGATATCTAACTGTTAATGAGTGAGTGAGAGAACCAGAATGTTACATGTGAGATATATTCTATGATATTTAACTGTTAGTGGGTGAGTGAGAGAACCAGAATGTGACATATATTCTATGATATTTAACTGTTAGTGAGTGAGTGAGAGAACCAGAATGTGACATGTGAGATATATTCTATGACATTTAACTGTTAGTGAGTGAGTGAGAGAACCAGAATGTGACATGTGAGATATATTCTATGATATTTAACTGTTAGTAAGTGAGTGAGAGAACCAGAATGTGACATGTGAGACATATTCTATGATATTTAACTGTTAGTGAGTGAGGGAGAGAACCAGAATGTGACATGTGAGATATATTCTATGATATTTAACTGTTAGTGAGTAAGTGAGAGAACCAGAATGTGACATATGAGATATATTCTATGATATTTAACTGTTAGTGAGTGAGTGAAAGAACCAGAATGTGACATGTGAGATATTTTCAATGATATTTAACTGTTAGTGAGTGAGTGAGAGAACCAGAATGTGACATGTGAGATATATTCAATGATAATTAACTGTTAGTGAGTGAGTGAGAGAACCAGAATGTGACATATATTCTATGATATTTAATTGTTAGTGAGTGAGTGAGAGAACCATAATGTGACATGTGAGATATATTCTATGATATTTAACTGTTAGTGAGTGAGTGAGAGAACCAGAATGTGACATGTGAGATATATTCAATGATATTTAACTGTTAGTGAGTGAGTGAGAGAACAGAATGTGACAGTGAGATATATTCTATGATATTTAACTGTTAATGAGTGAGTGAGAGAACCAGAATGTGACATGTGAGATATATTCTATGATATTTAACTGTTACTGTGTGGGGCAGTAGAACCAGAATGTGACATAAATTCTATGATAATTAACTGTTAGTAGTGAGTAGAGAGAGCCATAATGTGACATGTGAGATATATTCTATGATATTTAACTGTTAGTGAGTGAGTGAAAGAACCAGAATGTGACATGTGAGATATATTCTATGATATCTAACTGTTAATGAGTGAGTGAGAGAACCAGAATGTTACATGTGAGATATATTCTATGATATTTAACTGTTATTGAGTGAGTGAGAGAACCGGGAATGTGACATATATTCTATGATATTTAACTGTTAGTGAGTGAGTGAGAGAACCAGAATGTGACATGTGAGATATATTCTATGATATTTAACTGTTAGTAAGTGAGTGAGAGAACCAGAATGTGACATGTGAGATATATTTTATGATATCTAACTGTTAATGAGTGAGTGAGAGAACCAGAATGTTACATGTGAGATATATTCTATGATATTTAACTGTTAGTGAGTGAGTGAGAGAACCAGAATGTGACATATATTCTATGATATTTAACTGTTAGTGAGTGAGTTAGAGAACCAGAATGTGACCGAGAGATATATTCTATGACATTTAACTGTTAGTTAGTGAGTGTGACAACAAGAATGTGACATGTGTGATATATTCTATGATGTGGAACTGTTATTGTGTGTGAGAACACGAATGTGACATGTGAGTCAAATAGAAGACATAAAACTAGGAGTGGAGTAGTCGTATGACTTGTTACAGTTAAATACAATTTGTTAGTTTTTTTAAAAAAATACTAGATTACTTGAGGCAGTTCCAAACGAGAAAAACACCTATAATGAACACTACCTACGACTTTGAATCGATCATGCACTACCCACCTTTCGATTTTGCAATAAATGGGAATTTCCCGTACTTTCTGCCAAACCAGGTGAAGTATAAAGTTAAAATGGGTCAACAGTTGAGATTGTCTGACCAGGACGTGCTTAAAATCCAGAGATGGTACGGCTGCACTGAAGGTAAAATATCATATAACATCACTAACTCTACTTCTACTGTCTATCAATCAAATAGACACACGTTCATATTTGTGTTAATTTCTTTATTTCTTTGTCTGTTCCGAATTGTACTATCGTTGTGCGGTTTTAAAAAGCAGAAATATAAAGTAGAATTTGTTTATTTATTAATAACAAGTTTAGATAGGCAATTGTTTAATATAAAGACAAAACTTTGAAGTTTACATGCATTTATATTCCCCATAACAACGTATAACTATGAGGCATCTATTATTGATAAAACAGATGAAGAATCGAGTAATTACTTAGAATGCAAATGTAACAGAAAAGTAATCAAAATACAATGCATTACAAAAGAACACATTTGACAATTTAACAAAATCATAAAATTGAAATAAAGAGGATGAAGAAAAAGAAATTATTGAAGAGTATGAAACAATTCTGACATATAAAACGACATGATAGCCTTGTAGAAGAGAATGAAACACTTCTGACATATAAAACAACATGATAGATTGTAGAAGAGAATGAAACACTTCTGACATATAAAACAACATGATAGATTGTAGAAGAGAATGAAACAATTCTGACATATAAAACGATATGATAGCCTTGTAGAAGAGAATGAAACAATTATGACATATAAAACAACATGATAGCCTTGTAGAAGAGAATGAAACAATGCTGACATATACAACGACGTGATAGATTGGAGAAAATTATTCTGTAGGACATGATACTGGGCAGACAGGGAAGAGAAATACTACGGAGAAAGATTATTCTGGACATGATACTGGACAGACAAGGAAGATAAATACTACGGAGAAAGATTATTCTGGACATGATACTGGGCAGACAAGGAAGAGAAATACTACGGAGAAAGATTATTCTGGAGGACATGATACTGGGCAGACAAGGGAGAGAAATACTACGGAGAAAGATTATTCTGGATGACAAAATGGGCAGACTACGGAGAAAATGGATACGATGTTATGTTATGTTATGCGATTGACGTCATGGCACATTGGAAATTCCCATTCGCGCTCTGTCCTCCGCTGCAGCAACCATCCCAAAGTCCATTTGCTCACTGTAACCCAGAAGTTGATTACTATATCTTCTCTCTCTATCACGAAAACGACACTGTCTGACATGTCCAAACTTAACACCTTATTCTCTAACGCGTTCCAGTGTCAAGAGACTTGCCCATGTCACATAATTGAGAGCGTACCGCATTGATGATATCGGCTGTGTCCATACTTCTGCCCGCTTGAGTCAGGGCATTGTTTGCAAGAAAGTCAGCACGCCTGTTACCCTGCACTCCAGCATGTCCAGGTGTGTACAGACAAGTTATTTTCTTGAGATGTGATCTCCAAATGCTGTCCACCCATTCCACACGCATACTTCCAGATTAAATCATTTGAAGCATATTCATCGAGTCTGATATGATAATCTTATGGGTTACCTGTTGTTCAGCCACCAATGACAGAGCCCAGGATGCAGTATGTGTATAGACGAGCTGAGAATGACTGAGGCAGACGTCATAGACATCATTCAGAACTAGAAGGAATTTAGAGCTGTTATAATGGAAGTCAAGTTCCGACATGGACAAACTGGATGATGATGATGATGAGGTCATTGTTTTCCTATTGATTCTTCGCTAATCAAAAACCATATATTTAGGATTAGGAATAGCTTAATGTTTAAATCTTCCACGGAAGGGAAGGAATCAATCATCACAAAACATGTGTTTACAGATGAATATGAGTTTACTAGCAACACTCTTAATAAGCCCACATGTGTGTAACAGGGTTTGGAAACGAACAATGTTTGTGTTGACGATCTGTTGTCACTGTCCTTCACTCTGTCAACTATGATCTCATTATCGTACCCTATGACCAGGGGCGGCTCGTCATTAAGGGCCAGTGGGGCCGGCCCCACCAACAATATTGAGTAACCTGTACTTATTATTTTAAACATTATCTGCTCATAATTATTACTTTCAACGAGATACTGATTAGCTTTGAAAGTTGATATATAACGCAAAAATATCATACACAGTCTTAAATTTGAAATTCATAATCGTTTACTCCTAATTAGTATACACCCCTGATCATTAGGGGCCATTAAAACAGTCTACCAAACCAACATAATTAACG
The DNA here is from genome assembly GCA_020796225.1 of Arion vulgaris. Taxonomy (NCBI): domain Eukaryota; kingdom Metazoa; phylum Mollusca; class Gastropoda; order Stylommatophora; family Arionidae; genus Arion; species Arion vulgaris. The sequence goes on from CM036757.1 coordinate 45,606,842, forward strand.
TGTACTTATTATTTTAGAAATTATTTTTTCGTAATTAATACGTTTAACTTGACACTGATTAGCTTTGAAAGTTGAATATATAACACTAAATTATAAATATTATATCAGAATAATATAACAATCCTGTTATTTATATAATATTTCTTGATTAAAAAACATTATATGTACTGAAGCTCATCAATTTGCCTCTAATATTTCAAGCATTGTGCCATGTACTATTTCTGGGACTAGTTTACAAGTTCCTACATAAGATGTAACATTGCGACCTCTGACCTTTGATCGCTATTGCAATGATAATTGCCAAAATAATTTCATTTTCATTCAGCCGGAAGATATATTCATTCTTACGCAGCCAAACTACTTCCCAGATAAACGAGGACTCTAGCTCAAATAGTCCTTTTAATTATCGATTGAATCCCCAATTTTATATAAAATAGTATAACATTATAGACTGTAATGGTATTAAATAACAAACCATCACAGAATAAGATTAGTTACAGGGAAATGTCCCTAGCATTAATACACATTGTCTACAGCAATTTTCTTTCGTTCAGTTGAGTTAGTTATAACAAGTGATTGTCAACTGAGTTGAGTTGAGCGAAACACGTAAAAACATTTTAACAATAACAAAGTTTCAAAGTACTAGAGATTTACACAATACAAAAACAATGACAATACACAAGATGTACAAGACAATACACAAGAATATACTTCGACCAAATTGCTCTTATCAAGCAAACAGAAGTGAAGAATTTCAGTTCTTTCACTACATTAACAATGAAAATCGTGGCCCTTACAGCATGTCATTTACGGTAGAGATTATATGTTACAAAATCGTCAAATATATATATGACGCTTTAGGGCTCGATGACAAGCTCGTGTTGATTTTATTTGTTGTGATGCGGGTGAGATATGTTCAATTTGCGTTCAGAGATTTTAAAAAAATGTTCTCTAGGCCCCTGTCGTTTGACGTGTCCGAAATATTTAATTGTCCTTGGTATTATATTATTTAATAGCCAACTCTCTTTAGTATCAAGCTGTTGCAGAACAGAAGCATTTGTTCTTTCCTGAAAGGTAATAATTCTCGCAATAGACAAATAATAGTACATACTTCTTCTTCAGCGATCTCTGGTCGTGTCCTTAATTTACTGTGGACCACAAACTGGGCAGTCAGCTTCAGGTATGTCAGGTTTCTCCAAAGCTTAGTTTTCAAGTCGACTGGGTGTGCCCACATGTTGATTATCAGCTCACCCAGGAGAGCACAATCTTGCAGGATATTCTCCCGTGTCTGTTCCGCCTGCTGACACTGGCAGAAAGCTGTTTAACTTATTCCTAGTCTATATAAGTGTTTGTTGAGTCTGCGGTGTCCGGTACGTAGGCGAAATATAATGACCTGGTCTGTTCTGCTTAGGTCTTTGATGGAGTCTTTTCCATAATCATATCCAGTGTTTGTCTTCCAGTCTACTGCAGATTTTTCTGTATGAATGTTTTGATCTCTTGAAAACACAGGAGTAGGTAAATTTGCTCCTTGTCACTGCCCTCCTTAGCTAAGACATCGGCACTCCCCCTATTGGTTACCGGGGACCAAATTTAGAATGTAAAGAATAGAACCACTGTTACCTGCCACGCATGCCGTAAGAGGCGACTAAGGCCTTAGGTTTGGATGAAATCGGATGGATGTGTCCTAAACGTGTAGACGTTTATGCATTTAGGGGCCTACAAACCAATATGTAACGTATACATGTTCTTGGCAAAGATCAAACATATCACAAGAGTGATTAAAATTGGTCGTAAAGAATGAACGCAAAGAAGAAGAGGACATCGACACTCTCACTGCCTGCAATGCCACAGTGAGATGGAATCCACTGCAAGTCAATTTCTACCTTTTCTGAAAGCTGAGAAGTTCTCTTTTAGGTTTTGTACTGTCTGTCAGCGGATTTAGCCTTCAAGACTTGTATAGCTGACAGTGAGTCTGTAAGAAATACCATCTTGTCTGCAGGTGCAAGCAGCTTATTCATGTGCTGTGTTGCCATCAGAAGAGCTACGACGTCTGATTTGTAGTTGAAACATATTCTTCCAGTAGGGGCCGCTAGATACACAGTAAATACTCAAAACACCACGATTTTTGCAGGGCCCCACCAAGAAAAATGAACACGAGCCGACACTGCCTATGACATTCATACTTTTTAATACAACTCAAACTTAATCGCTTAAGTACCAGCTATAATAATCATAGATGATTCTAGGTTTATTCAAAGTTAATTGAATATACTGTACAGGACTTTGCGAATCAACCCCAGCTGTTTGTGATTTTTCTAGGCATTATTACGTTCAGTAGTTTGTCACTGCTTTCTGAACGGGTGATGTCATCGTCCTTTCGTAAAAACCCACACGACACAATTTGCAACCAAACTGTCCGCAGTGTGATTCGAGCTCAGAACGTATTCGAGCTTAATAGACCGAGTTACTATCCCCTAGGCCACAGACGCCACCTAGGTTGTTTGTTTTCTGATCCAGAAGCACTTGAGCTTTTCAGCTCTTCGGCTCGGTGACATGGACATCGTAACCCTTCGGTTCGGTGCCACGAACACCGTAAATCTGGGAAACCTGTGGCTTTTATGCCAGCCCGCGAAATTGAACCCGCACTCACAGAGGGTTAGTCATCCGTAGTCCAACGCGCTACGAACACGCTGGATAGGTGGGCAAAAAAAAAAAACATGCGTCAGCCGGGAAACGAACTCGGATCGAGGTCTATTAGATGTCTCTGTCTGTCGAGGTCTATTGGCTGTCCCCCAAAGTTGTTCCAGTTGATTGTCTCCTTCCATGAGGGCATGAAAACCAGGATACAGTTCGATGGCAGCACATCTGATAGTTTCGAGGTTAAGAGTGGAGTCAAGCAGGGCTGTGTCCTTGCCCCACTCTCTTTGGCATCTTCTTCGCAGTCCTTTTGAACTAAGCTTTGGGGACGCTGATGGTGATGTTTTCATCAGCACTAGATCTGATGTTCACTCTTTAACTTGGCTCGCTTAATAGCCAAAACAAAAACGACGGAAATTCTTCTCAACGACCTCCTTTCGCTGACGATGCTGCCTTAGTCGCCTACAGTGAGACTACACTGCAATGCTTAATAAATAATTTGTCAAAGGCATGTGACCTATTTCTCTGACTATAAGTGTTTTCAAAACAGTTGTACTATGTCAAGGAGGTAACACAACACATGTCACGTTAAATGGTAACCATCTAACACCAGTTCAAAAATGTTGCTATCTCGGGTCCATGGTCACTGCCAGCCTTTCTCTTGATGAAGAAATCAACGTTCGTGTAGGTAGTGCGGCTACTACGTTCGGCAAACTATCAAAGCGAGCGTGGGACACCACAAAACTGACATTGCAGACAAAGTATCAAATATATCAAGCCTGTGTAATTAGTTCTTTACTATATTGTTCAGAAACATGGGCAGCCTACTCAAGACACGAGAGGAGACTTAACATCTTTCACCATCGATGTCTCCGCAAGATTATGAACATCAGGTGGTACGACAAGATAACCAACTCTGAAGTACTGCAACGTGCAAACCTGCCTTCCATCATAGGCATGCTCAGCAGTAGACGACTAAGATGGTTGGGGCATGTGAGAAGAATGAAACGTATCGCATACCAAAATAAATGTTGTTCTATGAACTTTCGGAGGGGAAGAGGCACCAGCGTAGACCACTGCTCAGATATAAAGATTTCTGCAAAGCCTCAATGAAAAACTTTACAATAGGTCCCAGCACATGGGAAGGACTAGCTGTTGACAGAGTTGTGTGGGAAGCCAAATTACGAAAGGGCGCAGAGTCTTTTGAGAAGAGACTTATGTCTGAGCGGAACGACAAGAGAGAAAAGCGAAAACTCAGAAGTTGTTACAGTAAAACACATGCCAATTTACCGTCTGTAAAGACGAAAAAGCCATATATATATAATATACAACAAATTTTAACAAAAAATATACCGAAATGCATTTTAATGGAATCACACCGCTTGTTCTGGGAAAATCACACACTGGGAAAATATTCTGCAAAATACTTGAGAAAGGCTCCGCCACATCATCGAGCCACAGCTTAATGACTCCCAAATGGGATTCAGGAAGAACAAAAGCTGTACAGACGCAATATTCGCCCTCAGACAGTTAGTAGAAAGGACTATCGAATCCGACAAACATTTCCACGTTGCATTTGTAGATCAGGAAAAAGCGTTCGACCGCGTAGATAGACACAAGTTGTGGAAAATACTAAAACTCAGGAGGTTAAGTAACACTAATCAGCCTTTGCAAGAACATTTATATTAACAGACATATTATGAGTTAGAACAAATACAGGAATTATCAGAAAGCTTCACGGTAGGGTTCAGGAGTGAAAGGCTGCGTACAGCGCCGCTACAAATTTGTTTCATCATCAGTACAGTGACCCTTTTGTAAAATAGGCTAACACCAAAGATGAAGCAACCTCCGAGAGAACCTTAAATGAATTTCTTTGCAGACGACAGTGATATTCCATAACAACAGTAAGAACAGCTTCAAGAACACATAACAACTCCATTAGCTGTCAAATACAACATGAAGATCAAATCACAAACAGAAGTCATGACTATTTGTAGAGAACATAAACATTCACATAATATCTACTAAATGCAAAGCAGAAGATTTCAATACCTGGAGCATCTTCACAATTGGAAGATAACTAAGAAATCTAAACAGATCAACAAAGCAACAAATGATAGCAACATAGCCCAATTTTGAATGCACCTCACATTCCAGAGTACAAAAGACAATGTTAAATTCAATCTTTCTCCCACATTTGTACCGAGTGCCAAACCTGGACTGACAACAAACAGAAAGGAAAACTACTCATGCAGAGATGAATGCCTGAGAATGCAGTAATAAAAAAGAAGAGACCTTATAAATGAGAATTAGGAAAAAGTCGGGTACAACATCAGTATTAGATTTAGAAACAACAAACTCAAATGGTTCACTTGGTCAGAATGAACGATTACCAGTGACAGACATACAACTCCTGAAAATGGATATCAAGAAAGGCAGACCAGAAAAGATGGACCTGAGGATTACAGACACAAAACTACTACGAAGCCATACAGGGCCCGTTTCTCGAAATCTCTTACCTGACCTGACAGGCAAGAGGAAGACGGCACTTTATACAAAAATTCAAAAAAGAAAGAAATGAATCAATCGCTTATTATAAATATCGCTCACATGGTGCCGGGGCCCACAGGGGAAGCGAATAATAGTACCAGTGCAACCTACAGTGCATGTCGTAAGAGGCGACTGATTTAGGCCCTGGGATGCTTCCCTAGTAAATAAAAAGCAGCGCAGAAATCGGATGTGCTGGCCTACTTGTAGGCGTATAACTGGCACAGCGTACAATAGCTCTTAGGCTCAGATCACATACAACTCACACAAAGTGGTTTGACAAGTGGTCAATATGAAGCGTTCGTAGAAGAAGAAGAAGAAGAAGAAGAAAGAGGAAGAATTATAAAGACAATTACCAGCAAAATTATATATCCCTCAGAATTGTTTTGTTAATGTGTTACCACTAACATGCGACAGACTCTAGGACAATGTTGGCTAATGTTTTGAGGTGTTGGGGCACAGATGATTGTCGGATATCTCTCTCTTTCTCTTTCTTTCTCCTCGCAATCACACGCTATTAGTTCAGGCGTAAAGTCATGACGTCTGGTATTGCGCTTTTGACTGATTTTTGCCTAAATTATCCTTTTACGGGTGTCCCTTAACCATACGGACAGCCTCACCGACTTCCGAGGTACTTGAAGCTTAGATCCTTCAAGAGTGATCGTTGCAGGAGATTATTGTCCCTGTAAATCTTTCTCGGACAGAGTTAGTTTTAGTGAAGGCATATCGGGTGACTTCTATAACGGCTTTCCTGCCTTTAGTGAGGTCGTTCCATACACAATGTAAGGTAACCACTCTTTAATGATCTTTTAGTGCCGTAAATTTAAGCTTAGATCTACGCCAAAGAGCATTAGCTTACATGCGCTGACTGGGTGAGGTTGCTAAGATAAAGACCCGAACGATCTCGACCCTTCGAGGGCTAGTCACAGGAAGTATAACCTTTTTGTGATGCTTTGTTAAACAAACGATCGTATGTTGGCGGTATGCTTAGCCTTTGTATTATCTGAGCAATGACGTTTGGACGTCATATGTGTAGGATGATCGGCGTCCGAAAAGTATTGCCCTTAGCCAATGGTTGGGTTTGTGCCGGTCAAGCCTATGCATTATCGGCCATACGTTTCTATCCGCGGTGAGTTTGTTCCTGAGTAGGAGTATTCTCAGCCGCTTCAGGGCACGTGTCGTTACTTGGCAATTTGCGAAGAATCACCGGTCTGTGGCCGCGCACATATATTCTAAATGGTCGTTTCAATTGACGCAACTGAGATTTTGCGCTCGCTGTCATCACAGACCTTATTTCTTCCGGGGATGTTAACTGTTATTGCAACTGTACGCTGTCCAGTTGTCCCCGGGAAGGCAGTTTTGTTAGCCTCTAAAACGCAACTTTAAGGATTTGCGCTTGTCCAACCTTACCCACCTCCGTTCTTCCGAGGATGTTAGTTGTTTTGGCAACCGTACCGTGCCCGGTTGTCCACGGAGGGCAGTTTTGTTATGCACTAAACGCAACTTTAGACCTTGCGCTCGGACAACTTTACCTCATAGGTTTCTCTGCGCTTGGCCTCATGTACAGAGTTTGCCGCAAACCTTCCCATGTAGCGTCACGATGCTGCGTTGTCGTGTTTTTTTCATAGAAACTTGCCAAGACTTTTGATTCGTTACGCATCGTTCTTCTTGATTCTTGCCCAACAGCTGGCAATTTGCTAGCGACCCTTTACTCCGGGGGAGTTGGCCCTCTTTTTCAATGTGGATGCATCTTTCATCCCTTCGTGTGCAGCCCTTTTCATCGGCTGGGAAGCTGCTACTTGTGGCACAACCGTTGTGTTCGCATGTGCTGTTACGTTTACAGTATCTCGGGAGTGCCATCACACGGATCTTGACTCGTGCACAGGGCACCGAGTTTCGCCCACTTCTCTACATTATGGATGCACCTCTCATCCCTTCATGTTCGTTCTCGTGCTTACGGACCCTTGTCCCTTATGTGGGAACTTTGGTGTGGTCATTTCCTCCGGGGAAGTTAGCATTCGTTCTCTGACGCCTCGTGGTGCACTGCGTGCTAGCTTACGTTACTGGAACATTCGAGCAATTTCTTATCGGACAACGACCAGGAGATGCGTGCATTTAGTTTAGCGATTTCTGAATAAGCATTGTTTTTCCGTGCTTGCACTACTGCCACTACCTGTAGTTTTCCTTCGATCCCTGCATCTCCTTAGCCAGACCGGAACCTAAGTCTGTTTCCAGGGTCACCACGTAGAGTTGGGGGACAGGGTCTTGATTAGTGTTGGCCCACTAATCCCCCCTCATGCGCCTTTGACCCCACTGTTTGATATGAAGATGCAGGCGCCATATTGAGCACAGCTGACTAACGGTTGTGAAGACGCGATCGCCATGTGTGGCGCATCTGACTAATAGTTGTAAAGACGCGAATGCCATGTGTGGCACATCTGACTAATAGTTGTAAAGACGCGAACGCCATGTCTGGCACATCTGACTAATAGTTGTAAAGACGCGAACGCCATGTGTGGTACATCTGACTAATAGTTGTAAGAGGCGATGCAATGTGATGATTGCAATACTACTAACAATAAAAGTAATTAATATGTTGACACTTTCTCCAGAGACAAAAAATAGATCGGATATATACATGTGTTATATTAAGAGAGATGCTTTCTTCCTTCAGTTTGCCAGAATTAACGTCTATATATTCAATTGTGCTTCTTGTATAACGTTTTCTAAAATGATAAAAATAACAGAGCAGTTCACCTATTTAGGTAGCAATTTTGATTGCACAGGAAATGTTAAAAAGAAATTATGATACGAATTGCAAAGCAACATCAGCTTTTAAAAGTCTAAATAAAATATGGAACTGCAAGTTATATAGTATTAAACTAAATTACGAATTTTCAATTCAAATGTTGTATCAATCCTAACATATTCTAGCGAGAGTTGGAAAATGACTAAAGATATAGAAGGCAAGTTGAATGCATTTGAAAATAGATGTATGTGAAAAATAATGAATATAAAATGAAATGAATTCAGGAGAAGTGATGAAATCAGAAATGTGTCTGGTCAACCACTAGTGACAACTGTTATAAGAAGAGAAGATGGAGATATGTTGGGCACAGTTGAGGAAATGACCAACGAATATCAAAGCAGGCATTGAAGTGGGATGCAAAGGGTTCAAGAAAGAGAGGTCGACCTAAGGATACCCTGAAACGAACTTTGCTGAGAGAGGCAGGAAATATCGGTCTCAGTTGCATGGAGGAGATTGAGCGAGTTGCCCAGGATGGAACGGTATGGAGAAATTACTTGCAGGCCCTATGTAACGTATAACGGTACGAGAGGAATTATTATTATTATAACTTTCACTATCTGTTGTAATGCACACTGAGGTCAGCGAACTTGTATTCCCAGTATTATTTTACGAGACCATGGATTTTACCTCTCTGTTTTATTGTGCAGCATTCTTGAAGTTTGTATTATGTAACCTAGAGTGCATGTTCCCATGTAGATATAAATACATTGTTAATCTTGAATTGTGGATACACATATAAACGTAATCGGCTGTGTACTGATACATGGTGCTTAATGACAACTTGTTCTAATCTGCTCGTAATTTGATATTCGGCTTGTGTTAGTATTAGTTGTTTTTAAATTGTTGATTGAATTATTCCGTTTTTTTATGGTAGTTAAGTTTTATATCTGGTCGTTCTTCTACAGCACGTTATTGACATGTCATACTGCTGTCGAATTTGTTGGTATTGAATGAGACTGTGTCTACTGCATGGCGATCTTATGTTGGTTGCAAAGTTCAGACAATAGAACATGTAGACATGTCAACTTTCTGGACCGAAGTGTTTGTAGAACTAATTTGTATCTATCAAAATAACAACAGATCGTTGATCAGACTTAGTATTCAACAGTTGTTATTTGTTTACTTGAATTTCTTCTTCATATTTATGACATAACTTTCCTGTCGATACTGTGCATGTTTGTTTGTCTTGTGAATATAAGTACATCTTGTCAGTCGTTCAATTACTAGAGTTTGGAATGTGTCTTTCATTGGATGTCTCGGTATATACATCAACGTTTCTGCCTGTATCAGTACCGTACTGTAATGTCTGTATTATCTCAGTACTTGTATTTTCTCCATCACTACTAAATGTGTTGATACCATTACTCATGTGGTGAACTAAATCGTATTTTCTGCTTCGATTCCATTTCACAGAATGTGGTATTTGATGCTGAGATTAATGTAGTTGACCAATATTTCAGATGTGGTTGTATACTCTGTTGGTAAACATTTCTAGGTATTTAACCTATGACTCTAATGAAACCCATTTAATTGTGTTAGGTTGGTTAATTTCTTTCTTCTATTTGCTGTTGTTTGGTTGATGTGCTGATTCCATGTCAGTCTATCATTTAATATAAATGTAAGAAATGTTGGTTACTTTTCTTAACTTAGTAGTTTTCTATTTATTGTAATGTTATCATGTTTGTTTAGGAGAGAGATATAGAAAAGATAGAGAAAGTAAACACCATAATGTGCACTTATCTGTTTTAATGATGTTTAATGTTGACACACCCACGGTTTCACAAGATGTTAAGACATATACAAATCGCTTTAGTGGTCACTGATGTATACAAATGTGTGCACCATATTAATAAATCATAGCTTCTCTCTTTCAGGCAACACAATGCAGTAGAATGTCATTTATTCTTGAGGCCGTCTACATGTGCTAGAGCTCTTCTGTTATGTAAATATGCTTTCATCCATCTGTGCATCCTGCCATTTATTCTACGATTTATCAATTTCTTTGTAAATCTTTCTTTGCACATTTTGTCAGAAACGTTCCGTAGTTCTGTCCATATGAAGAGAAATGATGTTATACTGTAGTTACTACGCAGATTGAGGTCATTGAGCCTAGTTGACATCCTTTGTTTGATGTGGTAATATGTCTGCTTAAAAAACTACAGACATGATCAAACTAAAATAACTGAGATGGATAAATATACAATAGCAGGGAATTCATGACAGTGTCGATTAGTTAGGTTTTTTTGGTCAAACAGTTATTTGTTTTATGTGAATGGAAAACTCGTTTTGTGTTTAAAAAAAAATAGATTTGCTCAAATACATTTAATATCTTGTCACATTTTTGTTGCTATCTTTCACAGATACTAGCAACATAATAAAACCAGGTAAATGACTAAATGTGTAGCAGTAACAAGTGTTGGTAGTAGACAAGAAAATGATAAAAAGTGTGAAATGTGTACATTATTTGATATAAAATGCAATTTCGTTATGGTGAATAATACTTAAGGCAGCCAATCAGGAGGTGTAGATGATATAATTAATAACATGGTTAGAATAAATTCAACTAGTATTTGCTTCCTACTCACTCGGTGTGAAACTATACTGACACTTCTACTAGAACAATCCTCAGAATATTCAGCTCAAATGTGAAATATGTCTTGTTGTACGACTCGGAAAAGTGGTGAGTCACGAAATCAAAAACACATAAAGTTCAGAACTTTATCAAGAAATATTTTCTCCGTATTCTTAGACTGAGATAGTTTAACATGGTAGCAAATACAGATCTGTGGATATAAACATTACAGGAATCCACGATGACCGGGTCAGGAGGAGAACATGGACATGTGTTGGACGTACTCTGAGGGAAGCACTGTCGAGTGTCCCTAGACAAGCACTTGAATGGAACCCGCTAGATAAAGGAAAGAGGATTCTCAAAATAGACTTGCTGATGGAGTCTTCTTGAGGAATTGAGGTTTTTCGGAATATCATGGAAAGCAACAAAGAAAAACCACCAGAGATCCGGGAAAGTGGAGGTCATCTGTTGATGCTAAATTCGCCACAAGCAGCAAATAAAAATATATCATAGTAAGGCAATGTTTAGTTTAAAATAGCGCATATAATGTATTCAGTTTATTATATAAGGGAAGACTGCAGTAAAACTATGTAGCAATAGCTAAACACGTAAAAACAAAGTACTGTAGTTTGACAAAATACAAAAACAATGAGAATACACAACTACTATCTTGGAAATTTATCTTGGATGTATTTGGCATGTATGTCTCTATCTATTCGGTATGCCTCTAAATATAAATATATATATACATAACTCATCTGATGGTGGGAATTATGAATGCCAAAGATGCAAGATGTGCTATTGGTGAAAGATTAAAAGGAAAACGGTTGTTCTTCTCAATTGATTAGTTCTAGAAGAGAAAATGCGTAGTATTGCTAGAAACTAACACATACTGTAATAATCACTAGATATCTTATTCGGTTAAAGAAACACTTGGTAAAAAACATTGTCTAGACTGTACCAGCTTTCAAATACGTGACTATGGAACTCCTTCGACAAAGCGAACCAAAAATTAAAGAGGTAATTTATGTGGGTTCCCAGATATGCAAGATGATCAAGGATGAGCTTGTTTAACGATTTGCTTAACGATAACGTAAAATAACAAGATTAGAATGATTTTGTCTTCTTCATCTTCCCCTTTCAACTCCCAAAGGAGCACAGATCTTCAACAAACTTCATTCAGCTCCTTCATATCTTTGACATCTCATGTATCACTGTAGCTCTATACTATTTTATCACTGCTAGCTCCATGTATCACTGCTAGCTTATCATCTATTTGCATCATATCTCTTGTATCACTGCTAGTTCATCTGCTAGTTCATGTATCACTGCTAGTTCTATGTATCATTAGCCTATGTATCATGATAGTCATGTATCACGTAGCTCATATACTGTTCTTTGTATCACCGCTAGTTATGATACTGTAGCTCTATCATTGCTAGTTTGTATCCGATATTTCATGTAATACTGATAGATCTATGTATCACTGCTGTTCATGTATAAATGATAGTTCTATGCATCATGATAGCAATATGTATCTAGTCTATATACTGATAGTTTTATGTTTCACTGATAGTTCTATGTATCACTGACTGATAGTTCTATGTATCACTGCTAGTTCTATGTATCACTACTAGTTATATGTATCACTGGTATCTCTATATATCACTGCTAGATCTATCATTTCTAGCTCTATGTATCACTGATAACTCTATGTATCACTTCTAGTTGTATGTATCATTGATTGCTCTATGTATCAATGCTACTTAATACAATGCTGATCTATATTGCTGCTTATGACTTTCTTTATGTATCACTTTGTCTATCATTGCTAGTTTATGTATCATTGCTAGCTCTATGTATCAATGCTAGCTCTATCATTCTAGTTATGTGTATTACTGCTAGCTCTATCATTGCTAACTTTATGCATCACTGCTAGCTCTATGTGTCACTGCTAGCTCTATGTATCACTGCTATAATATTCATACTTTTATAAACAATTATTATTGCTTATAAAGTTCTTAATTTTCTTAAGGGATGACTAGGTTAGGCTTTACGATTGATCTACATCTATTATCTCACTACTACATTAGTAAAATTCATCTATTACACAATAATCTCACCGTTTATTTCAGTTTTTTTAGTGAAGTGTCACTTTACAAGAAATATGTGCAGTCTTTTGCAGACAGGTTCTGTAGGTTTGCCATGGATAAGAACACGAGGTGGCAACGGTACTGTACCTCATGCAGGGATATCTGTTGGCGCAGGTTTGTTGCACATGCAATCCTTGACACCGACATAAGCCTTTCATCAATTCTTGTTTCTGATTCTCTGTCTATATTTGATTTCTGTTTTGCCAGTTTTAGCAGGTCGTTTTAAATATTACATCAAAGTAAGAAATGCTGTAAAAATCGAACAGGCAACTGTATACTCTAGAACATAAATTTGCAAAGTGGACGTATCGCCCCTCCTAGTGGGCGCTGAAGCTTTATAGAGGGGCAATAGTTGGTTCAGAAGCATTTGTGGGAGGAGGGAGGCGGGCATTTCAGGCGATCTAGTGGTCGGTCGCTATTTATTGAAAAAAATTAATAATATATATTAACAAATAAATGATTTCGTGATTGTGCGATTGCATAACTGTGTTGAAGATGAAGCACATATTGACCACTACTTGTTCAATAATTTAACGACATAGGCAGTCATGTATTATTTAGGTCGATAACATCAAGCGGAAAACTGTTATAATGGGGAGGAGGATGGGGGCGTTACGCAATTTATGTCTTGCAAAATGGGTGGTGGGCCGAAAACGTTTGAGAATCTATGCTCTAGATCAGCGTTTCCCAAAGTGGGTGGTACCGCCCCCAGTGGGCGCTGACGCCTTCCAGGAGGCGATAGTGGGTCAGAAGCATGTGGGAGAGGTTTTTCCTGATTTTGCCATTGAAAAATTATTATAAATTTTAATTCTACATTTTAATTCATCTTATTCCCATCTTACACGATCCATTTTTCATCAATTTTCTGTTACATGTATATAATCATTTGAAAATTGACCACGTATAACATAAATATATATCAGTTTTCTATGTCAAAGTGAAAATAGAGCATGTATATATATGTATGGAGGGCGTTGGCAAACTGTTATAATGGGAGGGGCGTTACAACGTTTATGTCGTGTAAAGTGGGCGATGGGCCTTAAAGTTTGGAATCTATGCTCTAGATCATAGGTTCCCAACTTTTTGAATGAGCGCCCCTTTTTCATTGAATAATTCGCTAGCGCCCCCCTTGGGTAAACTATATTGTACATCATATACATTAAAAAACAAGGGCATATTTTTCAGTTATTTTATTAGATAATAATACCAATATTACTGTATTCCTCATGGTATCGTTGGCATAATTTATGTTATAATGTATTTATTAGAGCTGAACTAGATGTGATGAAAGTAATTTTTCGATGTTTGGTGACATTTTTGTCATCAATAATTTTTAGCGACGCATTCCTCTATTGATAATCTATTTCGTTTCTTTGTAAATAGTCTGGTGACCATGATAACTACTCTTTCAGCTAAATATGGTGATGGTAATACAATAAAGAACTTCTTACTGCAGCCCATTAGGGTTGATTAAATATTGGAATGTAACTTTGTAGACACAATTCTTGATATCCATTATTCAATTTTCCATTTCATCTCTTCATTTTTGACAATTCTACAACTCTTCCTCCAGAAAAAGCTCTGGGAGCCTGTATGACCAGGGAGGAGAGGTACTGGATGGTTGTATGTCTCTTTGTTGAGCCAGTGCGAATACTGGATCTGCGTGGGCAAGCCCAACTGAAAGTTTGCCATGACGCTATTCCTTTTCAATCTGCCCCTACCGTAGCTGTTTATTTGGGGGTGCATTGTATGGTTAATAAGTCTCTTGAATTTTTCTCATCGTTGAAGTACCTTCATGTTCCGTCTGTCCTCCATTGGCTGAAGTTCTATGGCCGTTTCAAGTATTTCTATGGGGGTATACTTATGGTTCACTGATGATCCGTGCCTGACTTAACACTCGGCTTAGCTTTATGAAGTGTGTCTTGGAGATTATGACCCAGACTGCTATACCATACTTAACGTACTGGTCAAACTCCCAGAGTAAATTCTTTTCGGAATGCTACAACCCGCACCCCTGTTGGTGACTGCTAATTTGTTCACGATTCACAGTCTCTTCTTTTCTTGTTCCCTAGATTTATCTGTGTTTTCCACGTCCGCTTGCTGTCCATCATGATTACCATATATGTTGGACATTCGTCCATTGAGAGTAGGTGGTCATTGAACTTGAGTTTGAGCATTTGTATTTTCTTGGATAGGCTGAAGACTAAAGAATTTTCATTTATACAGGGCAGTCAAGACCTGGTCTATTTTTCTGGCTTTTAAATTACATCTTGCATCCTTGAAGTTGCTACTGATATTGATTCTTCTCGTGTCCACAGTTCCAGATCATCAGCGTAGATTGCCCCATGCACTCTGTTTGGGATGTCTTCCATAATCATTTATAAAAACTCGAATTAGAGTTAGAGACAGGAACCCCTCCTTGGGGAACGATGATTGCCTTCCTGCTATGTTTTTCCTGGTCCTATTCTTCTGCTGTTCTATTTACCAGATAGTTATTTATCCAGATATACATGCGCCTTTTGATTCCGAGTTAAGCAGTTTGATTGTTAGTCCCTCTCTCCAGACCTTGTCGAAAGCCTTCTCTATGTCAACCCACTCCTTTAATTGTGTTTCTTTTCTTGAAATCCACTTTCGATCTACTGTGCAATGTAGGTTACTTGGTCTTCTGTTTATCCATGCTGACTGGATCCACTCTGCTGTAGTAGTATTAATTGTTTTAGCTCCAGTTGCCACATGAGTCTTCTATTGAGAAGTTTTTCCATTACTTTTCCAACACCACCTAAAGAGGCTAATTGGTCTACAATTGATTGGATCGAATCTGTCTTTTCTTGTTTTAGATTGGGCGCTGTGATAGCTTCTTTCCATTCACTAGGTATTTCTGCGACTTTCCAGTCCGCATTCAAAACCTTTAACAGCTTTTTCTTGATTTTCTTGCCTAGGTTGATGAGCATCTCATTTGTGATGCCATCCTATCCTGGTGACTTCTTAAGGTTAAGACCCTGGAGTGCTTCAACTCGCCTTTGTCCATGTTGAGACGTCTTGTCTCTCCAGCTCTGCCTTGCGGCTTTCTTAACTGCTCTCCTATATTTATCCGAGGATGCCTTGAGTGCTATGTTGCTGCATATGCTCTGCTCAGTTTCTACTCTTTCTCTGTCCTAACTTACTTCCTCTTCAACATTTTGGACATCTACTGACCAAAATGATTTGCTGTTTCTTCTTGTAACTCTAGGAATTGATTCTCTTGCTGCCCTCAGAATGGATATGTTAAGTAGGTATGTCATGTTCCTTATCTTTTTGGTGGGTATTTATTGGGTCACAGTAGATGTCACTAAGCGTCGCAAACTGTGCACAGTCAACTCTTTTGTAGTTCCACTGGGTCATTATTATTTGGACTTGGGTGAAATATCTAATCTTCAAGGAGAGCTTGACAGGTTTTGTGGTCACTGTCTCCTAGCTGTTCCACGAAAGTTCGATCCAAGTTGTGAGCTATGTCACCGGTGGCAAAGACGAGGTCTGTGGGATATATTTTTATATCTTCTTTGAAGGTTGTTTTGCTTACACTTGTGTGTGCCGTGATGACCGATAGAGCATCGGTGAATATCACGACTTTGTTGCGAGAGTTGCCTCTTCTCTCTAGGATTATTTGAGCCGCTGTTCTTATTGCCTCTGCCTCTGCCAGGTAGTTAATCGAGTACTTACCTATGGCAATCGCTTTCGTAACCGTCACTTTCTTTGAGAGCTTAGGCCCTATTCCTCCATCGCCATCGCTGATTGCGTTCTTTGCCGATCCATCGGGATACACGTGTATCCACTCATTTTCAGGGTGAGATATCTCCTAGCTACGTATTTTTCTGTGGCCACTCTTCTTTCGAAGTTTTCTTGCTGCCCTTTTTTTAGTATTAATTAATAATTCATCTCGTACCGTTATACGTTACATAGGGCCTGCAAGTAATTTCTCCATACCTCTCTATCCTGGGCAACGCGCTCAATCTCCTCCATGGAACTGAGACCGATATTTCCTGCCTCTCTCAGCAAAGTTCGTTTCAGGGTCGACCTCTCTTTCTTAAATCCTTTGCATCCCACTTCAATGCCTGCTTTGATATTCGTTGATCATTTCTCCTCAAGGTGTGCCCAACATATCTCCATCTTCTCTTTCTTATAACAGTTGTCACTAGTGGTTGACCAGACATGTCTCTGATTTCCTCACTTCTCCTGAATTCGTTCCATTTTATATTCATTATTTTTCGCAGACATCTATTTTCAAATGCATTCAACTTGCTTTCTATATCTTTAGTCATTTTCCAACTCTCGCTGGCATATGTTAGGATTGATACAACATTTGAATTGAAAATTCGTAATTTAGTTTTAATACTACGAGTATATAACTTGCAGTTCCATATTTTATTTAGACTTTTAAAAGCTGATGTTGCTTTGAAATTCGTATCATAATTTATTTTTTAACATTTCCTATGCAATCAAAATTGCTACCCAAATAGGTGAACTGTTCTGTTATTTTTATCATTTTAGATTCCAGTGTGATATCTGCATTACTTGCCATAGGTGTCTTCATTATATTTGTTTTTCATAGCTTATCTGCAGTCCAACTTTTGATGCTATAGATAACAAGTTGTCTGTTTTTCTTTGCATATCTTGGTTGTTTCTACTTAACAAGGAAATATCATCTGCAAAATCAAATCTTCTAGTTGACTATTTTCTACCCAATCGATGCCAGTTTCGCCCCTGCAACATTTTCGCATCACCCAGTCAATGGCCACTCCAAACAATAGCGGAGATAGAATACAACCTTCTTTACTCCGGTTTCAACCATAAACCAGTCGCTGTGTCTACCATCAGTGCGAATTGCACACTGTTTTTTTAGTATACCTTGGATTGATTCCCTCAGTTTCGGCATTTTGGTCTTCCACGGCGGGCACTTATCGGTTGCCGGGATTGATTTGACTTTACATTTTGCTAGGACCGGAAGGTTTGCGGTCAATGCTTTGGCATTTTTTGCGAAGCTGGTTCTCTTTATCTTGCCCCTTCCGAGTCCTTTCATTCTTACGTACATAGGGTGGGAATGAAGCCGTTTCAGTTTTCCGACCAAATCAAGACTTTTCTGTCCTTTCGGTCTGCCATTGGTTGGATGCCTGTGATTGTTTCCATCGCTTTGATGGGCGTGGACTTCATGGCTCCTGTGATAATGCGTATTGCACGGTTTTGACTGTTGCTCACTTTGACGAATTGTTTGTTGGATGTACTAATCCAGCGTTTCCCAAAGTGGGCGGTACCGCTCCCCTGTGGGCGCTGAAGCCTTAAAGGGGGCGATGGTGGTTCAGAAGCAATTGGGGGAGTTTTTTCTTGATTTTGCTATTGAATAATCATTCAATCAATCAATCAAGTGCCATGCCTGCCGGCGTAGGCGATCATGTCTCTCCCAACTCTCTTTGTGGTGCATGTAATCAGTTCTGACGTCGATATTTTGTCGAACCATGATGTCAGGCCATCCCAAAATCTTCTCCCTCTGTCTTCACGCATTGCACGATTTTATGTTGCTCACTTTGGAAATGTACTAATCCGCGTTTCCAGTGGGCAGTAGCCCTGGGCTGAACCTTAGGGATGGTGTTCAGAAGCAATTGGGATTTTTTATAGATTTTGCTTGAATAATCATTACAAATTTGAATTCTACATTTTAATTCATCTTATTCCCATCTTACACGATCCTTTTTTTATATCAATTTTCTATTTCATGTATATGAACATTTGAAAATTGACCATGTTCTGAAATATATATCAATTGTCTATGTCAAAGGAAAATAGAGCATGTATATTGTGTGTGGGGACGTTGGTAAACTGTTATAATGGGGAGGGCGTTACAAAGTTTATTTCGTGAAAAGTGGGCTGTGGACGAAAAAGTTTGGAAATCTATGTACTAATCCATGCTGCAATGTCGTACTCCAGGACGGGTCGCACTCATCCAGAGTAGAGTGTTTTGAGGATTCTGCGAGTTTGCGCATCATGTTGAACCTGTGTCTCGCTTTTGCAGTAGCATATTCAATTTGGGGGCAACAAGTCAGCTTTCGGTCGAGTGTGACTCCTAGGTACGTTGGGGTCTTGCTTTCCGGAAGATCTCGGATGTTGACTTTAAGCTTAATTTTGTAATTCTGGTTGTTCTGCGATGCGAGAACACAGTGTAGGTGGTTTTAGAAGCGCTAATGTTCATGTTCCCCCTTTTTGACCAGATTTACAACTTATTTAGCGTATCCTGCAGTCGATTTGTTGCTATGGGCATTGACTCTTCTCTCACCCATATTCCCAGGTCGTCGGCATACATGGCAGAGTGTACTCACTTTGGTGGGCATGTTGCTATGTCATTGACAAAGATTAGAAAGAAAGTTGATGAGGGCACTCCTCCTTAGGTGAATCCTTGCTCTAATGTGGCCTTCATACTTGTATACCCCTGAACTTGAACCCTTGTTGTTCTGTTCTCTAGGTATCTATCAAGCCATTTGTATATTCTTCCTTTTATACCGAGGGTGAGAAGTTTCAGTTTTATCCCCTCTTTCTGTGTCAAACGCCTTCTCCATATCTACAAAACTGCCAGTGTGTTTCTTTTCTGGGAAACCATCCTCGATTTCCTGGGCGATATAGGTTACCTGATCTTCGGTAGATCGGTACTTCTGAAAGCCTCCCTGTTGTTTCATGAGAAGCCCTTGCTTTCCAAGTGCCAAGATAACCGTTTGTTCCCCATGCGTTCCATGAGTTTGACTGTACAACTTAGGAGGCTTATTGGTCTGTAACTCGCCGGGTCGAGTTTGTTTTCCCCTGGTTTTAGGATGGGTACCATGATCGCTTCCTTCCATTCTCGTGGGACTATGTCTGTCCTCCACGACATATTTAGGACGGCCAGTAGAGCTGTCTTTGCTCTAGTACCCAAGTTTTGAAGCATCCCATTAGTGATCCCATCCTTTTCCGCCGATTTTCTGAGATTTAGCTCCCTTAATGCCTTTTCCAACTCGTTTCTTGTGAGTGTGTCCGTTAGGTGACAATCGGCGTTTCTTGGCTTGCCTTGGAGTGCTCTAGCTTTTCTCTTTGTGTCATCGATTTTTGCTTTTGTTATGCTTACTCTGTTGACTTCGGCATATTTTTGCATTAGAATGTTTGCGGCTTCCTTCCGAGCACATCTTTTGATCTTTTCCAGGACTATTGGGGGTCGGATGGTGTTTTCATCACTTAGCGCTTTTGCCAACTTCCACAATTTATGCCCGTCCCTATCAATGTTCAGGGATTCGGTCTTATCTACCCAACTCTGTTGTGCTAATCGTTTGACCTCCCGTTTAAAAATAGCCGCTGCCGCCTTGTAAGCAGTATTGATCGTTACTTTCTGTGCCTGTTCTGCCTCTCTCCTTGCCAACTCAATGTCGTTTTCAAGCTTCTGAACCTCTGCTGTCCAGTACGGCTTGTAATCCTTCCGTGCGTTCTAGGAATGGTTTCCCGTGCCGCTTTCAGGATTGCTACTGAGAGTTCCCTTGCCACGGATTGCATGTGTTTCTTTTCATGCATGTTGATCTGCTCAACATTGGCATCTGTCAGTGCCGCGTACTGTTTCCAAGTAGCTTTTTGTAGTTCCACCGTGGCAAGCCCATTTTGGTCTCATGTACACATTGTTGGTCTACTTGCAGCTTGACGGACCTATGGTCACTATCTCCGAGATGCTTTGTGACTGTACGTACTGTTTTTGTGGAGAAGTCGCTTGTTGCGAAGCCCAGATCGGGGGTGCTAGTCGTATGCCACCTTCTCGAGTAAAAGGGTGGTGGGTAGTCATGAGCATTGATGAGGAATAGGTTGTTCTCTATCTCCCATTCTTCCACTTCTGCGCCTCTGATGTTCGTTTCGAGGTAGCCCCATCTTTCTGAGTGGCTGTTGAATTCACCGACCACCATGCATGCTGCATTATTGATAATCATTGCCTCGAGTGACAGCGAGATGTCATTGGAGCAGTATAAGTTATGCAGAAGAATCTGCATTTTATCACATGCAATGAGCACGCCTACGATCTCTGCTGCTCTGGCGCCTCCTGTGGTCACTTCCATTTGCTTTGCTGGAATGCCGTTTCGTTCTAGGGTGAAGACTCCATCTTTGTGCCCTTCTCGGTCTAATCTGAAGGTTTGGTAACCTCTGATATAGAATCTATTTTATGCATTTAGATGCGTCTCTTGTATGCATGCAACATAAATATCGTCTTCTGCAAGTCTTATTGCGAGTGCTTGCTTTTTGTGATGGAGACCTTCGGCATTCCATTGCACAATGTTTAATCGTCTCTGGCTAATATTTGGCAGTATCGAACCAGTAGCTTTTTCCCGTGGGCCTCGCTAGCTACTTTGCCGAGTTGAAGGGCGGGGTCTGTCGGTAGCAAAAAACGGGCCCCTTCGAGGCATGGGGTCCGGCACTCGTCCTGCTTGACGGATCTCCAAAGGCATAGCACCATATCGAGATTCTATACTAAACATATTCATGATACAATTGGGTCCATGCAGCCTTAGAATGGGTATACTACGTCACAACTTTCAGTACCATTTGGAGCTCAAATGATTATCCTTCGGCCATGTGTCCGATTTCAACCAGCGTTTACTGGGTTCGCTCTCCGTTAGCCTTTGCTGTCCCCAGTCAAAATCCACAATCTTCAAGTTGCTATTTTCTTTCAGGGCACCGACCCGTAGACGACCTACCCTCCCGGGCTGATGAGCGTCATCTGCCATGCTATACCAGTTTTGGACTGCTTGATTTGCCTACCGCCCAGTTTTGTGTACGGTTTACTCCTCTAGCCTTTGATTGTCCCAACCAAAACTACAAGGCAGCAGTGGTTTCCTACGAGGAGAACAGAGTTTTGTGTCCTGGGACGCTTTATGGACGCTCGGGTCGGCACTAGGCAATTTGAATTTGTTCTGTAATTTTATTTGATCCGGGAAATCCTGTCCCGGGGTCCCGCAGATCGTAGTGTATGGGTCGTTTCATTCAGCCCTATCAGCGCAACTTAAATTTTGCACCCTCCGGTCATCACCTCCCTGATTTTTACCGGGGATGTTAATTGCGTGAACAATCTTACCCTGTCCGGTTGTCTCAGGGAAAGCAGTTTCGTAGGGACATAGAACGTAACTTCGGGGTTTACGCTCGGCCAACTTTACCCCTTATCTTAATCCGCGCTTGACCTCATATACGGAGTTTTATCGCAATCTTCCCTTGTGCCGCCGTCATCTGATTTACCACATTTACCGTGCATTGGGAGTGCCCCGGCACGCTGCTGAACTCGCGCTCATGGCTCCGAGTTTCGCTCCGTTCAGAATGCAACTCTCATCCCTTCGCATGCAGCCTTTCCCAGCTGCCTGGAAGCTGATACGACCAGCGTGTTCACACATATGCCGTTTCATTTAGAGTGCCTTAGGACTGCTCTGACAGGTAGCTTGACTCGGGCACAAGGCACCGTGTTTCACTTCATGTCTCGGCTTTAGGATGCATCTCTCTTCCTTTAAATCCTGTCATTTACTCCGGGGGAGTTAGTGTTTTGTTCGCGGACGCTCGTACGCTGCTGTTTCGAACTTTTTTTTTGAACTTGGGCTTAGCGGACGTCTGCCAGTAGATGTGTTCGTTGTTCAGGGATTTTCGCCCCTGCAATGCTTTTCCGTGCTTGCATTACCACCACTGTTTTTGTACGCGGACGCTCGAACGCTGCTGTTTCGTACTCTTTTTGAACTTATGCAAATTTTAGGGGACATCGGCCAGGAGATGCGTGGGTTTTCAGGATTTTCGGCAACTGCATTGCTTTTCCGTACTTGCACTACTACCACTGTTTTGGTCGCGGACGTTCGTACGCTGCTGTTTTGTACTTTTTTTTTAACTTTGGCATATTTTAGTGGACATCGGTCAGTAGATACGTGTTTATTCATGGATTTTTGGCCACTGCATTACTTTTCCGTGCTTGCATTACTACCACTACCTGTAGTTCTCCCCGATCCCTCCCTCCTTAGCCAGACCGGAACCACAGTCTGTTTCCAGGGTCACCACTTGGAGGTGGAGAGCATGGTCTTGATTAGCACCGCCCTTTCGCTAACCCTGGCACATGTTGCCTTCATGCGTCTTTCACCCCTGTTACTATTCTATGCTTCCCTTTCGAGCCCCAACACATTTGTGGGTGTGTGTATGTAGATAAATATAATTTATATATTTTTAAATATATTTTACTGATCTATTTTATGATTTGTTTTTGAACCTTCATTTCTAGATCCCTACTTGGTTGCCATGAAACTGTCCCGCCACATTAAGTTATTACTATATCTGGACACCTCAATTTTCTGGTGGTGACATATGTGTGGATATTCATGTTTTTCAAAGTGGACCTCTATCATTTTTGTATTTGCGTATAGAAAAAACAACCAACGTTCAAACGTATAGTCTCCAGGGTAAATACACGACCACGTGGAAGCGCATTAAACTTTTCATTGCGATCCCTTCGAGCGTTTCTTTCAAGGTATGTTTACCTGTTTCTAACATAATGTTTTGTTCAAGGTATGTTTACCTGTTTCTAACATAATGTTTTGTTCAAGGTATGTTTACCTGTTTATAACATAATGTTTTGTTCAAGTTATGTTTACCTGTTTCTAACATAATGTTTCTTTCAAGGTATGTTTACCTGTTTCTAACATAATGTTTTGTTCAAGGTATGTTTACCTGTTTCTAACATAATGTTTCTTTCAAGGTATGTTTACCTGTTTCTAACATAATGTTTTGTTCAAGGTATGTTTACCTGTTTCTAACATAATGTTTTGTTCAAGGTATGTTTACCTGTTTCTAACATAATGTTTTGTTTAAGGTATGTTTACCTGTTTCTAACATAATGTTTTGTTCAAGGTATGTTTACCTGTTTCTAACATAATGTTTTGTTCAAGGTATGTTTACCTGTTTATAACATAAAGTTTTACTATAAATATGTGCTAATTATGGATTCAAATTTATACATACATATGTTTATGTTTTGTTTTACGAATTGTTATAATAAAAAAAAAATGAAAGCTTTCAAAAGTCTAAATATAAAATGACACTGACAGTTATTGTCAAACTAAATACTTGAGTTTCCAGCTCAAGTATTAATCCTAACATATACCAAAGAAAGTTGGAACATGATTAGAAATATATCAAATGTAGACTGAATGTATTTATAAATAGATGTCTGCCAAAATAATGAACATCAAATATAATGAATTGAGAAGTGACGAAATCACAGAAATGTCTGGTCAACCGCTAGTAACAACTGTTATAAATACAAGTAAATGGGTAAATGTTGGGCATACTTTAAGAGGAAATGATTGACGAATCACAAGCAGGTTTTGAAGTGGGAGGCAAACGGTTTAAGAAAGAAATGGTGAACTATTGGAATCATGAAAAGAACATTTTCTGAGAAATGAAACAAATATTGGATTATGGAAGAGATTGAATGAGCTGCCCAGATTTAAGCAGTGTGGAAAGTAATGCTTGCTGGCCTTTTGTAACTTATAAACGTCAGAAAAGAGATAATGTGTATATATATATATATATATATATATATGTGTCTGTGTATATAAATATATATGTGTGTGTTGTAAAGATATATATATATATATATATATATATACATGTGTGTGTATATAAATATATATGTGTGTGTATGTGTATATAAATATATATATATGAATTTATGACCTTTATCGTCTTTACAGACGGTCAATTGGCAAGTGTTTTACTATGACAACTTCGCCTTTTTATCTTGTCTCTTTCAGTTCTAACATAAGTCTCTTCTCAAAAGACTCTGCGACCTTGCGCAATATCGTTTTCCACACAACTCTGTCATCAGCTAGTTTTACACATGTGCTAGGAACTATAGAAAAGTTCTTCATTGAGGCCTTGCAGACATCTTTATATCTGAGCAGTGGTCTGCCCTGGTGCCTCTTCCCTCTGAAAGTGCAGAAACCACATTTTTTTGGTATACGACAAGTCTCCATTCTTCTCACATCCCCAAACAATCTTAGTCGTCTTCTGCTGAACATGCCCATGATAGAAGGTAGGATTGCACGTTGCAGTACTTCAGAGTTGGTTATCTTGTCACACCACTTAATGTTCATAATTTTGCGGAGACATTGAAGGGAAAAGATGTTGAGTCACGATATATTTGAATTTGCATCTGCAATGTTAGTTGTGTGTTGTTTCATGCTCGATTTGATAGTTTGCCTAATGTAATAGCTGCAATACCTATTCGAGTGTTGATTTTTTCATGTAGAGAAAGGCTGGCAGTGACTATGGACTCAAGATAGCTAAGACGTTGAACTGGGGTTATCATTTAAAGTAATATTTGTTGCGTTACCTCTCTGACATAACACGGCTGACACCTTTTGTCAGAGAAAATATGTAGCATTCCCTGGCCTAATTATTGATTAGGCATTGCATTATAGCTTCACTGCGGATGACTAAGGCAGCATCGTCAGCAACAGGAGTTCCTTGAAAAGGATGTGAGTTGTTTTTGTCTTTACTCTTAAGCGAGCCAAGTTAAAGAGTGAACCATCAGATCTAGTGCGAATGAAAACATCACCATCCGCGTCTCAGAAGGCATGGTACAAACGGACTGCAAAGAAGATGCCAAATAGAGTGAGAACAAGGACGCAGCAACGCTTGACTCCACTCTTAACTTTAAACTATCAGATGTGCTGCCATCCAACTGTACGCTGGTTTTCATACCCTCATGTAAGGAGACAATAAATTGGAACAACTTTTGGGGACAGCCAATATGCTTCAATATTTTCTACAGACCTGATATGCTGACTGTGTCAAATGCCTTTGTCAGATCCACGAAAGTAATAAATAAAGGCTTACTCGGCTCTCTGCAATTCTCTTGTAGTTGTAGAAGGGTCAATATCATTTCAATTGTTGACCGTACAGTTCTGAACCCAGATTTTGACTCTAGGAGAACACGCTCTGCCAGTTTCTGTAGTCGTTTTGAAAAGATTTGTGCACAAGCCTTGCCTGTGTCACTTAAACGGGATATGCCTCTGTAGTTGTTACAGTCACAGTTATCTCCTTTGTTTGTATAGTGTCACTTTCTTTGTATCCCACATGTCCTGAGACATTTCTCCCTCTATGCAGAACTGAATAAGGAGATTGTAGAGTTTGGACAGTAGGACATCTATATTATATTTGAGGATTTCTCCAGGAATGTTGTCTACTCTTGACGCCAAGCCATTTGAAAGTGTGTTGATTATTGAAAGTTCCACCTCGTGGTTTGCCCCAAAACTCGTTGGTTCATGATTTCGGTATGTCTGACGACGACATGGTTGCTTTTTACCCACAGGGTAAAGTTGAATATGTTCCATCCATCTTCCAGCTTTTTGGTCATATCTGTTATTGACTCACCTGTTGCTGGGTATTAAGGGGGAATTTTTTTTTTTTTGGCCCCAACGATTCTCTGATATTTTCTTTCCTTTGGGTGTTGCCCAATCTCCAAATTTTTTTTTAAAGAACAGAGATTTGACCAATATTCTTTTGAAATCCCCGTGACCCCTTTTCTTGATTTTTGTGCTGAAGATCCTTTTGAAATTTGGAGGATCTTTTTTGAAACGTTAGGCCTGCTTTCCTAAATTGGGAGGATAGTGTTGTTTCATGTTTTTGCCCAGTCTTTTTTGGGAAAATGTATTGATCCAAAAGCAATACAATATATATGTTTGGTTTAATGATGTTTTACTATTTTATTCACTGTTACTTGATCACATTTCATTCACAGAAGAAGTCAACTCTTTGAATGTCTACGTTTCTGTGTTATCCCCATTCTGTGATGTTGATCGGTTTTCAAAAGTCATGGTATCGCTTTCCTATTATAAAATGTGTAGGGTTTTTTGACTGCTTTCATGTGTTTTCTGCCTGTAAATTGAAATCGGCTGATTCAGTGGCCTAATCTGAGATGGCCCCTCATTTTGTGGTGTTTTCCCAATTGTGGACAATGGAAACAGCCCTTGACCTTTATCGTTCAATTAGCCTTGATGATGCGGCATACTGGCCACGACGAAACAGATCTATGCAGGGAAATTATGTCACTCATTATATACATTGTTAATCCTGAACATGAGTTACTGATGTTCTGAATGACCCAAAAACTGTCGTTATCTTCTGCAGACACTATTAGAGTTGTTGCGTATATACATATACTGTTTATGAGTCCCCCTTTTTAAAAGAGTTAAAAGAATATTATTCGCTCTGAACCTCTGGAAAACAAAAAGCTAAGTACAAAAGTATAACATTATCCGAGTTAAAGTGCGGGTTTCCTCAAAAAACCAGCCCCAGAAAATATCCCCCGACCTAATCAAGCAACTAAAGGGTAGGAATCAATGGCTCCATGATATTAAACAAGACGGGATGACAAAAAAACCAAGTTTGGGAGTGCTACAATATTTCCCCATCTGGAAGAAAAAAAGGTGAAGGGGGTTAAAAAGTATGGGAATAGCGCTCAGGCCACTGGGAAAATA
Source organism: Arion vulgaris (assembly GCA_020796225.1). Classification (NCBI taxonomy): domain Eukaryota; kingdom Metazoa; phylum Mollusca; class Gastropoda; order Stylommatophora; family Arionidae; genus Arion; species Arion vulgaris. The sequence continues at coordinate 45,634,097 of CM036757.1, forward strand.
ATTTGAAAAATTTAAAAAATCGCCATATGAGCCACAGCAATGTTTCCCGGGGATTGGGGAAGAACAAAAGCTGTCCCAGCCCAATTTCCCCCTCAGACAGTTAGTAAAAAAGACTGTCAACCCCACAAACACCACGTTTATAGATCGGGAAAAAGGGTTCGAAGTGATAGGACACGTTGGGGAAAATACAACAACCAAAAGACCACCTAACCAACCTTTGCATGACCCTTTTATCTGACAAATTTTTGATTAGAAAAAAAAAACTATCAGAAAAGGACATAGGGTCAGGAGTTAAGACATGGTTGCAACTATCCCCGCTGCTGTTCATCACGTATTTTAACATCTTTGTAACACCAGAAGGAAAAAAACTGGAGAATTTTAAACATTTTTTTTTTGCAGATGATCAGGCAATCATATCAAAAACGAAGAAAGCAAACCATTAACAGACTCCAGTCTGCATGTAAAAAATACACCGTGAGAATAAACATCGACAAAACAGAAGTAATAAATTTCGCCAGAGAGAAATCCCCCAATATCTGCATCGACAATCGCCCTAAATCTAGAAAAAGACTTCACATATCGGGGAATTTTTTTCAAAAAACAAGAATAACAAATGAAATTCAACACAGATGAAATAAAAAAAACCAAAATGATGAACAAATGGCGCCAATTTTAAAATGCAAACACGTCACCAGAACAAAAAGAGCAATGTTCAACACTCTCTCCCCACTTTTGCCAGTCCCAAACCTGGTCACTGACAACAAATGATAGAAAAACATTGTCACGACGTGTAAGTGTCTACAGAATGCTGGGGTAACAAAGGGTTGAAAAAGGAAGATAGGAAAAAGTGGGTACAACATAAGTACTAGACTTCATCAAAAAAACAACAAATTAAATGGTTCGGCCACGTAACATTAAAACAGACAGTGCACCTAAAGAGCAAGACCCTCCGATAGGGCAAAGAAAGTCGGCCCGAAAAATATGGCCCTCAGAGATAAAGTGAGAAAAAACACTTTCTGAAGCGCATCCGGAGTTTTAAAAATCTCTTTTGACCTGACGCTGTGAGCAAACATGATTTGAGAAAGAAAAAAAAATATTGTGTGAATAGATTGAAGTTTTTTGGGACAAAATTTTCATATTTTCAGGTTGAGTTGTGACTTTTCATGCCAGAAGAACATGTGTTTTTTATATTTCTGACCGCAATTCGGAGTCTGGTTTCAGTGGGGGAGCTATATATAAATGAGTCTCTTATTCTATTTTGTGACTTCTGATTTTCTGATATTTTTTTTTTTTTTAATGGAAAAATAAAATCCAGGAATTTTGATACTAACGGTTCAAGTTTAGTTTAGTTTAGTCCGGATCACCATCACTCCCGCAAAAAATTACCCATAAGGTCGATCTTCCCCAGAGTCCACGGGTGGCATAATATCACCACAGCAAAAAAAAACACTGAGGAAAATTTCACCGAAACCCTCCCCCGGGGAAAATCCTCAATGAATGGACTTCCCATTCCTTTGCAAACTATCTGCATATGAAACGTTCAAGTATCAAAACTAAGTGGTTTACCTTTATTATTTCTAAATTTTAACGTTTTACATCCATTTTTTTTTTTAGTTATCCATGGCACCCCAAGGCAGGCAGATGTGGGGGGTCAGCATCTGGCTAGGTTTCTAATGGGGCCCGTGTGACCACCTCGTCCCAAATCTTTGGAGGCTTTAAACCCTGACTTTGTTTCCGGGGTGTGTCAAAACCCCAAAAAAATAATTTCCCGTTTTTCTGATTAATTTCAGCAAAAATTGAAAATTTTGCCTCTTTTACCCAAAAATCTCGACTCTACTGTTTCATCCAGATAAAAAAGGGGTAGTCCATAAAATTTTAATCAACAGTGTCTGGGGAGATGTGATGATTTTACCCTAACCATCAACTTCCTTAGGGGCCCCCACCTTGGTCAAATTTTTTTCTTTTCCTCTGCATAACCCTGCTGACCCAGAAGATAGTGGGGTTTCTTCAGTTACCCATAACCTTTGCTTTTTTAAACACTCCACAAGGAAGAGCTTTTAAAAATTGCAGTTTCCTCTTCTGTCATGGGTATGATGAAACATCTGACTGACTTTGGAGATAGATATTAAAAAAAATTAAGAAAAGACAAAAAAAGGACATGTCAACCTATATAAACTAACGTCCAATTAGGTTCCCAATGTTTTATCTTTTCTAGATGGTTTTGGGTACTTTTAAAACAAACCCTTATACACAAAAACAATGATGATATGTTTTATTTTTAATTAAAGATACATTTTGTTAACGAATATAAACAAAGATTTGTCATTTCTAAGGGCTAGGGAAATACTCCCCACATTGAAATGGGGGTTTTAGAAAAATTCCCCAACGCTCCACTAGTATTATCGAAAGGGGAAAATCAGAAAACATAAAAAATGACGAAACATGTAAAACAAAGTACTGTAGTTTTACAAAATACAAAAACAATAAAAATATACTTCAACATTTGACTAAGTTTTTTATCAAAAAAAGATGCAAGAAGGGGAAAAATTTCACTTTGGTACAACATGTAAGTAAAACAAGTTCCCAACTTAAAAAGTCACTACAACACTGAATTTTTTGGCGAGAGCCACCACAACCCTTTATGCCCAGATCCCCCCCCTCCTCCTCCTCCCGGAACGTATTGGCTCCATTAACAAAATGATAGTACATAAATAATAATATCAATAATTGGATCATGTTATATATATGTTATTTTTGGGATATTTTCCCATTATCTGCATGATATTGTACACAGAAATACCAAACTAGTTTGCATGTTTTCATTCAGGTGACATTTGAAGCAATATATCTGGGGTTTGTAGCCTTAGACGACGTTATGATATACAGAGGGCCCTTTTTTGTGATCCCTTATAACCTCACTTGCTCTTACATATGATTAATAAAATAAATTATATATATTTGTATATGTTTTATTAAATATATATATACTAAAGTGTGTGTTTTTAAAAAAAAAGATGATAAGAGCAATAAACAAATGACATTAGTTTTTTGATATTTAACTTTATTTTCTAGTTTTTTCCTTTTTCCCCTAAAATTTTCTATCTTAGTGTAACTGACTCAGGGGCCGTCTGTCCCCAAGTTTGTTCGGAAATGTCAATATTTCATGTTCATCTTTCTTCTTCCTCTTTATAACAGTTCGTATGTTGAATTTTTTGCCATCATAAATTAAACTGTTATATCCGTTCAACAACCACGTCAATGGGATTTTTGCAAATCCATCAATTCTACATGCGAAACTTTTCACCCAAACTTTGAGTTCACCGACATGTCTGATTAAAGAAATTTTTAATAAACTGGATTTTTTAATATAAGGGTTTTTGATGTTGGCGGCATATTTGGGATCTGATACATAATTTTAGTTTTTTCAGTAAAAAATCCCAAAATGACATTTGATGAAAGTCTCATGCAAGGTATATCATCCCAACCATGGGGTCAATGTTGATATTTCAGTAGAGTCATGAAAAACAAATAATGTGAAAATAATTGTATTTTGTTTTAAAAAAATTTCTTTTATTAAAAATTAAAATTCCACGTCATTCCATCTCTCTTTTACGTCCCGGCTTGGGACTTGCAATGGAGCTACTTTGAGACGTTCTTTAAATCCCACTTCTTCTTTTCAATGTTGTGTTAGCATGTGTGTAGGGGGGGATCACTATAATAAAATAGCTTTTTCTTTGGGTTTTTGTATACTGTGGTACAGATGACCCATATGGCCTCTTTGCGGAAATGGGGTATATTATTAATAACACTTTTAAATTTCAACTTCAAACTCATTAGAAATGTTATATATTCTGTTTTGAGACGTCAACAATACGATCCAATTGCTTCACACTAATCTCTGTATACGCGTTTAACTAAAAGTCCGTGTCATTTATGACTTCATTTTTTACCATGGTCAACGGCATTTGGAATTGGTGCGTGAGAAATGCAAGAATCGTAAAAAAAAACCCACAGATTTCGTCTTAAATATTTCTATTTTCGTCATCAATATATTAAATCGCTGCAAACATTAGTTTTCTTCAACCATGCCAATGGAGGTGTTGAATATATAGCACAAAGTAGGAAACTTCTAGATAGTTTATTTGTTTGAATTGCAAAAAATGTTTTGTAGGTCAGGAACATGTGTAGTTCACATGCAAGTTTTCAAGTTATTTAATCCAATGGTTAGAAAGTTACAAATTTGTATATGTTACAAGTTGAACGGACTATAAGTCTGTATATTAATCTGCTCTGTACTGAAGACCAACATCTATATTTGAATACATAAAAACAAAATCATGTCAACTGACAAAGCAATAGGCTCACCTAACATCCAAGTAAACAATGAAAACTCCAATGTGTGAGAGCTACGAATATCTGGTCTCAATAATTAACAATAACGGTGACTGCTCCAAAGAAATCTCAAGAAGATTAGCAATCAAGAAGTTAAACACAATGAAGAACATGTGGAAAAGCACCTGCAAAATACTCAAATTAAAAATATTGAGAGCATGCATTTTCCCAGTTGCTACTTATGGTTGTGAATCATTGACTATTACACAGAAATTAAGAACGAAAATCCAGTCCTTCGAAACTAAATGCTACAGAAAGATCCTAAGAATACCATGGACAGAAAAAAGAAAAAACACTGATGTCCTGAAAGAACTGAATGTTAAAGAGAATTGGTTGATAAACAACATACTATACAGAAAATTAGATACTTTGGTCACATCAAGCGTCACGATGGCCTGGCAAGAACAATACTAGAGGGCACGGTCCCAGGACGCAGAGGCAAAGACAGACCAAGAAGAAGATGGCCACAAGATATTAAAGAAACCATGAACATGACCATTGACGAAGTAGGTGAACTGGCAAGAGACAGAGTGAATTTCAGATGTGCTGCAAAGAGAGCAACGTCCTATAAAGGATACGCACCTTGATCATGATACTTTTGAAAAAGCTGGACTATTCAGAGCGTCACACAATGTATGCTATTTGAGAATACTTGCTTTCCCTCTTGCATGAAGTAGTTCAGTGAGTATATCGGCACATTTCTCCTATGATATCCACAACCTTGTTGTTTTGGGAACACTTGCTTTCCTTTTGCATGAAGTAGTTCATGAGAGTATGTCGGCACATTTTCTCTCTATGATATCACAACCTTGTTGTTTTGGGGAGCATGATTGTGTATCTACATAATACGGATAGATTAGCTCCAGAAGCGTATCTTTTGGTAGGAGCACTAATGCCCAACATCTATATCAAAATCATATATGACAGACATGATGTGGTCTTCTGTTCTTTCAGGCGTGATGTTGAGAATAGAACTGACTACCCGTTCCTGCAATACTATTGTCTCAGAAAGTAGAAGCAACATTTATCTCTGATGCAATGGGTAAAGAGAATAAGGTCAAACAGGCAACTTGTTTCATAACGTAGAGATATCAAACCTGAGGGGAAGTCAACATTCTGAAATGCAACCTTCTATTTCACAGTTACATTTGTTACTGAATGTTGAAATGTTAGAACTTAAAGTAGATGAAACAATTACAAGTTAGTATTTTAGCTTTTACAAAAGTAAGATGTATTATATACTGCAGCTATGTGTTATCTACGTTACAATACGAATCAAAACATTGAATGTCCATATTTTCTACCTTGCATATAACTTGTCCTAGACAAATTAATGATATCAAAACTTGTACTAAAAGTGGGGTAGACTAAAAATAGGAGAACAGAGACAATAACAATTTAACATCAGAATTATTACTTAATCCAGGTACACAATCCAGAAACAAACAAAAAAATTATATGTTACATTTAAAATTAATTTAATTCTACTACAAAACAAAACTCAAAACTGCTATATAAATAACATTGTCAGGTTGGCTGGGAAGAATCTTTTCCGATACAGAAAATACAAACAGAGAGAATGATTATCATCATGAACATGAGATATAATTTTAGCACATGAAAGACATAAAGAAATAATTACTCAATCATATACACTTAAGTACAAAATCTTTGTAGAATAAATTGAAAAAGACAAAATAGAGAGTTAAAAGATGATATTAGGTTTAATGTTTGAAAAACTCGACCAGGCCAGCAATGACAGTTAAAACATGACGATCAAGTTATGTATAACATAAACAGACAGTTTAGGAAAGTTAATAAGCTGAGAGTCATCTGACAAATTAGATACTATAACTTCCTAGGACTTTTCCATGTCCAAAAACTAACCAAACAGCCATATCTGTACACATCAACAATAGTTATTTCTCCCTCAAGTGCTGATGAATAAACATTGATGTACAGAATAGTCATCCTGACTTTTGATGGACAAACAATTACCACAATAAACAATCAGCTGTGAAAAAATAATATATATAATCAAAACTCTCTATTGAAAGAAGGATATGCTGGAGTAAAAGAGAAACTCAAAGCGTAAAGAGAAAAATATGTTCAACAGTTACTAATCCATGCAAGTCTGTTAGAACTTATTCATATAGCAAAGGCAGATGAGAATTTGAACATAAACATTGAGCTTATCTCGATATCTAGAGATAAATGAAGACATTATGTATCAGAAGAAGAATAAAGAATCAGACAAAGTTGGAGTTTGCATATACATAATGATAAGGGAAGAATCAGAAACACCGCTATTCTGGAGCAAAATTATAAATGATATAGAACAGTGGCGCTCGTCATTAGAGACAGTAGGCCAGCCATAAAAATAAGGTGTAACATGTATTTATTATTTCACATTAAAATATATCCTAACTCGAAACCATGATTTTTCGAAAATATCTGTCTGGCCCCACCAACAAGAATGATCAAGCGCCACTGATATAGAGAATTAGCAAATATTTCTAGAAGAATGGAGAATAAACTATACGACGATTACAAAGGATGCAACCACCGATGTGAAACCATTATCACTTTTACCACACCATCAACATTATGGCAATGTGGATTATAAGTTAAAAACAAGATAGGATGGCTAATGTTCATATTTTCACTCAATGTATGCTTTGTTATTATGACTAAATGAACATGTTACAGAAGATCAAAGACAGGTGTGGACAAATTCTGTGGTATCAGTCTTTCAACTCAATAGTGATTGATAAGACTGCATTATTTTGTGTGTGTTTGTAACCCGCTGTCATCAAAGGACAGAAGATGACGGATGCAGTGACCAGAAATGATACACTCTCAAATGTTCATCCATTTCAGAAACAACATCATGAATTCGGTTTAGAAACGAAAGGAAATATTCGACGACACGAAAAATGTAATTTTAGAAAATACGAAAATCTTATACAGTAAAGTTTCAACTAAAAGACTTTTATCAAGCAAGAAATGTCAATACTTCATCAAAACTAAGATCAATACATACAACAGTGGTGTGCTTTTAATTTTACTATACAGATCAGAAAGCAAGAGATAGATAAAATAAGATATGTACAAACTTTTCACCTGCCATACTAATTGTCTACAAAACATCTTAATAATATGCTCTGACCAAATCAGTTTGGCTTTAGAAAGAACAGAGGAACAAGAGAGGCAATACTTTGTATAAGACTACTCGCTGACAAGTATATAGAAGTGCAAAAAAGTATCTACTTGTGTTTCATCGATTATAGCAAAGCTTTTGACAGAGTCCAACATGAAAAGCTAATCATATGTCTACAAGAAATAGGCCTAGATGGGGATGATATCAGATTAATAAGTAACATATACTGGGAACAGACAGCAATAATAAAATATGAAAATAGCTACTCTCATCATAGACATAAAGAGAGGAGTGAGACAAGGATGCATACTGTCACCAAGCCTATTTAACATCTACACAGAGAAAATCTTCAAACAACTAGAGGGAATGCCAGGACTCAAGATCAATGGAAAAATAATAAATAACTTAAGATATGCAGATGACACAGTATTGGTAGCAGAAAATGAACAAGATCTACAAGAATTAGTGGACCAATTGGACAGAACTAGCAAGGAATATGGATTAGACATTAACATACAGAAAACAAAAACTATGGTAATCAACAAGGAAATGGAAAACCTAAAATGAATATAAAAATACATGGAGAATTACTACATCAAGTAAAAGCTACTCCTATCTTGGTCAGATGATAACAGATGATGGCAGATGTATAACTGAAATTAAAAGAGAATAGGAATGGCCAAGGATAATTTCAATAGTATGAGAAAGTTACTGACATCCAAATAAATCACAAACAGGCTAAAAATTAGAATGATCAAATGCTATATATATCCTATATTAATGTATGGCTCGGAAACATGGACAATGAACAAGCAGTTAGAAGACAGAATTGATGCATTTGAGATGTGGATATATGAAGAATAGGCAGAGTTTCATGGACAGAAAAACAGACAAATAAACAAGTTTTAGGAAAACTAGGCATGAAGAAACAATTATTAAGAGAAATAAAATTCAGACAAGTAAAGTATTTTGGGCACATAAAAGGCATGACACCATGATAAAACATTTACTAGAGGGGAAAGTTGAGGAGAAGAGCAAGAGGAAGACCGAGAGATAAGTGGAGGGAAACTTTAAGAAATGGACAGGTTACAGTCTGGCAGTGTGCAACACCAAGGCGAAAGACAGAGGATGCTGAGATTCATTGCAGCCAACCTTCGATGTGGAGACGGCACCTGATGATGATGATGAAATGCTATCTCTAAGCAAGAACTGCTTTCACAGTTTCAGAAACTGAATATGAGCAATATCATACATAAGCGACGTTGTAGATGAATCAGGCATGGGACCGTAAACTAAATTACGGAATGAAGGAGTTAAAGAACATACATAATAAATTGTGTTTGTTAACTGTAAAACAAATTTCTAGAAAGAATTGTGCAACTAATACAGCATTTTTTAAATAAAAGTATTACCAGAACAGTGCATAGAAGTATAACAACGCAATAATGTATATTTTCTGATTACACAAATATATTTGACATAATTCAATGTAAACAAATGAATTGCCTCGAAGAGATATAGACTTGAAGAAAACAGCAGAATGATGAACAACTTTTACTATGAACAAAGGGAAATAATAAGAATGAGCAAAAACTACTTGCTGCATGTTAACTTAAAGAGAAGAGTGCGAGAGGAAAGTGTTCTCTCTCTCTATGGCTGTTTACATCAATGGACCAAAAGTAAATCAACCACGTTATGTAGATAATACATTGACGTACGCCAGCAACAAATAGTAAATCAACCACGTTATGTAGATAATACATTGGCGTACGCCAGCAACAAATAGTAAATCAACAACGTTATGTAGATAATACATTGCTGTACGCCAGCAACAAATAGTAAATCAACCACGTTATGTAGATAATACATTGACGTACTCCAGCAACAAATAGTAAATCAACCACGTTATGTAGATAATACATTGACGTACTCCAGCAACAAATAGTATATCAACCACGTTATGTAGATAATACATTGATGTACGCCAGCAACAAATAGTAAATCAACCACGTTATGTAGATAATACATTGACGTACGCCAGCAACAAATAGTAAATCAACCACGTTATGTAGATAATACATTGATGTACTCCAACAACAAATAGTAAATCAATCACGTCATGTAGATAATACATTGACGTACGCCAGCAACAAATAGTAAATCAACCACGTTATGTGGATAATACAATGACGTACATCATCACCTTTCAACTCCCATCGGAGCACAGGTCTTCAACAAACTTCTTCCATCTCTTCCTCTCTCTGCCATCCCTTCCAATTATTTCCATGTTTTGCCTATCCTCTTTATATCCGCCTCCAGCTCTCTTCTCCAGGTCTGCCTAGGCCTTCCACTACTCCTCTTTCCCATGGGTTCCAAAATAATGCCTGTCTTGCAATGCTTCGGTCGGTCTTCTCAATGTATGTCCTATCCATCGCCAGCGTCTCTTCCTGAGCCTCTCCCTGGTATCTGCTTTTTTCTCTGGTTCCCCGTTTGTAATCTTATCTACCATCTCAATCCCCCTATCCTAAAACATCTATTATCCAAGGCCATCCTTTCCTGATCTCTCCACTTTCTCCCCATTTTCTTGCATTCCGTCTCCAACTTCCGTCTCCAGGTGTTCCTGGGTCTATAGGTATATCTACTAAACTATATTATTCCAAATCTGAATATGATGAAATATCTCTTGAAGCTCATTCCATGTCTTTTGAATAAATATTCATCTCTGCATCCAAACCTTTTATCTATGAAATTTAGGCTTCACTCGTTTTTTGTTGTTGCTTGCGTGTTCCAGGACAGTGTACTTATTATTATATTGCCAATGTTTACTAGAAGCAAAATATATTGAAAACATTATTTATCTAACAAACTAGAGTGCCAGCAGAAGTACCCATTTCCAGGATATATATTTATATAATTAGTCTCATTTGTCCTGTTAACAAATTGCAGACACATAGAATTTCTTGCATTGATTTCACTTTCAAGGTTTAACATAGTCTCACGTATTAGCAGCTTGGTTGCATTATCTGCAATACACAGAAGATGACGTCATGTTAATTGTTATTGTTGGCAGCAACAGATTTATACAGATTGCTAACAATACATGACAGATACGTTGTCTTTTCAATATCAAATAATAATTATTATCATTATTTACTACAACCAACACAGTCACCAACCATTTCTCATTGTATTATGCAGTGGCGGCTCGTGGTCAATTTTTGGTGGGCCAGGCAAAAATTTCGGAAAAATGTCTGTTTTTGGAGTATTTACTATTTCTTGTCTATTCCGGGAAATTATTACCCCTTTCTTTCTTTTCTCTCTCTCTCTCTCTATCTCTTTATTTCTCTTCTATCTCGATCGTAGGATCCCCACTTAGATTGATGTACCAGATTTCCCATAAATTCTACTTACTCTGGTAGAGTGCGACCGGTCCTAGAGTACGGTATGGCAGCGTGGAGCAATGCATCGAACAAGCAATTCGCAAAAGTGAGCAGCAGTCAAAACCGGGCCCTACGCATTATCACTGGAGCCATAAAGTCCACGCCCATCAAGGCGATGGAGACCATCACAGGCATCCAACCAATGACTGACCGAAGGGACAAGAAAGTAGTAGTACTTGCGGAAATCTGATTCATGCAGCCTTAACATGGGTGTATTTCGTCACATCTTTAGCGTCATTTGGAGCTCTGGTGCTTATCCTTCGGCGGTTTTAGCCAGCGTTTACTGGGTTCGCTCTCCGTCACCTCGGCTTTCCTAAGTCGACCTGCAAGGCAGGAGGTTGCTAATTTCTTTTAGGGTAGCTACCCTTTAACAACCTTCCCTCCCGGGTTCATCTGTCCAGTTTACCAGTCTTTTTTTTTTTTACTGTTTGGTTCTTCTTCTTCTTTCTTTGCGTTCGTTCTTACGACCAATTGTAATCATTATTTGTGATATGTTTGATCTTTGCCAAGAACGTGTATACGTTGCACATTGGTTTGGTAGGCCACTAAACGCATAGACTTCTACACGTTTAGGACACATGCATCCGATTTCAACCAAACCTCTTTAGTCGCCTCTTACGACATGCGTGGCAGGTAACAGTGGTTCTATTCTTTACACTCCAATTTTGGGCCCCGGTAACCACTCGGGAGAGACTGTTTGGTTTACCTGCCGTCCAGTTTTGTGTACGGTTTACTTCACTAGACTTTGATTGTCCCCAATCAACTACAAGGCAGTAGTAGTTATCTTCGAGGGGAAACGCGGTTATTGCTCTCTGGATGGAGACCCCATCTTCGAGGCTCGCCACCTCGCATTTCTTTTTGGTGCCCATTCTACTGGGCGATACGTTACCCATTTCTATCTCACTGTGAACAGTGCACAGTTTATCACCAACCAGTATGAACTTTTTGCACTGGATTCAAGCTTCTGCAGGGCGTTTTTTTCTGCACAATTGGGGCTTCCGCTTACCCCAACGTTTGCCACGCCTTTTGGACGCTCTATCATCAGCACCGTGCATGTCTGTCACCGGTGGGCTCCCCTGCGTATCGTCAGTATGCTTGTTGGCTCTACTTTCTTGCCTGCTCACCGTATTTATCTGTTTTCTCACCGTGCTCACATTTACTATGCCTCGAGACTGTCAAGACAAGTAACTCAATTCGAGCTTCCATCACGTGGCCTCGAGTTTGCCTCATATAGGCCTCAATCTCTTCTCTGGATGCACCCTTCATCCCTTTATGTTTATTGTTCAGCTTTTCACATCGGTCGGGAGAGATGTGCATTAGTAGTCACTCTGGAATTCTGCTCGTCTGTGTTGCGAGCGGATCTCATCCAATGTAACTGCGTCCGCATCACTACTTATAACAGAGTAGCTCTCCTCGATCCCTACCTCTTAGCCAGACAGGAACCGGTGTCTGTTTCCAGGGTCACCACGTAGATGTGCGGTAGGATCTTGGTTAGTGCCAGCTCCCTAATCCTGGCGCGACGTTATCCCTATGTGCCATAGACCCCATTAGCGCTAGAGAAAACTCACCCTAGTAAATCAAAAGCTGGCTGAAACCAGATGGGCGGGCCTAGTCACCATGAGCGCATAATAGACCCAACATAGAACACTCCGTTCTTGTCAAAGGACCAATTATATATCACAAAAGAATGATAAATTGGCTGAAGAACGTTCGAAAAGAAGAAGACCCCATTACCCTTTTAGGAAAATAAAAACGCTTCTGTTCTGTAACAGCTTGATATTACAGAGAGTTGGCTATTAAATAATATAAAATCAAGGACAATTAAATATTTAACTAGCTAAACTAGATCAAATGACGTCAGTCGATAAGTCAGAGTTCACGGATAGCGGACATACAGGGGAACCAAGCTCAAAGGTCACGAATGTGGTTGCATTTATTGCTGTAGACAAGATGTATTAATGCAAGGGACAATTCCATGAAGCTAATCTTATTATAAGAAGGTTTGTTTTTTAGTACTATTATTTTCTATAATTTTATACTATTTTTATGTAAAATTGGGTATTCAATGGATAATTAAACAGACTATTTGAGCTAGAGTCCTCGTTTATCTGGGAAGTAGTTTGGCTTTCGTAAGAATGAATATATCTTCCGGCTGAATGAAAATGACATTGTTTTGGCAATTATCATTGCAACAGCGATCAAAGGTCAGAGGTCGCAATGTTACATCTTATGTAGGAACTTGTAACCTAGCCCCAGAAATAGTGCAAGACAGAATGCTTGAAGTATTAGAGGCTAAATGAAGCTTCAGTATATACAGGGTGTTCAACTTAAAAGCAGCCTGTGAATGGAGCTAATCTGGCATATATGTATGAAAATGGGAAGGTTCAGTTATGGCGTAGTATAGGTCAAGGTTGTGTTAGTTAGTCTTTCCTCTTGGGCCTGTGGGCGCGCATAGGGCAGAGGTCATAGCTCTCCATGTCTCGCGGTTCGTTGCTATTTGTTTTAAGTCTTTGATGTTTACTAGGCCCATCGTTGAGCCTTCTCTGTTGATGGTTCTACGCAGAGTCTCTCTTGGTCTTCCTCGTTTTCTTTTCCCTCTGGTGTCCATATGAGGGATTGGTAAGGGAGTCTTCTCATCCATTCTAAGTGTGTGGCCGATGTAGTTCCAGCGGCGCTTTCTTATAAAATTTGATACATTTTCTTGCTTGGTCTCTTGTCTTATTTGTGTATTGGGTCTGAAATCTGACCATTTGAGGTTCAGTATTCTTCTAAGACATTTATTCTCAAAGTTATCTAATTTTCTTTCTAGAGCTTTTGTTGCTTTCCAACTCTCGCATCCATAAGTTAATACTGGAATCACACAAGAGTTAAAGATCTTTAATTTTAAGTGCTTGCTGAGTGAATTGGACTTCCATATATTTGACAATTTGTTAAAAGCACTTGATGCCAATGCGATTCTGTGTGGAATTTCTGACGCTGTATCCCCCGTAGATGACATCATACTCCCTAGGTATGTAAAACTTTGACTTTTTCAAGAGTGTAGTTTTTAGTTGAATATTTTCTGGACTGCTGGTAAGGTCAACAATTTGTGTTTTTGTGGTGTTTATTTGGAGACCAATTTGTCCTGAGATATTTTGGAGAAGGTTTGTTTTCATTTGACTATCTTGATGTGATGAACTCAAAAGGGCTATATCGTCGGCAAAATCAAGGTCTTCTAAAATTTTATCAACCCACTTGATGCCCATATTTGCGTTATTGGTGCATTTTCGCATGACCCAGTCAATTGCCATTCCAAAGAGCATTGGCGATAAGACGCAGCCTTGTTTCACTCCTGTTTCCACTGGGAACCAGTCAGAGTTACCGAATTCTGTTCTTACACTGCAGCTCGATTCACTGTAGAAGGATTTTATGATGTTGATGAATTTAGTAGGAAACCATAGTTTTGAGTAGTTTCCAAAGCGTAGGACGGTGAATACTGTCAAACGCTTTCTGAAAATCAACAAAGTTGATGATTAAATTCGATTGAAATTCTACGAACTCTTCAATGATTACTCTTAGTGTGAAGATGTGATCTATGCATGCTCGTTTTGGTCTAAACCCTGCTTGTTCTTCTCTTAGCCTTTCATCTATAGACTTTTTCAGTCTCTCGAGTAACATGCTACAAAAAGTTTTCCTGGCACTGACAGTAGGGTGATCCCACGCCAGTTATTACAATCAGACAAATCTCCTTTTAGGTAATTTGAAAATAATACCATCTTTCCACTGTTGTGGTGGGGATTCATTTTGCCAGATTTCATTTATAAGTTGGAGTATATGTTGTAAGTTGTTATCATCTGCTGCTTTGAGCATTTCTCCAAAGATGTTATCATCACCAACCGCTTTGTTGTTTCTCAATTTTTAATGGCAGATTTCAACTCTTCCAGTGTGAATGGCTCGCAGGAAGCTTCTAGTGTGGGTATGGTGATTTCTTCATCTAGGTTGGGAACAATCTCTGGTTGCGGTCTATTTAGTATTTCTTTAAAATGTTCTGCCCATCGTTGTTTCTGTTGTTCTTCTGACAGCAGTATCCTACCTTGATTGTCTTTGATGGGTTTATTTGGTGTAGGACTATGTTTGCATAGTTTGCTTCATAATGTGGAATACGGTCTTGTTGTTCCCAGTTTTTGCAGCTGTTTCAGCATCGGTGGCTAGATTGTGAATAAAGTTTTGTTTATCTTTTCGTGTTCTTGACTTCACCTCTTTATCTAATATGGTGTATTTTTGTTTCTTGGTATCGTATGCAAACTTGTCTTTCGTGGATAGAAGAGTTAGTTTTGCTTGTTTCCTTTCTTGAATTTTTGTCTAGGTGTTATCGCTTAGCCACTTTTTCTTCTGTCTTTGGACATACCTTACTGTGTTTTTTGCAGCATTTATCAGCGTGTTTTTGAGAAAGTCCCAATTTTCTTCTATGTTTTTCTTTGTGTTCCCATTTACCGTTTTGTTTTCTTTGTTCGTGTAGGTATTTCGTACCTCTGTGTTAAATGTGCGTTGTTGTTCTTTTACCAGTAGGGACTGTGAGTTTATTTTCTTGCTTCTAGGTGGTTTATATAGTGACTTGAGTTTTATTTTTATTTTGGCAATGCAGAGATTGTGATCGCTGCCAACATCTGCTCCTCTGTAGGCTCGGGCATCTTGTATTGATAAACGGAATTTGGTATTAATGCAAAAATGGTCAATCTGGTTTTTTGTGATGTTATCAGACGAGTTCCACGTAATTTTATGAATGTTTTTGTGTGGAAACAAGGAGTTTGCTATTACCAGATTTGCTATTCCACAAAATTCTGTTAGTCTCTCTCCGTTTTGATTTAAGTCTCCTAGTCCATGTTTTCCCATATATTTTCTACGCCCTTGTTTTCTGACCCTATTTTGGCGTTAAAATCACCCATTACAACAGTAATGTCGTGTTTAGGTATTTTGTTGATGGTACCGATTAGTAAATTATAAAAAGTGTCTTTGTTGTCGTCTGAATCGTCGTTTGTAGGTGCGTAGCACTGTATGATTGTTAACTTGAAAAATTTTGTTTGGTAGCGCTGATATAATTCTGTCATTGACTGGTTCCCAGCTAACTAGTGCTTTCTCCTAGTTGGGTGACATTATAATAGCAACTCCGTTTGAATGATGGTCGTCAAGTCTCCCTGAATAAATTACGTGCTTTTGTTCGTTGTTAAGAAACGTCTTACCTGAGCCAGTCCACCTACACTCACTGATCCCGAGTATATCCAGTTTGAAATCGCTCATAACACTACACACTTGGGCTGTTTTCCCCAACTGAAACATGGTTCTTACATTCCAGTAACCAATTTTAGAGATGTCCTTAGAATTAAACAAATTTGAACGAATCATCGATTCATTTAGAGCCTAAACTCTGTTTCTCCAACAGTGGTGAATTTTTATGATGACGACTTGTCGGGCCAACGATCAACAGTTTGTTGGCCAAGCTAGAAGAAAACACGTCCCGCCATCTTGAACAACAAACCGGAAAACCCGGAAGGTTGTGTGATTGTGTGTAATTGTAGTGCGGGAAGGGACGATGAACAAATGTGACGTAGGACAAGCTAGTCAGAACCGGTTTAAATAGTAAATAGACGAGATGGAATGCGTACCTGGCAAATTTATATTTATCACTGGGGCTGCTTTTAAGTTGAACACTCTGTATAATGTTTTTTAATAAGGAGAAATTATATAAATAACAGAATTGTTATATTATTCTGATATAATATATATATTTTAGTGTTATATATTCAACTTTAAAAGCTAATCAGTGCCAAGTTAAAAGTAATAATTACGAAAAAATAATTTCTAAAATAATACGTTCACGTTAATTCTTTTTCGTTTGGTAGGACCGGTTCTTACTGGCTCCTAATGACCAGGGGCGTATACTAATTAGGGGTTAAAGATTATGAATTTCAAATTTCAGACCGTGTATGATATTTTAGCGTTATATACCAACTTTCAAAGCTAATCAGTATCTCGATGAAAGTAATAATTATGAACAAATAATGCCTAAAATAATAAGTACAGGTTACTTCAATATTTTGGTGGAGCCGGGCCCCACTGGTCCTTAATGACGAGCCGCCCCTGTTATTATGTCTTATTATTCTTGCAGTTTTTGAAGGCATCTCATCCCTGTTTTGATTTTACTATAATTTTCTACAGTCAGTGTCCATGTATAACACTGATACCATTAAGTTGACCAAATATAGTTATACTCGCTTTAGTATTTATTGATATGTGTAGAGATATGTCAATAAAACTGTGATCTCTTTAGATATGTTTCTTGTAAGTCACAGCATCAATTCTAGCTGTTCCATTTCAGTATTAACATGTGGGATACCAGTCCGTTTTTTTACTAATTTACTCCCGAGTCTGGCGATGTAACAATATGTACCCCCTGCCTTACCTCCACCTATAGGTATCACCAAAGGCTGCAATGCCGAATAGAATGGCAAGAGTGGATGAAGGGATAAGAAGGAAAGGAGACGAACGTTTTATAATTTTTTAGCTTTGTCAGTCCTACCCACCCTCTTTATTTCTCCAATCACTCCGGGTTTTCCCCTTTAGCTGTCCACCTTCCACCCATTCAGCCACTACCTTGTAGCGTCTCACCCATCTTTGCCTCTTTCTGCTACACCTCCCCCACTTCATCCTTTGGTAATACATATGGGAGGAGGGTTACAATTGTTACATCTGATCGTAGAGCTAGTATCTCTAGAGATTGGAATATACACTTGCCCTTGGTCGGTGTTTATAAAATCCATATTGGTCGAGAAGCACCCACATTTTTCGGGGTTGCAGACTCTATTACCTCCTTCACTGGTATCACAGATCTCAATACAGTAGTTAGCTCCGCTTTCTAATTTCTATCCATCATACAATTCTTCAACCATATCGGAAGTTCACCAGAACCTCACATAACTTCCGCTCGTATTTAGTCAACACGTGGCCATGGAGCGGCAGATAAGTATGACCTCGTTATATCTCGTATTTAGTCAACACTAGACCATGGAGCGGCAGATAAGTATGACCTCGTTGTATCTCGTATTTAGTCAACACTAGACTATGGAGACAACATCGTAATAAATGGCCAAACACTGGAGAAAGTTGAACATTTTACATAGTTGGGTAGTAAAGTGTCAAACAACGGAGACACGATGAAAGAAATAAAGTCTCGTATTGCTATAGCAAGCTAGTGCCTTCACTAAATTAACGAATATCTGGCAATCTCAAGACCTTAGTATATGCACAAAAGTTAAATTATTTAGGTCATGTGTGATTCCTGTACTGACCTACGGTTGTGAAAGTTGGAAATCAACAAAGAAAATTGATAAGAAACGGGACAGCTTTGAGAATAAATGTCTACGAAAATTATTAAAAGTAAAATGTAGTGATTTCGTTTCTAACAACACAGTGAGAGATAGAACACACCAACAACCCGTATCAAATATTATAGGAAACGAAGGTGGAATATTTAGGTCATGTTCTTAGATCAGACGAAAAGAGACTAAATCGACAAGCCCTTATGTGGTCACCAGTTGGGAAAAGAAAACGTGGAAGACCAAAGACCACTCTTCGAAGAACCATCCAACAAGAAAGTAAACTATTGGGATGTAAAACCATACAAGATCTACAACTGCTAGCACAGAACCGTATCACATGGAGATCTAAAACCTCTGCTCTATGTGCCGCCTTTGGCACGAAAGGAACAAACTAACTAACTAACTAAGACTATGGAGCGGGAGATAAGTATGGCATCGTTGTATCTCGTATTTAGTCAACACTGGACCATGGAGTGTCAGATAAGAATGACCTCGTTATATCAATCTCTAGTCGTTCATTCTACTTAGATCTATGACTTTTCTTATTTCGTTTACCGTTTGTATTATGTGTCCTGGAAAAATCTAATAGTCGGATTTGTGTTAGTCGTATGATTTAATTATTCATTTTCCTTTGCTTATGTGATATCATTTTCCTTTACTTATGTGATAGCATTTTCCTTTACTTATGTGATAGCATTTTCCTTTACTTATGTGATAGCATTTTCCTTTACTTATGTGATAGCATTTTCCTTTACTTATGTGATATCATACATACGTGTCTTTGTCCTAAGAAGCCAATTTATTATTTTACCCCCACATCATCTCCTAGGTTTTCTCCAGATCTCATCTGATCCTGTCTGACCACCTTAGATTTGTAGGTTTCCTTACAAGGACTACAGAATGCATGCAACTTTTCTTGGAGATCTAAATTACAAGTACTTCTGAAGTCAAAATGTCGAGGGAAATTTGATTAGGAAAGCAAGCCTTCGAGCACAATACCAATCAGAGAAGACATATAACCTGTAATGACTACACCTGCATTTAAAACAGACAATTTAAAAAAAAATACAACATAACAAATACAAAATAACAAATATAACAAAACAAATACAACATAACAAATACACATACAACAAAACAAATACAAATACAACATAACAAATACAACATAACAAATACAACATAACAAATACAACATAACAAATACAAATACAACATAACAAATACAACATAACAATTTAAAAAAAATTAATACACCATAACAAATACAAATACACTATAACACAATACAAATACAACATATCAAATCAAATACAACATAACATATACAACATAACACATTCCAAATGCAACATAACAAATACAACATAACAAATACAACATAACAAATACAAATACAACATAACAAACACAAATACAACATAACAAACACAACATAACAAATAACAAATAGAACGTAACAAATACAACATAACACATACAACATAACAAATAACAAATACAACATAACAAATACAACATAACAAATACAACATAACAATACAATATAACAAATACAACATAACAAACACAATATAACAAATAACAAATAGAACGTAACAAATACAACATAACAAATACAACATAACAAATACAACATAACAAATACAACATAACAAATACAACATAACAAAAACAAATACAACATAACAAATACAACATAAAAATACAACATAACAAATAACATAACAAATAGAACATAACAAATATAACTAACAAATACAACATAACAAATACAACATAACAAATACAACATAACAAATACAACATAACAACTACAACATAACAAATACAACATAACAAATACAACATAACAAATACAACATAACAAACACAACATAACAAATAACAAATAGAACGTAACAAATACAACATAACAAATACAACATAACAAATAGAACGTAACAAATACAACATAACAAATACAACATAACAACAAAAAACCAAATCTCTATTGAAAGACTTCTGCGTCAAACGGGATACGATGTGGATATAAATAGAAACAAATAATCAAATTAATCAAATAAAATAAGCATAACTATACCAGCATTACTAACAATATGTGTTCGTCATACCTACAGATGAAAATTGTGGTATATCTATCCATTACAGAACGTAGCCATCAACCACAGTAAACGAGTCGTTGATTTTCTAGAAACTATTTATACGTTCTGTAGTTTGACATTGCGTTCTGAACGGTTAGATCTATTTTTGCCTTTTCATAAAAATCCCAGGGATGCGAATTTGCTTCCAAGCCGCCTGCCGTGGAGTTTGAACCAGGTACACTTGTGTTGTGACATAACTACAACATCAACTAATAATTACTAGAAGATTACATCGTTATCTCGCTACCAGATACACTTGTGTTGTGACATAGCTACAACATCAACTAATAATTACTAGAAGACTACATCGTTATCTCGCTACCAGGTACACTTGTGTTGTGACATAGCTACAACATCAACTAATAATTACTAGAAGACTACATCGTTATCTCGCTACCAGGTACACTTGTGTTGTGAAAACCCAAAATCAACAAAATAATTATTTAGAAGCCCACATCGTTTTTCCCCACCGGGTTTAACTTGTTTTGGGGGACATAGCTACAACATCAACTAAAAATTGGGAAGATTCATCGTTTTCCCCACAAATTCCAACGCATATCAATACTTTTTCTTTACGGGTTTTAAATTACTGCAACATCTCTCTGTCTCTCTTCTTTTTTTCATTTGTTCTTTTTTCAAAGCAAAAAAATTTTTATTTCCAACATACTATTTTCTGGTATTTTCTTTTTAAAATTTTACAAAACGTTACCCCACCGCCCAAATGTAATTTAACACCCCGCGGGGCTTATACTTACTAAAATTGAGTCAATTCAAAAGTATTTCTGTCCCGGCCATCTAATTTAAAAGGGGGGCCATATTTAATACTCGGGAAAGAAAATAAACTTGCATTGTTGATTTTTAATAAACTTTTTTCCTCAGCCTTTTCTACAATCATTACAAAGGTTATTAATTAATTTTAAAAAGAGTTTAGATAACCAGCCATTTACACAAAAGGGGGCAATCCCAGGTCATCAGAAAAGTCTAAAATTAGATCTGGAAAAAGGGAAAAGATGCGTGTTTCACCGATGTTGTTCATACCGAGGGCCCAAAACCCGAAAACATTTTTAACCCCCAGTAAATTGGAAGATTTTTAAAATGAGTTTTTTTTTTTTTCCTGCCCAATGAAAAAACATATAAATAGCAAAAGAACAGTTCAAAAAGACATTAACATATTCAGTTTAACATGTGATAATATAATATTAGAATTAAGTTTTTAAACAAATACAAAGAAATTAAATTTTGATAGAGAAAAAAAACACTACTAATTTTCCCCAAAGACATAAATAAATTTTAAATGGGGGAAAAAGGCTTTATAAAAAGGGGATTTTTTCCCAGAAAAAATAAAAGAACAATTAAAAAACCCCAAAATGGGATGCAAAATAAATCAAAACCCCAAAAAGGTAACGGCAAAACTTTTTGAAATGAAAGCATGTTACCAAAACATTAATACAACACACAGAGCAACAAAATTTTACAATTAAAATGAAATTTTTTTCGAAAATGGGTTCATAAAAACGGTCGACACGTAAAAATGGGGAGGCATAAGGCCAGAAGTATTGAAAACCCCTATTTTTTTTCGTTCCATATGGCCGAGAGGAGCTCTTTTTTACATAAGGTATGAGGATAAAACAGAGGGGGATGACAGTTTATAAAGTAGATACTCCCCAGTATCACCTCTTTTCTCTCCCTCTCTACACGATTTTTCCATTCGGTCTTTTTTCAATGGACATACTCCACCCCCCTCACTTTCAACTTTTTACTTTTTCCTTTCTTTATTTCACCTAACTCATCTTTTTTAAGATTATATGTTATTAATAAAACTTTTTCCCAAAGATTTATTTTAATAACAATATTCCCCACAGATTAAAATTTTACTTACTAAAAATTCTCTCTTCACAAGATTATAAAATTTTTCCCCAATACTATTTTTCTTCAAAAAGATTATAAAATTAATTAATAATATCTCTTTCAAAAGATTATATGTTACTTAATAATATTCTTTTCAAAAGATTATATTTTACTTAATAATATATTCTTTCAAAGATTATATGTTATTAATAACAATATTTTTTAAAGATTATATTTACTTAATAAAATTAGCCCCACAATATTAAAAAGTTCTTAAAAATATTCTCTTCACAAAATTATATTTATTTTAATAATAATATCTCCCCAAAAATTATATTTTACTTAATAATAAATTTTCACAAGAATATGTTACATAATAACAATATTTTTCAAGAGTATATTTTTTTTTTAAAAAAATTCTCTTCACAAGAAAAATTTTCCCAAATAATTTTCCAAGATTATATTTTAATTAAAACAATATTCAAACCCACAAGATTATATGTTATTAATAATTTTTCACAAAATTGATGTTATTTAATAAAAATTCCCTTTCACAAGATTATATTTATTTAATAATAATATTCTTTCACAAGATTATATTTATTTTTACAAATAACCTTTTCTTCACAAGATTATATTTTATTAATTAAAATATCTTCTTCACAAGATTATATTTTTTTACTAAAAAAATTATCTCTCTTCACAAGATTATATTTTATTTTAATAAAATATCTCTATTCACAAAAAATTATATTTACTTAAAAAAATTTTCCCCACAAAATTATATAAAACAAAACAATATTTCTTCACAAATTTATATTTTACAACAATATCTTCCAAGATTATATGTTATTTAATAACAAAAATTTTTCACAAGATTATATTTAAATTAATTATTCTTTCAAAGATTATATGCTATTTAATAACAATATTTCCCCAAAAGATTATATTTAAAATTAATAATATTCTTTCACAAGATTATATATTTTACTTAATAAAATATCTTCCAAGATTGTATTTCCCAAAAATATCTTCCAAGATTATATTTACTTAATAACAATATCTTTTTTTTCACAAAATTATTTTTATTTTTTAATAAAATCTCTTTTACAAGATTAAAATTTATTAAAAAATCTTCTTAAAATAATATGTTACTTAATAATAAAAATTCTTTCCCGGGATTTATGATACTTAATAATAATATCTCTTTCCAAAATATTTTTCCCCAAAATCTTCACAAAATATTTTTACTTTAATAATATATTTTCACAAGATTATATTTTATTAATAATAATATCTTTTCCCACAAGATTATATTTTACAAAATATCTCTCTTCAAAGTTTTGTAAAATTTATTAATAAACTATCTTCTTCACAAGATTATATTTTCTTAATAAAATATTTTCCCCACAATTTTATATTTTTTAATAATATTCTTTACAAGATTATAAACTTAAAAAATTTTCCCTTTTCCCTAAATTATATTTACTTAATAATAATTTTCTTCCAAGATTATTTTTACTTAATAAAATATCTCTTCTTCAAAAAATTATTTTATTTAAATTAAAATTCTCTTCAAAAATTTATATTTATTTAAATTAAAAAATATCTCTTCAAAAGATTATATAATTAATATTTATTCTCTTCACAAAAATTATTTTTACTTTAATAAATTCTCTTACAAGATTATATTTTACTTAAAAATTATCTTCTTCCAAGATTATATAATTTAATAATAATATCTCTGTTCACAAGATTATATTTTTTACAAAAATTTTTCCCCTTTTCCCACAAGATTATATGTGACTTAAAAAAAATATCTCTCCTCACAAGATTATATTTTTAAATAAAAAAAATTTTCTTTCACAAGATTATATTTTCTTAATAAAAGACTTCCAAGATTTTATAACTTAATAATAATTTTCTCTCTTCACAAGATTATATAAATAATAATATATCTCTTCACAAGATTATATTTTACTTAATAATAATATTCTCCAAGATTATATAAAATAAACAATATCTTTTTAAGATTATATGTTACTTAATAAAAGAAAAATTTTCTGTGCACAAATTATAAAATTAAATTTTAAAAATTCTGTTCACAAGATTAAAATTTATTTAATAAAAATTTCTATCTGTTATATTTTACTTAAAAAACTATTTCCCCACAAGATTATATATTACTTAATAATAATATCTCTTCCAAGATTATATAACAAAATACCCCACAAGAGTATTTTTAAACAATAAAATATATTCTTCACAAGATTATATTTATTTAAATAAAATATTTTCTTCACAAGATTATATGTTATTTAAAAACAATATATCTTTCAAAGGATTATAGGGGTTATTAAAAATATTTCTTTCAAGATTATATTTCCCCAATAATAATATCTCTTTTTACAAGATTATATGTTATTTAAATAAAAATATTCTGTTCAAAGATTAAAAATTAATAGCACTATCTCTCTTTACAAGATTCACAACACTAACAATTTTTTCCCAAAGATTGTATGTTACTTATTAACAATTCTCTTTCAAAGATTGCAGGCCCATTTAAAATCTTTCTTCCAAAAATTGTATTTCTTGGGTTAACCTATCTCTTTCCCAAGATTATATATTTACTTAATAAAATATCTCTTTCCACAAGATTATATAACAAAAAAATTCTTCCAAGATTATATTTATTTAAATTAAAAATATTCAAATTACAAGATTTTTGTTACAAAATTTATCTCTTTTCCCCCAAGATTATATTGATTTAATAATAATATATGTCTTCACAAGATTATTAAACTTTAATAAATTTTCTCTCTTCTAAAATTATATGTTACTTAATAATAATATCTTTTTCCTAAAAGAGTATATTTTATTTCAAAAACCTCTTAAAAATTAAAATTTAAATTAATAATAATATTCCCCACAAGATTATTTTTACTTTAATACCCTTTCACAAGATTATGGGGTTACTTAAAAAAATTTATTTTCTCTTCAAAAGAATATTTTACTTAAAAAAAATATCTTCCAAGATTATATTTATTTAATAACAATATTCTCCCAAGATTATATTTATAAAAATTTATCTTCTTTCAAAAGAATATAATTAAAATAATATCTCTTTTCTCAAGATTATAATTTACTTAATAATAATATATCTTTAAAATTATATTTATTTAATAAAAATTCTTTTCCCAAAATTATATTTACTTAAAAACATTTTCATCTTCACAAGATTATAAAAATTTATTTAAAAAAAATTCCCTTTTTCCCCAAAAAGGGTTATATTTTTAATAACAATATCTCTTTTCCCAAAGATTATTTTGTTACTTAATAATAATATTCTTTCCAAAAATTATATGTTATTAATAATACTATCTTTTCACAAGATTAATATTTACAATAATAATTTTCTTTCTTAAAAGATTTATGTTACTTAATAAAAATATCTTCACAAGTTTATATGTTTTTAAATTTTTTTATCTCTCTTCACAAGATTTATGTTACTTAATAAAAATTTCTTTCAAAAATTATATGTTACTTAATAAAAATTTTCTCTTCACAAGAGAAATTTTATTTAATAATAAACTTTTTCCCACAAGATTAGGTTTTATTTAAATTAAAAATTTTTAAAAAAAGATTATATTTTATTTAAAAACAATATTCTTTCCCAAGATTATATTTTCTTAAATAACAATTTTTTTTCACAAGATTATATTTATTAATTAATATTCTTTTCCCAAAAAAGATTATATTTACAAAAATATCTCTTTCACAAGATTATATTTCCTTATTTTTTTTCTTTTTTACAAGATTGATGTTACTTACTTTTTACTTCTTCACAAGTTTTGATTTTCCCCGGGTAAAAATATCTCTTTTTCCGGTTGCATTTTATTACTAACATCTTCTTTCCCCAAAGATTGTATTTTTACTTTTTACTTTTCCTTTTTCACAAGATTATATGTTACTTAATAATAATTTTCTTCCAAAAATTATATGTTATTAAATTAATAATATCTCTGTTCAAAAGATTATTTTTTACTTAATAAAAATATTCTTTCAAAAAGATTATAGGGATTTAAATTTTAATTTTCCTTTCAAAAGATTATATTTTACTTAATAAAAATTCCCCCCAAGATTATAAAATTTAAATTAATAATTTTCTCTCCTCACAAGAAAATTTTTACTTTAAAAAAATTTTTCACAAGATTATATTTATTTAATAATAATATTCTTTCACAAGATTATATTTTTTAAATAAAATTCTCTTTCCCCAAGATTATATATTTTTTAAAACAATTTTCCCCTTTTCAAAAAGATTTTTGTTACTTAATAACAATATCTCTTTTCCCAAAGATTATATGTTATTAATAATACTTTTCTTTTTACAAGATTATATGTTATTTTAATAATAATATTTTCCC
The DNA here is from genome assembly GCA_020796225.1 of Arion vulgaris. NCBI lineage: Eukaryota > Metazoa > Mollusca > Gastropoda > Stylommatophora > Arionidae > Arion > Arion vulgaris. Next base: position 45,660,863 of record CM036757.1, read on the forward strand.
CACAAGATTATATGTTACTTAATAATAATATATTCTTCACAAGATTATATGTTACTTTTTTTAATAATATTTTTACAAGATTATATTTATTTAATAACAATATCTCTTTCACAAATTATATGTTATTTAAAAAAATATTCTGTTCCAAGATTATATGTTACAATAATAATATTTCTTACAAGATTTTTATGTTATTTAACCAATCCCATCTTCTTCACAAGTTTTGTTATTTAAGGGTTAAATTCTCTTCAAAAGATTATATAACAAAAATAATTTTTTTCAAGATTATATTTTACTTAAAAATTATCTCTTTCACAAGATTATATGTTTTTAAATAAAAATTCTTTCTAAGATTATATTTATTAAAATATCTTCTTCAAAAGATTATATTTTACTTAATAAAAATATCTCTCTTACAAGTTTTATTTACTTAATAAAAATATCTCTTTTCCCAAAAAAGATTATTTTTTAAAATAATAAATTCTGTTCTGAAATTTATATTTATTTAATAATATTTTTTCCCCACAAGATTATATTTCAATAAAAATATCTTTTTAAAAAATTATATTTAAAAAACAATTTTTCCCCCCTTCCGATTATTTTTAGAACAAAAATTTCTTCACAAGATTATATGTTATTAAAATACTATCTCTCTTTTTAAAGATTATATGTTACTTAATAATAATATCTCTCTTCAAAAGATTATATTTTTAATAATAATATTCTTTTCCCACAAGATTATTTTTATTTTAAAAATAATATCTGTTAAAAAGATTATATGTTATTTTTTTTAAAATTTCTTCACAAGATTAAAATGTGACTTAAAAAAATTTTCCCCCTCACAAGATTATATGTTACTTAAAAAAAAATATATCTTTCAAAAGATTATATTTTTATTAAATTAAGATTTTTGGGTTCACAAGTTTTTATGTTACTTAATAAAAACTCTTTCAAAAGATTATATTTTATTTAAAATATATCTTTTCCCAAAGATTATATTTATTTAAATTAAATATCTCTCTTCACAAGATTATATGACTTAATAAAATTTTTTCAAAGATTATATTTATTTAATAACAATATTTTCGTCAAAAATTATATGTTATTTAATAACAATATCTCTGTTCAAAAGATTATATTTTTAATAATATTTCTCTATCACAAGATTATATTTATTTTAATAATACTTTTTCCTCTTCACAAGATTATATTTTTTTTTAATAATAATATCTTTTCACAAGATTATATAATTTAATAATAATATTTTCTTTCACAAGTATATTTTAACTTAATAATAATATATTCTTCACAAGATTATATTTTTAAAAACTTTCTTCTTCAAAAAGATTATATTTTACTTAAAAAAATATATTTTTTACAAGATTATTTTTATTAATAAAATATTTCTGTTCACAAGATTTTTATATTATTTAATAATATTCTTTCACAAGATTATATGTTATTTTTTTCCCAAATTCTGTTCAAAGAATATTTACTTTAGACTATCTTCTTTAAAGTTTGCATTTAATAACAATATTTTTTACAAGATTGATTTTTATTTAAAGAAAAATTTTCCTTTTCCCAAAGATTGCAAAACTTATTTAACACTTCCCCACAAGATTGTATTTATTTAAATTAACATTTTATCTTCTTCACAAGATTAAGAAAACTTAATAATAATATTCTTTTCCCACAAGATTATATGATTAAATAAATTTTTCAAAAGATTATATGTTATTTTAAAAAATTTTTCTTGTTAAAAGATTATAAAAAAAACTTAAAAATATTCTCTTCCCGATTTTTGTGACTTAATAATAATATATGTTTTCCAAGATTATATATTTATTAATTAATATTTTCCCCAAAGATTTAAGGTTACTTAATAATAATTCTCCCCTAAAAAGAGTATATGTTATTAATCAATATCTCTCTTTCAAAATTATATGTTTTTAAATTTATTTCTCTTCACAAGATTATATGTTATTTAATAATAATATCTCTTTTAAAGATTATATTTTAAAATTTTCCAAACTTCTTCACAAGATTATATTTTTACTTAATAAAATATCTCTTTCACAAGATTATATTTTTTAATAACAATATTCTCTTCAAGATTATATGTTCTTTTTTTAATTTATCTCTCCAAGATTATTTTTACTTTAATAATAATATTTTTTCTTCTAAAAAGATTATATGTTATTTAATAATAATATATTTCTTCACAAGATTATATTTTCCATTTTTTAATAATATCTTTTCTTACAAGATTATATTTTAAATAACACTATCTTTTCCAAAGATTATATGTTACTTAAAAAAATATCTCTGTTCACAAGATTATATTTACTTAATAAAAACTTTTTCCCAAAATTATATGCATGTAAATATCTCTTTTTCACAAGATTATATGTTACTTAAAAATTACTATTCTTTCCACAAGTTTATTTTTAAATAAAATATTCTCCAAGATTATATTTATTAATAATAATATATTTTCCAAAAGATTATATGTTACTTAATAATAATATTCTTTTCCCAAAGATTGTATTTACTTAATAATAATTCTCTTTCAAAAGGGTTATTTCCAATAAAAATTATATCTTTCAAAAGAGTATATGTTACTTAAAATAATATCTCTTTCCAAAAGATTATATTTACTTAATAAAATATCTCTCTTCACAAATTATATGTTATTTAAAAAACAATATTTTCTTTCCCACAAGATTATATGTTACTTAAAAAACAATATTTGTTTAAACAAGATTATATTTTTTAATAATAATATCCTTTAAAAAGATTATATTTTATTTAATAACAAATCTCTTTCCCAAAGATTAATTTTCCCATTAGACTTTCTTTTTACAAGATTGCATTTTACTTACTAAACTATTCTTTCAAAAGATCTAAGAATTAGTAACAATACCCCCACAAGATTGCATGTTACTAACCTCTTTTCTTTTAAGATTGTATGTTACTTTTAAAACCCCATCTCTTCACAAGATTATATTTTTTTTAATAAAAAATTTTCCCCTTTTCCCGTTATAAAAAATTTCCCAAATAATATTCTGTTCACAGGATTATATTTATTAAAATAAAAAATTCTCTTCACAAGATTATATGTGACTTAATAAAATATATCTTTTCAAGATTATATGTTATTTAATAATAATATCTTCTTCCAAAAATTATATGTTTTAAAAAATAAATCTTTTCCTCAAAGTATATATTTAAATTAAAAATATTTCTTCAAAAGATTATTTTCTAAAAATTAATATTCTTTTTCCCAAAAGATTATATTTTTAAAATTAAAAATTCTTTTCCACAAGATTATATTTTTAATAAAATATCTCTCCCCCCAAAAAGTTTAAATATTTTAAATTAAAAAAATACCTTTCACAAGATTATATGTTTTTTAATAATACTATTTTCTTCACAAGATTAAAAAATTTATTAATTAATATATCTCTTCACAAGATTATTTTTACTTTAATAATATATTTTCAAAAATTTTATATTTATTTAAAAATTTCTTCTTCAAAAAGATTATATGATTAATAAAAATTTATCTCTCTTCACAAGATTATATTTACTTAAAACAATATCTCTGTTCAAAAGATTATATATTATTTAATAATAATATCTTTTTCCACAAGATTATTTTTTTTACTTAATAATACTATCTCTTTCACAAGATTTTTGTTACTTAATAATAATATCTCTTTTAAAAAATTATATGTTACTTAATAAAAATTATATCTTTTACAAGATTATTTTTAACTTAATAATAAATCTTCTTCAAAAGATTATATTTACTTAATAACAATATCTCTTTTCCAAAAGGTTATATTTACTTATTTAACTTTTTCTTCCAAAAATTAAAGGACTTAATAATAATTTTCTCTCAAGATTATATTTTTAATAATAATATATCTCTTACAAGATTAAAATTTCTTTAATAAAAATTTTTTCCCACAAGATTATATATTTAATAACAATATTTTCTTTTTTCCAAAGATCATTTCCCCAAAATCTCTTCAAAAGTTTGGGGTTATGTTATTTATTTCCCTTTTCTCTTAAAAAATTATATTTTTTACTAACACTTTTCTCTTTTCAAAAGTTTTTATTTTAAAAAATTAAATTCTTTTCACAAAATTATATGTTATTTAAATAAAAATATCTCTTTTTCTTTAAGATTATATGTTATTTAATAATACCTTTTCCAAAAATTTATATTTACTTAATAATAATATCTCTTTCACAAGATTATTTTAATAAAAATTATCTCTTTCACAAGATTATATGTTACTTAATAATAATATTCCCAAAAATTATAAAAATTTAATAAAAATTCTCTTTCAAAAGGGTTGTATGTTAAATAACAAAAATTATTTCTAAAATTATATAATTAATAATAATATCTCTTTCACAAAAATATTTTACAAACTTATCTTCTTCACAAGATTATATGTTAAAATAAAAATATTCTTATCACAAGATTATATTTTAATTAAATATTCTTTCAAAAAGATTATATGTTACTTAATAATAATATTTTTTTCTTCACAAGATTATATTTTACTTAATAATAATATCTTCCCAAGATTATATTTTATAATAATAATATTCCTTCAAAAAGATTATATTTTTTAATAAAATATTTTCTTTACAAGAATATGTTCCAATAACAATATTCTCTTAAAGATTATAGGGATTTAATAATAATATTTTCCCCACAAGATTATATTTTAAAATAATAATATCTTTCTTCAAAAGGGTTATATTTACTTAAAAAATATTTTCCCCCTCACAAAAAAGAATTATTTATTAATAAAAATTTCTCTTCACAAGATTTTTTTTTTAGACCTATCTTCCAATTTTAAATATGTTTAATAATAATATCCCTTTCAAAAGGGTTATGTTACTTAATAAAAAAAATTTTTTCACAAGATTATATGTTACTTAAAAAATATCTCTTTTTCACAAGATTATTTTGTTATTTACACTTTTCTCTCTTTAAAGATTGCATGTTACTTACTAAAACTATCTCTTTTTCAAAAAGATTGTATGTTATTTTATTTAAAAATTATCTTTCCGGGTTGCATTTTCCCTTTACAACACTTTTTCTTCCCCCAAGATTGTATGTTATATTAACACTATCTTTTCCCCACAAGATTGTATTTCCCAAATTTTTTTATTCCTGTTCAAAAGATTGTAGGGTTATTTTTTTTTAACACTACTATTTTCCCCACAAGTTTGGGGGTTACTTACTCACTATCTTTTTTCCCAAAGAGGCGGCGATAAGACGGGGTATTTTGGAATGCGGCGGGACTTTTGGTTTTATTTCTTCTTTTTCCAGGGTTGATGTGTTTTTTGGGAAAAATGGATTTTTAAAATTCCATTTTTATGAATGTTTTTTTTTAAACATTTACCAATCGATTAACGAGGTTCTAAAAAATGGAACATTTATCAGTTCAAGCGACACCCCCTTTGGAAATTCTCCCAAAAATTTTAAAACCAGGTAAACTGAAGCCATGGAAGCGGGTTTAAAAAAGGGAAGGGAGCAGTTTGACAATTTTTGGGCAGTTATGGTCTCTTTCCCGAAAAATTGGGCGAAAGTAAATTAGAGACAATAGCTAGATCCATGGTGGTTTGTCACTGCCCCACGGAAAGGAAGAGGAACCTACCGCCGTAATTATCCTAGTAAATTCCTTCTCAACACAAACCCTAACCCGGGAACAAAGGGAAAAGAAACCCGACCAACAAAAAAAAAACCGATAAAAAATTTTTAAAAATCGAAACTTTGGAACGTTCGGGAAATTTTAGCAAAAAGTGGCAAACTAGGAAAAAATCAATCAAAAGGGCAAGGGAAAAGGACTTAAATTTTTAGGAATAAGTGAAATAAGGGTGGATATTTTTAAAATATTGGGAAAAATGAAATAGATGGGTAGTACTTTAAAATATTAGGAATAAGTGAAAAAGAGATGGATGTTTCCAAATTAAAAGGGGAAAAAGGAAATAGGGTGGACAGTAATTTTAAATAAGGGAAAAAGGGAAAAGAGATGGGTAGTAATTTAAATATTGGAATGGAAAAAAAGGGTGGGAAAGGTGCGGGGGGGTTATTCAGACAATTTAGACTAATATTTCAGGGGGGGAAACAATTACACAAAAGGAAGGGCCAAAATTAGACGCCCCCAAAAGGGAAACAGGGGAAAGGTTCTGGAAATATCAGAGAGCGTATTCTTTGAACCCAAGGGGTACCGGGAGATACTAAAACATACAGATATACGACCCAAAGGGTAGTAAAGGGGACACCCGGAGATGTTTAAAATTATGCAAAATCTGATCAATTAGAATTTTGTAAATTTTACACCAGTAGAACCAACTTTTACAGATATATGACCAACAACAGATAGTAAAAAGAAGAACTAGAGGATTTTACAACCGGGTTTAAAAAGTTAAAAACTAAAGGTCTTAAATTTAAAAGGGGCTTCTCGTTAAAGGGACTTGAAAAAGGGAAAACGAAAAAGGGGAGGATGTGGTTTTGGGGAGAAAAGGGTAGGGGGAAAAAATTAAAAATGGGCAACAAAAACAGGATGATAATTGGAAAAAATTGGGTTTTAAAATCTTTTTTGAAGACTATGGGCATGGAAGTCAAAAAAAGGAAAAGGGTGACAAAAATTCTTGAATTAATGGAAAATTTGAAGAAAAAAAAAACAGAATAAAAAGCAGAATATGTCAGAAAAATAAAGAGGGAAAAAAAAAGTAAAAACAGCCAAAGAAAAAGTAAAAAATGAAAAAAGCAAACAGATCGAAAAAGAAACAAAAAAGACCTTCAATATACGGGAAAAAGTAGACGACTTACTTGGCGAACTTAAAAGCACAATTTTGAATGGGTTTAAAAAAAAGGAGGGGGATATTTTGATGGGAAAAGGGGCAAGAAAATGAAAAGATGGAAGAATAAGGTAAGGGCTTTAATATAACAAAACAAAAAAAACATCAAAATTTAAACCAGAAGGGGCCAAAATACTTCCATCAGAAAACAACGCCATAAGAACCGGAAAAAGGGAAAACCCAGGACCCGACAATATATAACCCGAAGAAAAAGAAACAAAGGGGTTTGGGAAAAAAAAATTTTTAAAAAATTTTTCAATGACATTTCAACACCGATATGTACTAAAGATTTTTTACAACCCTTTTTTTGGGAATACGAAAACAGGAAATGAAACGAAGAAAAGGCAAAGCCTTTATGGTCCGTAACAAAAAAAATTTTTTTTTTTAAATTTTAAGGGAAGAAACAAAATTTAAACCAAATTAAGGGAAAAATTGGCTTTTTGAACTAAAAACAAATAATTTATACAAAGAAAATAATGGGGACAAAGTAAAATTGGATTATACCCCATTTTTTCATAGAATACTTAAAAATTTTTTTTAAAATAAAAATGGAAGAAATAATAAATTTTGAAGTATAAATATTGATGGGGAAAAACCGAGGGCTGATCACGAAAATATACTGTAGAGTAAGATTGGAATATACGATCCAATTTTGGGTTGATAAGGGTGCACCCTACCAGACCTGTTCAACTTTTAATAAAAACCTTTTAAACCCTTTGAAAAAAAAGAAGGAATAATGGGGGTTTTACAAAAAATTTGAAAAATCCCTAATTTTTTATCTGATAAAATTAACGCGGTAAAAAAAAAAAAAAAGATTTGATAGATTATTTTGGAAGAAAGGAAAAAAAATTGAGCATGAATTTAAAAAAAAAGAGGGTTTCAGGGTTTTTTCCAAGAAAAAGGAAAAAGCAAAAATGTAATATCAAAATAAATAACCAAACCCGAAAAAAAGTCCATCGATTCCCAAATATTTTAAAATTCCAACATCAGATGGAAGATGTACAAAAAAAGATTAGGGGTAGAAAGCTCAAACAAAACAAGTTTTTGAAAATGAAGAACACATATTTTTGGGAAATTTACCACCCCAACCAGGAAAAAGACCCAGTTATATTGAACCAATAAATTTTGCAGCAAAACATGGACAAAAAAACAATCAATACGATCTTGGAAATCAAGAGGGGTTTTCAAATGCTTTAAAATCACAAAAAAAAAAAAAGAGGTTTTAATTTTTTCCTGGGACAAGAAACATATCAAAAAAATAAAAACCGACCCAAACAAGGTTTTTGGGGAAATAAAAAAAAGGAAGGTTTAGAACATTTTGGGACTATAGGTAAAATTTTGGGAAGGAAAATCGGAAAGACAGAGGAGAAGTTGGGTGTCCCGGCATCAGGTTCGACAAAATATCGATGTCAAAAACTGATTAAGCACCGCAGAGAAATTTGGAGAACAAAGCCCCCCGCCGGGGGGCACCAAAGGTTTTACCAAAAACTTTTTTCCAAAAATTTTTGGGGTTTCCAGAACATATTTTCTTCCCCCAAAAAATTTGGCTTATTTTCAAACCTTCTCAAATTCCAAAAATTTGTATGTTTCTTACCAACACTATCTCTCTTCCAAAAATTTTTTTACTTATTTAAAACTATTCTTTACAAGGGGTTGTATGTTCCTTTTCCCCTATCTCCTTTAAGGGTTTTGGGGTTTCCAATAACATTATTTTCTCTTCTTGTATTACTTTCTAACCTATCTCTTTTTCCAAATTGTGGGGGTTTCTTACAACACTATTTCTCTTTTCAAGATTGTATAAACATTTTTTTCTATCTTTCCCCCAAGATTGTTTAATTTTGGCCCAAAATTCTCTTCACAAGATTGTATGTTTGCCCTTTAAAACTTCTTCTTCACAAAATTGTATGTTATAAATATCTCTCCTCACAAGATTGTATTTACTTATAAAACTCAAAAATGCTTTTATTGCAGGCTTATATATATATATGACTATTTGTTTAAACAACTCGCTGTATTGTTCACTGCCTCTGTTTTAAACATTGAAATATTGATAAAGATCAAATTTTGTTACAAATACATTTCAGATTACATACTTTGTAGACGTAAAATGTTTTGATTGGTTAAAGTGTATGTGAAATAATGAAATGTCTAAAAGATGGATGTTTCAACATCTTGGCTAGTAAACCAGACAAATAATGAAATGTCTAAAGATGGATGTTTCAACATCTTGGCTAGAAAACCAGACAAATAATGAAATGTCTAAAGATGGATGTTTCAACATCGTGGCTAGTAAACCGAAAAAGAAACATGACTAGAAAAGTCTCAGAAAAGTTTAGTAAAATCATAAAATATAAATTAGCAGATTCTTTGAAGATCTCTAGTCATGTGCTTAATTCACTCAATGTGGACCTCAAGCTGGACGGTCAGATTGATATATGTCAGATGTCATATTGACTGGGTATGGCCACATGTTGCTTCTCAACACATCTAGGAGAGGACAGATATGCAGGACATGCGCGATGTCTGTTCCAACTGTTGACACTAGCAGAGAGCTGATTGACTAGTCTTTATAAAGGTCAATTAGCAGATTCTTCGATTCTTCTTCTCTTCCACCATTTACTTCTCATAGAAGTGGGGGAGATTTGTGTGTGCTTGTTGTAAGAGGGGCGTGTAGTAATCTTGTGTGTGCTTGTTTTAAAGCATTTTATAAGTATATTCATTTTCGTAAGGCTGTTCTTGATGCTGTCGCTCCATCTTTTGCGTGGTCTTCTTCTTGCCTTGTACTCATTATACTTTTTATGTCTGGCTCTCTGTGGTAGGCGATACCAGGGTATTCGTGGCAGGTGTCCAAACCATTTAATCTGTTGTTCTTTTATGAACTGCATGACTGGTTTCACATCCAGTCTTCTTCTGATTTCTTCATTTCTAATGTTGTCTCTTATTGTCGCACCTGCAGCTGTTCTCTCTCTCTCTCTCTCTCTCACGATTGTTCTTATACCATTTTGATCATTCTTAATGTGATGTATGAAGAGCCAAACATCAGAATGTAATGTACGTGCACCAACCTTCAGCACCTATTGGAGCACAGTTGCTTATCCTTGGGTTGGGTGTTCGATTTCAGCCAGCGTTTGTTTGGGGTACGCTTTCCGATAGCCTTATGTTGTCCCCAGCCGAACCCACAAGGCAGCGGGTTGCCATTTTTTTTCAGGGCAGCGACCCTTAGACGGCCTGCTCTTCCGGGCTTATGAGGACCGTCTGCCCAGCAAAACCGGTCGTTTTAATGAACACCTTGGTTTGCCGCCCGTTCAGGTTTGTTTACGGTTTGCTCCGCTATTGTTTGATTGTCCTCAATCAATCTACAAGGCATCAGTAGTTCCCTACGAGCGGAAACGTGCACTGGTTTTGCCTCTGCTGGGCTTTCCAGTTGTTTTGCTCATGTGGGTGGGACGCACACCCTCTTGCCGCAGCTGCGCTTGTCGTGCTTGCCGCACTTGCACTGGTTTTGCTTCTGCCGTGCTTTCCAGTTTTTCTTCTCGTGTGGGTGGGACGCACACCCTCTTGCCTGCCATGCTCCCCGCTGCAGTGCTTGCCTCTCTTTCCGCGCTTGCCTTGCCGGCCTGCCCCTCGGTGGGGCCCACTATGGTTTTGCCAGCGTGCGTGTACTCTCTGCCCTGGTGTCTACCTCACCATTTCCGTCAATTCCCACTGGGCTGTACGCTTTCGAGGAGGCCAAAAGGTTTATCCCCATGATGGCCCACGTGCAACTCCAACTCGACACCCAGCATACTCATGGGCTCAAGAGTGGTGAATCAAGAGAGAGCATGCACGGCCTCCGAATCTCGTCACAAGCGGTTCAACGTCTCTTCGATGGCTTTGAATCGTGCCCCCATCTCTGTGATGGTTGCTACTTTGACCTATGTGGACCAACGTGGCCAAACCCATCACCCAGCATACTCATCGGCTCAAGAGACGTGCATCAATAGAGAGAGAATGCGCGGGCTCCGAATTCCACATGGTTCCACATGTATCGTTTTAGCTCTCCCATCGTCCGGGAGAAGCGAGCATTAATAGTCACTCTGGGAGTCTGCTCGCCTATGTTGCGAGCAATCCCATCAGGCATGACTACCTTTGCACCTCTACTTGCCCCAGACAACTACACACAACACAAATCACACAACAGGAAGAACACGCTTAAAGCTCTCACCATAGGCGCGTGGAACGTGCGAACACTATTAGATAACAACAAAGCTGAAAGACCTGAGAGACGGACTGCACTCGTGGCTAGAGAACTGGCAAGCTACGATACCGACATAGCTGCCTTGAGTTAGACCAGACTCCTGACGAGGTCAGCTGTCAGAGGTGGACGGTGGTTACACTTACTTTTGGAGTGGGAGAGCCAATACAGAACGTCGGGAATCTGGTGTAGGGTTTGCTGTCAAATCCCATCTTGTCGCGCCTCACCAGACTCCAAAACGGTGTCAGTGACAGAGTGATGACTCTTCAGATCTCACTAGGAGAAACAAATAGTGCCACTTTACGCATCGTCTATGCCCTGACAATGACAAATCCAAGCGAAATCAAGGATGGTTTCTACGAGGATCTTAACTCAGCCATCTCAGCGGTCCCAAGGTCTGAGAAGCTCATCATACTCGGGGACTTCAATGCCAGAGTAGGGACAGACCATCGGGTCTGGGATGGAGTACTAGGACTACACGGCGTGGGCAAGTGCAATAGTAATGGGCTTCTATTGCTCAGACAATGTGCTGCCCACGACCTAACAATCACAAACTCCTTGTTTCGTTTACCAACCCGAAACAAAACGTCATGGATGCATCCCGTTCCAAACAATGGCACCTCATTGACTACGTCATCGTAAGAAAAAGTGACTTACGTGACGTCAGAGTCACAAAGGCTATGTACGGAGCAGAATGTTGGACCGATCATAGATTGATCGTGTCAAAGCTCAACCTCCGCATCAAGCCTAGAAAACGTAACCAGGGTCGCAAACCAACAAAAAAGCTAGCAGTCTCCAAGTTGAAAAACTCCGCTGTCACCGAAAGTTTAATAAGAGACCTGGACGACAAGTTGAAGGACCTTCAGTTTGACAAAAACAGCGGGGACGAGTACTGGACTGCTCTCAGAGACACCGTGTACCTATCTTCCTCTGAGCTCATAGGACACTCTGTACGCAAGAGCCACGACTGGTTTTACGAAAATGACGAAGAAATAAAGTCTATTCTCCTCGCGAAACATGAGACATACAGAGCCCATAAAAAAAAACACCATCATCATCCAAAAAAACAGCCTTCCTAGATGCTCGGAGAAGGGCTCAAGAGAGAATCAGGAAATTGCAAGACGCCTGGCTAAGCAAAACATCTGATGAAATCCAAATATATGCAGACATATATGATTCCAAACGCTTCTACGATGCCCTAAAACTGTTTACGGCCCTCAACATTCTCACCCCACCCCTATACTCGATGTAGATGGAGCAAGGCTACTAATTGACAAGCCTCAGATACTAAACCGCTGGGCAGAACACTTCCGTTCTGTCCTCAACCATCCATCCACTATATGTTATGAAGCCATAGAGCGCATGTCCCAGGTCCCAATCAATGCCAAGCTTGATATTTCACCTACCTTAGAAGAAGTCAAGAAGGCAACAAGCCAGATGTCCAGCGGGAAGGCACCGGGTGCGGACTAAATACCAACCGAAGTCTACAAAGAAGGAGGGCCCATGCTGATGCTAAAATTGACAGAGTTATTTACATCCATTTGGTGAACGAACTGTGTCACAGGAACTAAAGGATGCCCTATTGTCAACCTGTACAAGCGGAAAGGAAACCGCCAGGCCTGCGATAATCACAGGGGATCTCCCTCCTGTCAATCGCTGGCAAAATACTGGTAAGAGTTCTCCTCAATCGATTAATCGATCACCTGGAACAGGACTTACTCCCTGAGACCCAATGTGGATTCAGAGCAGGTCGTGGAACAGCAGACATGATATTTGCTGCTCGCCAATTACAGGAAAAATGCCAAGAGCAGCACCGTAACCTTTACATGGTCTTTGTCGATCTGACGAAGGCTTTCGACAATGTAATATTTTCTATGGAAGATCATGGAAAAATGTGGATGCCCAGTGAAATTCATCACGATCGTCCAACAGTTTCACGAGGGCATGATGGCACGTATACTTGATGAATAGGAGCTTTCGGAAGTCTTCCATATCACCAACGGCGTCAAACAGGGCTGTGTACTGGCCCCAACACTCTTCAGCATGATGTTTGCTGCCATGCTCACAGATGTCTTTTGGGAAGGCGACGAACATGGGGTAAAGATTAGATACAGGACAGACGGTAATCTATTCAATCTTCGGAGGTTAAAATCCTCCACCAAGGTAAAAGAATCAACTATCTCAAACCTGTTCTTTGCTGATGACTGCGCCCTCGCTACCAACTCTGCGGAAGAAATGCAGACTTACACGGACAAGTTCTCAATGGCCTGTTATAGGTTTGGCCTCAACATTAACACACACAAAACAGAGATCATGTTCCAGCCCGCCCTAGAGAACAGTATTACGATCCAGTCATCAACATTAAACACCAGCGTCTCCAGTCAACGGACAACTTTGCTTATCTTGGCAGCATCCTATCCAGATCGGCAAACATAGATTTTGAGGTCAACAATAGGATATCCAAAGCCAGTGTTGCGTTCGGAAGGTTACTTGTCACTGTGTGGGAACGGAAGGGGATAAGCATAGTCACAAAGCTGAAAATTTACCAGGCCATAGTGCTAACCACGCTGCTGTACGCAAGCGAGACATGGACAGTGTATAGCAGACGCGCAAGAAAATTAAACTATTTCCACACAATCTGTCTACGCAGAATACTAAAAATAAACTGGCAGGACAAAATTCCAGACAGCGAAGTCCTCACAAGAGCAAAGATCCCAAGCGTCAACACCCTGTTGCAGAAGGCCCAATTGAGATGGGTCGGTCACGTTGCTCGAATGCCTGATAAACGCATCCCAAAACAGTTAATGCATGGCGAGCTTGAAGGGGCAGACTTTAGCTGGTGGACAGAAAAAACGCTTTAAAGACACTCTTAAGTGTCTCTGAAATGCTTCGATATAGACACCACGTGCTGGGAAATCCTTGCTCAAGATCGCCAAATGTGACGCTGTAACAACAAAAGAATAACCCGAATAGCTGAGAACCATCGTATTGTTGAGTCACAGAGAAAACGAGGAGCACGAAAAGACATAGCACACAACACGCACATGTCTAACCTTGATCATGTATGCCCCACCTGTGGACGGGGATTATGTTCTAGGATTGGACTCTACAGTCACCTCCGCACACACCAGAGAGGTGCAACAGCACACGTCTGAGATTGTTGTCATCATCGCTTGCGATGGACGGCTATTATTACTTGCCCCAGAATAGCTCTCCCACGGCACCTGCCCTCTTAGGTAGACAGGAACTACCGTCTGTTACCAGGGTCACCACAAGGAGGTGAGAGCAGGGGATTAGGGAGATGGCCATCTCCTAATCTTGTGCACCGCTTCCTTGCGCCTTTGACCCTGCAGCTCTTCTAAGACACCTCATCTCTGTCGTTATGATTTTCCGCTCATTAGCTGCTGCTATTGACCATGTTTGACACTGGTAACCTAGCGTTGGCCAGAAAATCGTTCTAATGAGATTTGCTTTAGTTTTTAGCGGTATCTCTTTATGTAACAACAGTGGTGTTAACTGTCCCAGTACCTGATTAGCTTTTTTGCAACGATTGCTGATTTCACAATCGATACTTCATCTCTTGTGAAAATTGCTTCTAAGTATTTGACATCAACTATTTGTTTTATTTCTACGTTCAGGAGTTTTATTAGCAGATGAAAGCGACAAATTTGCTAAAGACTAGTGAAGACTTGTGAAACATGTAGAGCAGTGATTGTATAGTTAAACTCAGTGAAACTTACACAGTCAAAGAATGTGAAGAGACAGACTAATATTTGATGAACAACAATACACAAATAAGAATTTAGAATCTGGAGTCTCGTTTACTGAAATCATGAAGACTATTCCAAATAGAGAGCGGTTACAAGGGCAATTGTTGTTTATTTTTTGTTTATTAAGAAATCGATTTGATTGAGGGATATTTAACTAAATGTGAAAGGTTTTAAATATTGGAACCAATATATGTAGTTTCAAATATCGTTACAGATATTTTTATACGATCCGTTCCCGGAGTTACTGTCAAAGTGCTCTGACTCCTGCGTTTTCATTTGTCTAAAAGCTATCTTAGTTGAAATTAACACTAACATGTCCACGACCACACTGACGTCGAATCCAACTAGTATTCAAACAAAACCTTGGGGAGGGTACGATAGACTAAGTCAAGTTATACCGAACATAACTATGCTAATCCGCCCCACATACATACCATAATACGCTAACCCGTCCCAAATATCGACATTTAAACAATAATTCGTCTCACATACCAGCCATTATATACTAATCCGCCCCACATACCAGACATTGTACGCTAGTCCGTCCCACATACTAGTCATTATACACTAATCCGCCCCACATACCAGACATTGTACGCTAGTCCATCCCACATACCAGCCATTATACACTAATCCGTCCCACATACCAGTCAGTATACGGTAATACGTCCCACATACCAGCCATTATACACTAATCCGTCCAACATACCAGCAATTAGACACTAATCTGTCACACATACCAACCATTATACGCGAATCCGTTTCATATATCATCCAGTATACGCTAATCCGCTCAACACACTAGCCATTATACACTAATTCGTCCTACATACCAGCCAGTATACGGTAATCCGTTCTATATACCAGCCAGTATACAGTAATCCGTCCCAAATACCAGCCATTATACACTAATATGTCCCACATAACAGCCATTATACGGTAATCCGTCCCACATACGTGTCAGTATACGGTAATCCGTCCCACAATATCGATCATTAACTCTATGTAAAGAAAGAGGTAGAATATATTTCATTGAACGATAAAGAGAAAACAAAGTTGAAAGATATAGATTATTCATTTCATTTTTACTTGTAGTGTAGATTACAATTTGTCTTAATTCATATTTTAAAGTCTTACAATGTAATACTTACTGGGTCTATAGTAGTAGTTATTACTTACTGGATCTATAGTAGTAGTTGTTACTGGATTTATAGTAGTAATTACTTACTGGATCTATAGTTGTAGTTATTACTTACTGGATCTATAGTTGTAGTTGTTACTGGATTTATAGTAGTAGTTGTTACTGGATTTATAGTAGTAGAGATGTTTGGTTGTACTCGAGTAAAATAGAAGACATCTGGTGGTCTTCTAGGAATAATGGTGGTTTCTGGAACACTAGCAGTTGTGTTGATTTCTAAATTACTGCTGATGTCTGTGCTGATTATTGGTCGGACTTGACTCCTCTCAGCAGTATCTCGTCCTGGAGACACCAAAGAATATAACTGATATGTTTACCATACACTGTGCATATGTATGTGTTACACGTATGCAAGTTTAATTACCATGTACACATTACAAGTGTGTTACTCATGTCAGGAATGTTATCAGTATGTGATTATCTTCTCCTTCGTGCTGTTCTGCGGACAGGGACCGAGCCATACCCGGTAAAACCCGGTGCAATGAAGTCAATCCTTAGGATTTAAAAATCCTTGTATGTCGCAGTATTACTATTCTTTGCTCCAGTTGAGTGCCCCGACAACAAACGGGCCGAACTTTTCAGTGAGTGGCTACAGTAAATTGATTTTTTAAAATGATGCCTAAACAATGAAAGTTTCTTTTCAATGTTGACAATTGCTCAGCCCACACAAGAATGAACAATTTGAAATCAACAGAACGTTTGTTTCTGCCGCCTAATGCTACAGCAAGATTTAAGTCTTGTGATCAAGTCATCATACAAAACCTGAAAGTTCATTACAGATCTACAATGTTGTCAAAACTTGTAGGTCATATCGATGTTGATCTCAGTTCAGATGGTTTTCCAGATAACACTCCTTGATGCTATTTTAATGTTAAAATCTGCATGGTTTTTGCATGCAACAATTGCAAACTGCTTTTTTTCGATCCAGAAGCACTTGAGCTTTCAGCAAGCCGGCTTCCTACTTGCAGTAGATGTCCCAGTAAATGAGAATTCCGAACCATCAATGTGAAATGAGAGTAATTTTACTGATATTTCAGTAGAGCCATTACTTGCTAGATTGTATCAAGAGCTGAACATTGAACAAGAGGAGTTTGTGAACATTGACAATGATGTTTTTACCAGTGTCATTCTTTCAAGCACTGATATTATAGGGCTATGTGTGCCAACCATTCAACCAATAGACCAATCCAGCACTGACTCTGATCATGAGGATGACTGTGAGCTGAGAGCACAACCTGTATCACAGTCAGATGTTTTGGCATGCAAGTACAAAATTAACATTTACATGATGCAGACTAAATGATCAGATGATGTAATTTCACAAAATGTTTGCCTTTAAACAGGCAATAGAGAATTATTTTTCACAAGCCAAGAAGCAAAGAAAAATCACACTTTTTATTTAATTAGTGTGTAAATTTTAATCTGGTTGTAATTGTCTGCTTTCAAAAATAATTAAATATTTCAACATTTCTGATTTTGCATTGTTATTTATTTGTTAACATATGGTATTTCCTAAGTGGTAAAATTGTTTGACGCAATGTTACTACTGCTTGGTATTAGTGTACATTCTCTATTGTGTGTACTATCTGGTTAAGTAGAATTCCTAATAAGTGGAACACTTTCCATAGGTCCCTGTGACTTCTACTTATCCAGACTATACTATATATATATATATATATATATATATATATATATATATATATATAGAGAGAGAGAGAGAGAGAGAGAGATAAAGATAGATAGAAAGAGAGTAGTCTTTCATGCAAAACATCTCAGAAACATCATACCAGACGCCCGACTACTCCTGAATTCAGAGTGGACGAACGCAGAATTAGAAGAAAAAAAAGCGATATACTTTAAATGTGTTTGTATTAATAATGACATTATCAAATAATTGAAATTAATTAACAAATAGTCTAGACATTTAAATGCATAAATAATACCAAAATATGGCCAGTATATTAGTCATGTCGAAATCTAAACATTAAATTACAAATTTTTATTAGCCAGATGTTAGCGAGTCGTCACATGCTGACGGATATAACGAAGAACAGATCGTTTGTTTACAGAGATTGAAGCACTTGTGAGCACTTGTTAATTGTGCAGTGAGGATGATCTAATGTTTAACCAATCAATCAACCTACCAACCAACCAACCAACCAACCAACCAACCAACCAACCAACCAACCAACCAACCAACAAACCAATATATATGCTTACGCATACGTCGATCAGTGGTATATGTGGCTAAGTGGTTAAACCCTTTGCCTTGTGAATCGAAGGTCATGGGTTCGAGTTCAGACCGCACCATTCTGTTCACGAGTGCAGTTTTTTCAGAGACACCTAGGATTGTTGCTGGAGCTACGGAGTTCCTGCTTTGTGCAATACTCTCGGCAGTTGGCGTACCATTTCTACGGGGAGGGACAGAGCCGTATGGGGTAAAACCCGGTGCAATGAAGTGAATCATTCGGCTTCTAAACCCTTTTAAACGTCGATCCAATTAGAATTATATGTAAGAGATTGGGTAGACTACGATGACTCAATTACATCAAATCAATGTCGATATCAAACTGATCCTTACGTAACAAATACTTGTCTGAAGAAAGATGATGTACGGTCTATATATAGATTATCTTAGTATGAAGAACAATCATAAACTTACCTCTTTTGTTACCTGTTATCTGCACAAATAGAGAATAAATAATATTAATAAAAACGTTGATGTGCACAGCAGCTATTGATGATAATGTTGTCGAGTGTAAGATAACGGCAAACAAGTAGAAAGTAGAAACTTTTATCTTATTATGTCATTGATTCGAGAGATATATTATTCATGAATCCATTAGAATTCATGTAGATTTGGTGTTCCTTGAAATTTATGCATTGTATATTCTGTATAGATGTTGAATAAATATGGGGAGAGTATGCATCCTTGTCTTACTACCCTTTGCACTTCGAACCATTCTAGTGTTTCTCCGCATTCTGACTGCTGCTTGTTGTTCATGATAACGTGTCTCTACTAGATGTATCAAATATGATGGGAACCCCATGTCTTACATGATGTTCCCCAATATCTGATGTTGCACATAGTCGAAGGCTAAAACAGGTATGGAGATCCACATTATATTCTCTGCATTTTTCAATGATGTTTCTCATGTTGAAAATGTGGTCTCTGGTGCCTCTGCCATTTCTGAAACATGCCTGCATTTCATGGATTTCGTGTTCCAGCTTTCTTTCTCCTTTTATAGTGATCCGTAGTAGGATTTTGCTGGCATTGTTGATTAATGCAATAGTAAGGTAGTTATTTCACATCTTTAAATTTCCTTTCTTTGGGATGAGGATGTATATTACGTTTTCCATGTCTTGGGCCAGGCTGCACTATTCCAGATCTTCACGCATATTGTATAGTAAATTCTTACGCTAGCCTCACCGCCTGCCTGGATTAGTTCAGTTTGTATATCGTCGCATCCTGGTGTCTTCTCCTTCTTCAAACGTGTTATAGCTGAACGTACTTCCTCTATCATAGGCTCTTACTCTTTCCAGTTTCCATAATTCAGTCTGATATTTTGCTTTAACTTCATATATGATGTTAGGTTGATAATTACCACCAACTCCGTTTTGTTCATACCAAAACATCAAAAGAAAATGTTCGGAAATAATTGTCTCAGCCCCAAAATGGAATACTTTGTTATTCTATTCTAACCCGCATTAGAGAAAGAGTAGGGGCACCGATAGCAAAGTCAATAACAAGCTTCGTTAGCAACCAGGTGCCGTGCTAATTCCTGTACTTAAGTTGGGCCAAATATTTGTTCAGTGTGCACACGTAATGCTGTAGAACTAGAGGTTTCCTGATCGGTTATTGAGGGTTTAAAGAATGTTCTTATTTTTCTGTGTGCCTGCTAATGTCTAGAACGAAGAAGCTGAAAATTAATGAATACTGGTCGCAACACCCTTTGCTTCGGACTACTGTGTTTGGTGAAATCATGTCACGGGATAGATTTATATTACTTCTGAGAATGCTTCACTTCTCAGACGACAGCATTGATGCAGGTGGTGATCGATGCTTCACTTCGAACAACAGCATTGATGCAGGTGGTGATCGATGCTTCACTTCTCAGACAACAGCATTGATGCCGGTGGTGATCGACTTTACAAAATTAGAAATGTAATTGACAGTTTGCGTACTTCATTTCGGAGTGCATTCTCACCATATCAAGATGTTGTTATTGACGAGTCTCTTCCTCTTTTCAAAGGAAGATTGTCTTTCAAACAGTACATTCCGTCAAAAGAGCAGATTTAGAATGAAGACTTTTGTTTTGTGTGACTGCAGAACTGGTTACATTTTAGATTTTATAGTTTATACTGGTGCCACTACAGTATGACTACATGTCATAATGCAGAAGTAGTTCAAACTGACAAAATAGATTATAAAACTGGAAAAAGTGTTCGAAAGCCCAAGTGTGTTGTGGACTATAATAAATGTATGGGTTCACTAGATCAAACTGACATGCTTCTCAGTTCTATTGAGTCTATTAGAAAAACTGTAAAATGTTATAAGAAATTTTTTTTTCATGTGCTAGATCTTTCTGTTTTGAATTCTCATGCATTATACAAACTTGTCCCATGTAAAAGCATCCCTGTTGCTGATTTCCATCTAACTCTAACAAGGGTCATTCTGGAAAAATATTGTAAAGAAAGGAGAAAGTGCGGAGGAGGACATGGAAGTGCAGATCTGCCACTAGGATTGGTACAGAGACATTTCCCGTCAACCATAGAGTCTAAAACATCACAGAAGAAGGCTCCAGTGAGAAAGTGTGTGGTGTGCTCAAAAAGCGACGTGAAACAAGATACTTGTGCAAAAATGTGAGGTAGCACTGTGTATTACACCATGTTTGGAAATATTTCATACTAAAATAATGTATTAGAAGCACAATTAACAGTTCTATTGCAATGACCAACTTTTTCACTTAGAAACTGATGAATGTATTGTTATGTATGCTAATAGATGTCCATATTGTAACATGCATTGTTATGAAATATTGTTCTGATGAATTTATTGTTATGTATGCTAATATATGTCCATATTGTAACATGCAGTATTATGAAATATTGTTCTGATGAATTTATTGTTATGTGTACTAATAGATGTCCATATTGTAACATGCATTATTATGAAATATTGTTCTGATGAATTTATTGTTATGTATGCTAATAGATGTCCATATTGTAACATGCATTATTATGAAATATTGTTCTGATGAATTTATTGTTATGTGTGCTAATAGATGTCCATATTGTAACATGCAGTATTATTTGTATGAATTTATTGTATGTGTACTAATATATGTCCATATTGTAACATGCAGTATTATGAAATATTGTTGTGATGAATTTATTGTTATGTGTGCTAATAGATGTCCATATTGTAACATGCAGTATTATTTGTATGAATTTATTGTTATGTGTACTAATATATGTCCATATTGTAACATGCAGTATTATGAAATATTGTTCTGATGAATTTATTGTTATGTGTGCTAATAGATGTCCATATTGTAACATGCATTATTATGAAATATTGTTGTGATGAATTTATTGTTATGTGTGCTAATAGATGTCCATATTGTAACATGCAGTATTATTTGTATGAATTTATTGTTATGTGTACTAATAGATGTCCATATTGTAACATGCAGTATTATGAAATATTGTTCTGATGAATTTATTGTTATGTGTACTAATATATGTCCATATTGTAACATGCAGTATTATGAAATATTGTTCTGATGAATTTATTGTTATGTGTGCTAATAGATGTCCATATTGTAACATGCAGTATTATGAAATATTGTTGTGATGAATTTATTGTTATGTGTGCTAATAGATGTCCATATTGTAACATGCAGTATTATTTGTATGAATTTATTGTTATGTGTGCTGTTAGCTTCTACAGTGAATTGTATGAAGCTGTATGAATAAAACCATGATCATTTGATTAAAATAAAATTCAATGTGTGATCATATCTCAAGTTTGTTATTATCTTTAATCCATCTGCGATGTTTGTCATTAACCTCATTTACAACAAATACTTTGGACATTTGAAAAAAGGCTGCGCCATACCGCCGAGCCACAGTTCAGCGACACATAAATATGATTTTGGAGGAATGGGAGCTGTACAGATGCAATATTCACTCTCAGGCAGTTAGTGGAAATGACAGAAGAAAACTAGTCACAAAAGAGATGAAGTGTCTACGCAGAATGCTGGGAGTAACAAGAAGAGACCGGTTTAGAAATGAAAACATCAGGAAAAAGTGGCACAACATCAGTACTGAACTTTATCAGAAGCAACAAATTAAATGGTTCGGCACATAAGCAAATTACTAACAGACAGTGCCTTCAAAGAGCAATGTTATACCAATACAGTGGATACAAGCAAAAAAACTGTCCATTCAAAGGTGGACTTCAGAAATAACAGAGGCAGTGAAAAACACTATATTTATGAAGCGCACAGAAAAGCCTGTTCAAGAAATCTCTCCTTATCCTGACACTATGATCAGTTTCCTTGCCAATAACTAATTGTCTTGTTCCACTATTTTCTTCTCTTTCCCTTCTCTCTTATTTATTTCTTTGTCTGTTATTCTTCCATTGTATTTTCCCCTTTATTCAATCTAGCTTTCAATGTTATCCATCTCTTGTTCTCTCATTTTCACATTATTTTCTCCATCTCCTACCCTCACACTTTGACTGCTCAATGTCTCATGTTCTTCCTCACCTTCGTCTGCTCAATGTCTCATGTTCTTCCCTTTTATCGTCTTCTTAGGCAAACATATTCCCTCTTAAAAACTAGAACGAACATCCAGTTCTTCGAAACTGCTACAGAAAAATCCTACGAATACCATGGACAGAAAAAAAAAACACTGATGTCCTGAAAGAACAAAATGTTAAAGATAATTGGCTGACAAACAACATACTATACAGTAAAATTTGATACTTTGATCACATCAAGCGTCACGATGGCTTGGAAAGAACAATATTAGAGGACAGGGTCCCAAGACGCAGAGGCAGGCCAAGAAGAAGATGGCTACAAGATATTAAAGAAACCATGAATATGACCTTTGACGAAGTGGGTGAACTGGCTAGAGACAGTGTGAATTTAAGATGCACTGCAAAGAGAGCAACGTCATATAAAGGATACGCACCTTGATGATGATTCCCTCTTATCGGCATCTTTATGCAAACATCAAACATTCTTTCCATTTTTTTCTTATATTCTTCTGCTTTTATCGTCTTTTTTTTTGTGAAGTCTTCTTCTTCACGTATTCTTCTCACCTCAAGGACCTCAGAGGTGATGAAAGACACCATTTATAAAGCACACACAAAAGCCTGTGCTAGAAATCTCTTCTTACCCTGAAGCTATTAGGCAAATTAGGATTGGAGAAGAGAAAGAAAGACAAGGTGCATAGAGAGGCTCGTTCTATGTATCTTCTTCTTCGACCTTACAAAACAGGATTAGAGAATAGATAGATAGACAACAAATACTTGTGCAGCCACTGGTTTCACTTTTACACTCATGTCTGTCTTTACATTAATGGATTTCGTAAAGAGATCTAGTCAGATCCACAACTCAAAAGTAGGTCAGGGTTTACATGGTCAGTTGTCTATCCTGTTTTTAGAGTTGGCTGTGGGTAAAAACACGCCTGCACGCTTTATATCTTCGGGCGTAAAAACAGAGTCTACACCGCCTGATAAATCTCTTGTATTTGGAGGGGAAAAAGTATTCAGCACAGAGAGGAATGTATGAGTAAAAGTATTCAGCACAAAGTAACACATATTCGAATAGTATTCAGCAGCTAAACGGTTAAATTACAAGTACCCGAGATGTCTCGTCCTAATGGCTAGAGACGATATTTAAAGCACGTCTACCCGCAAATACCAGTCATATGTGCCATATTAGGCACCCTGACTAAGCCTGAATGCATAGCAGACCAAATCAAAACATCTCAACGCTGGTAGCTCTGATGTCTTGTCAACCAAAAGAGAAGAAACAATGAACCTGGTCTGAGTGTATTGTTCCGTAAAACTACTGTATTTTACATTTTTGCTAATTTCAAACTCATTATCTTCATGAGGTGCCGTGCCGACTGGCGTTGGCAATCGTGGATCTCCACAAATCTCTGTCCCAGATGTTTGATATAATCTCAGATGTTGACGCTTTACCTTGCCATGAAGTCAGGATGTTCAACATTTTCTCTCTCTGTCTTCCTCTGTCTCGTCTCCATTCGATGTTATGGGTTGTCACAATGTGTTCTAAGCCTCTCCTTCTCATTACGTGTGAGATAAATATAGTTGTCACTTATTACACAATTTTAATGAAATGGTACAGTCAAATTCTTTCACAATTAAACAGCATATACACAGATTGTGTGATTTTGGCAAGTACTAGGATAAATAGTATACACTGAATATATTTTATTTTGTTGCCACCTGAAAATTGTCTTTTTTGGGTTAAAAATTGTCGTCTTTGAAAAATCGTAAAAGATTATAATCAAGATATTGGAATTATCCTAGTATATGCTATAGGCAGTCCTAATGTTAACATGCATGCAAAATTACAGTCGTAAAATTGTGTAATAAGTGACAACTATATTTTGCCCATGACTAAAATATGTTTTTCTTGTCAAAAGGCTCACTTATCTACCTGTCTATACTGAACTCCATAGCCAAACACTGTTTTAGATAGCTTTATCATTTGTTTAGTACGTGTGAAAATGTGGGATATAAATCTTTAAAATTGAATTTTTATGATTTATTTACTAATGGCACCCATTCTCTGCTGAGACTGATACCTTATGGTTTATGCCTTTTTTAACTTCCGCAGCAAGTATTGGTGGTCCGTTGTATTTGTCTTGCATGTTAGGTCTGGTCTGTCATCCCCGTAGAGTTGTTCTATGTATTCCATCCATCTTCCCAGTATGTTTTCTTCTCCCATTAATTCTGCATCTTTCTTGGATTTTATGCATCCAGTAGGAGAGTATGTTTTTTTATATCTGTGATTTCATGCATTTGTCTATGCAACGATTGTGTGTTTTTTTATGTTGTTTCTCAAATTCACTGCATCTTGGATTGTGCCAGTTCTCTTTTGTCTTTCCTGCATTTTTTATTTGTATTTTCTTATTTAGTATGTCGTATTATTCTATCTCTTGCCTGCTGTTTGTTCTGTGTGTCCATTAACTGTAATATTTCTTCAGCCATGCCTTTTTTCGTACATTATGCTTTATTTTTGGGATGATTTTTGATGATGTTTGACATATTGATTCCTTTAGCATTTTCGACTCTTCGTCGATGCTTTGTATTTTTACTTGTGCGTTGTATCTATCCTGCATTACCTTGTTGTACTTCGCTCTCTTATCTTTGTCTGTTCTAAGTAGAGTTAAATCTTGTTTGATGTTTTGTGGTGCCTTCTTTCTTATTTTACATTGTTTTCTAAGCTATCCAATTACTTAAATATGGTTGCTTTCAATATCTGCTCCAGGTCTTGCTTTGTCTGATTGTAATCAATTCCTAAATCTTGTGGGGACTAGAATGTAGTCGATTTGATTTTGTTTGCTTCTAGGCTTCTACTTGTCCACATGCGTATGGGTTGTTGTTTAAACCAGGAGTTTCCTATAATCATGTAGTGTGCTGTTGCCCAGTTGATCAAGGTGCCACCTCTGTCATTCTATTACCCAGTCCGTATTTCCCTGTAACTATTTCACTTTCCTGCTGCCCACGTTAACATTGCAATATCCCATGAGCAGTCATCTCATGTGCATTGCACTGTCCCATGGCAATTGCGAGAGTTCTTTGTCAAATTTTCTTATTTCATCTAGTAAACTTTCTGTCGTTGGTGCGTATATCTGTATACTGTTGATGTCCACCGGCTTTCACTAGAATTTCACTAATATGACTCTATCTGAGGTTGTCCAGAATCCCTTCAACGCTTTTGTTTTAACTGAATATATTATTACTCCTACATCACTGTCTTGTGTATTCTCTCCTGAGTAACTCTCTCTCTCGATCCCTGCCTAGACTGATGAACCATATTTTATCATGAATGCTACCGTGGTTTTAAGGGACTCCGTTCCTCCGTACAGCTTTTCGAAGCTTTGTTTTCGGGCCAGGTTTCTTATCTTAGGTCTGCTATCAATTGGCAATCTTGTAGTATATGCTCTGGCATCATGTCCGCCTTTTCGCAAGGGCACAGGCTATTTGTGCCAATTTTAAATTTGTTGAACATGTTGGCGCGGAGCTTGTTGTGGTCGGTACGGAGGCGGAATATAACAACTTGTTCGCTACGAGATAGACCATAGTACCCGTCGCTGTTGTTATACTGTGGATAGTCTCTCGACCATGTGTCTTCTTACCGCCAGTCGATGGTCTTGAGTAACTGATATTATAACGGTCTTCTTCTTCTTCAGCGATCTCTGGTCATGCGCTTAATTTAATGTACACCACAAACTGGGTAGTCAGCTTCGGGTCTGTCGGGTTTTTCCCAAAGCTTAGTTTTCAGGTCGACTGGGTGTGGCCACATGTTGCTTCTCAGCTCACCCAAGAGAGGACAGTCTTGCAGGATAAGCTTCGGTGTGTTCCGCCTGCTGACACTGACAGAGAGCTGTTTGACTTATTGCTAGTCTATATAATTGTTTGTTGAGTCTGCAGTGTCCGGTGCTTAGTCGAAATATAATGGCCTGGTGAGTTCTGCTTAGGTCTTTGAGGTATTTTCCATAATCATATCCAGTGTTAGTCTTCCAGTCTACTTCAGATTTTCTTTGTATGACGGATTTGACCTGTTGAAAAGACAGGGGTTAGTCAATTTGCTCTTAGGCACTGCCCTCCTTGACTAAGACATCGGCACTCTCAATGTCACAGTGAGATGGAATCCACTGTAAGTTAATTTCTACTTTTTCTGAAAGCTGAGCAAGTTCTCTTTTCAGGTTTTGCACTGTGCTATCAGCGGATTTAGCCTCCAGGGCGTGTATAGCTGACAGTGAGTCTGTAAGAAATACCATCTTGCCTGCAGGTGCTTGTAGCTTATTCATGTGCTGTGCTGCCATCAGAAGGGCTAAGAGTTCTGCTTTGTAGTTGGAACATATTTTGCCAGTAGCTGCCGCTAGAGACACAGTAGTAGCATCTGGGTGCCTAATGTACACTGCTGCTCCACCATTCATGGTTGCCTCCATTGCCGATCCATCGGTGTAAATTCTTATCCAGCTGTCTTCTGGAAACATGAAATGGTGGTGTTCCATTGTAGTTGCTTTCTTCACCAGATTAGACTCGGCATCTTTGCTTAACAATTTAGGGATGTAAGTTGAGCAGTTTAATGCCACTGAGTCTGGTTCCCAGTGATCAAAAGTAATTCTTCTGGTATGGAGTTAGGATTTAGTAGTTCGAAATATGGCTTTCCTATTTCTTTTGCTTGGTGGTTTACACTTGCATGCTTTAGTATGTTTTTTGTCCTAGTCGCCATTTGTCCATGTAGTGTATGGTGAGGCATCCTTTTGATCTTTTCAGTCTGTAGAATCAATTTTTTCCTTTTTTTGTCTTCCAAGGGCTGGATGTAGGCTGCCTTTTCCATTTCTAAAATTGGTGTAGATTTGATGGGTCTCAAAATAGTGCGCAGACCTCTGTTTTGAGCTTATTTCAGTATCAATTTGTTTGAATGGGCTGCTGATATCCATGACGATGATGCATATTCCAGGGTCGGTCTAACTGCACCAGTGTACACCTGACTCAGGATTCGACTATCAGCTCCCAGGAAGTTCCAGCCAGCTTCTGTATCACGCTTTGTTTCCTCATGGCATTTCTGTTGGTGTCCAGTCCAATATGTTGTGTTTCCATGTCAGATGACTGTCAAGTTTAACTCCCAAAAAAGGTTGGAGTATGGGAACGGGGAACGATATCATTGTTAAATTTCAGTCTGAAGTGTTCTTCCTTTGTTGACAATGGGAAAAGCGTTGATATAGTTTTGCTTCGGTTTATTTCAAGGCTCCATTTACTTGCCCACATTGTGACGCTGTTCAGACTTTCCTGGAGTTTAAAGATAGCAAGACCTAGAAACTCGGAGGTGTACCACACAGCTAGATCATCAGCGTGGAGAGAGTATGTTTGGACAGAGCTTGTGGTAGATCATTGATATATACCAGGAAAAACAATGGGGACAGTACACTGCCCTGTGGGATTCCTGCTCTTAATTTGAATCTGGGACTTTTCACTCCATCTAATTTTACAGATGCTTGTCTATGGGTAAGAAAGTCTTTTATCAATACTACATTCTACCCAGTATTCCACTGCATAAGAGCTTGAGTAGCAAACCATCTTTCCAGACTTTGTCGAAGACCTTGGACATGTCGAAAATACTGTCAGGGTGTTCTTCCCTTCTTAGAAGCCATTTTCGATGTCCTGTGTGAGGTATGCCACTGGGTCCTCATTGCTTCTATGTTACCTGTAGCTTGTCTGGGCCGGATCCAGTTTATGGTTGGATCCTAAAAACCACTGGAGTCTAGTGGTTATCATTCTCTCCTATAGTTTGGCAATGCAGTTTAGCAGACGTATAGGTCTTTAGCTCTGTAGATCCCTTTTGTTTGTCGTTTCCATGTTTAAAAATTGGGTTGATTGTGGCATTTTTCCTGATGTCTGGGACTCTCCCCAGTCTCCAACAATTGTTAAATATCTGGACTAGAAGACTGGGCTGTTAGGCCTATTTGTTTGAGCATGTCATTTTATACTCCATCTGGTCCCGCGCCTTTTTAAGTTTGTTCTTTTCAGTGCTCTCTGCAGCTTAGTCAGTGTGATGTTTACCTCCATACAAGGTTCACTTGTTGCTTGTTAGGTCTGCAGCTCAGTCAGTGTGATGTCTACCTCCATACAAGGTTCACTTGTTACTTGTTAGGTCTGCAGCTTAGTCAGTGTGATGTCTACCTCCATACAGGGTTCACTGGTTGCTTTTTTTTTGAATGTAGCATTTGTCTCACTTCTGACTTCTTTCCCTTGCTCTTGCCTTATTGAGCATGAGCTTTCTTGCTTGTAACACTGGGTCATCAGGGTGACTGCTCGATTCCCTGTGAAAAGTTGTTCTCTTTGGTGGAGAACTATGTTCCCACTAGATGGTTTGTCGTCATTTAGGGTTTTTGTAAGTCCCCCCAACTTTTGAGTATACTTTTCCATGTTTAAAGAGGCTGTCTTTTCTTTCCAGTATTTTCTACACTGTTGTTTTCTTTCTCTAACATAAAGGGCCCTTGCTCTGTTGTGCTGCATTACAGTTTGGTCCGTTGGTACAAGTTCCATTTTCCATTGTATTTCTGGCACTGCAATGGGAGCTATGGAGAAGTTCCATCTGGTGTCCAATATGGCTTGTAGTTTTTTCTCATCCCTCTGGGTATAGCCTTTTTCGCAGCATCTAAAATGACTTTATTGCATGCTCGTGCTCTCTGTCCACTTTTCGTAATTGATTAATTTCTTTACAGTTCTTGTCTGCCAGTTCTTGAAATAGATTCCAGTCTGCAGTTGTGTAATTCCAACTAGGTGCAGAGTTTGTAAGTTCCTCCTTGTTAATGTTATTTATGAGGAGTTTCACGGGTCTATGGTCACTACCTCCAATCTGGTCGCAGACTTGCATTTCGGTTATCCTGTGAATCTCATCATTATAACTGTTTGATTACCGCTCTCCAGCACCCGGACAACGAATTTCACTTACTCCTAATATGTTAATTCTCGTTCTTTCCATTTCCTTCTTCATATTTTCTAGCTTTACTGCTATACTCATTGTTTGTAACTTCCATGTTGCAATATTTAGTTTGTTTCTAATCTTGATTTTGCTAACAGTAGCTGGATGACGATCGGGTTTCACCTGTACCTCATGATTATCCCGACCGGACAAGATTGTCACAATGTGACTCCTATTATAATAATAACATAATCAAGCCTATAACTCGTTAGGGTCGTAGGGGTATCACTGGGGAGACATCAACCCAAAAAGCAGGTCATGAGTCTCTGTCTTCAACTCTTCGAGCAAGTGTGGAGAAACTCTGTCCTGACCAGCTCTTGATGTTGTCAAACCAGGATTTGCTCTGCCCTCCTTTCCTTCTTCCACCCTCAACTGTTCCCTCTAAGATAATCTTGGAGAGTGAGCCATGTCTCATCATATGCCCGAACCACTCAAATCTACGCCTTTTTAACGATTGTCTAAAGTGGCACTTGTCGACCTTCAAGGCTAATTATTAAGTCTCTTACATAAATGATCGTCTTTTGTTCTATGTAATGTCTCATATAATGTCTTTCGATTTGTGTTGATTCAGTAATGTTTTTCTTGTGAAGATCGTTGAAATGTTTCACTAGACCAGTGAGCTTGCCTTAAAATATAATAATCGGGACAGCCTTTGAAACATGTTTTCTGCAGTCTTGGGTGCATGTCTACATGTACTAATACAGATGGTTGAATTGTGTAAACGATGAGCTGCCGAGTCGATTGTTTCGTATTCTGAGACGCCGAATGACAACTTGTTTTAATATTCTCATATTTTGGAAGTCATCCTGTGTTAGTAATAGCACATTTCTGATTAATTTAATCTTCCTTTTATTTTGATGATACGTAACTGGTACATTCAATTGCCTTCTGCAGCATCTTGCTTGTCAAGTCGGTCTGATGTTTCATGCTTTTGATACTGTGAGACTGTATCTCCAGCAAGACATTGTACGGATTGAATAATTCAGCCCTTACGAACAGTAAAGATGTCAATTTTCTCAACTGTCAATCGCTATTAGTGACAAACCTGGACCCTGACATCAAATGATAGAAAAAATCTAGTCACGACAGAGATGAGATGTCTACGCACGTTGCTGGAAATATGAAGATGTGACCGGATTAGAAATGAAGACATCAGGAAAAGTGTGGGTACAACATCAGTGCTGAACTTTATTAAGAAGCAACAAATGAAATGGTACAGACACAGAAGTAAATTATCAACAGACAGTGACCGTGAAAACGCAATGTTACTTCGATACAGTACATACACAGCAAAAGAGCATCCATGCAAAAGTTGAATCTAAGAGATAACACAGGCCACCACAGACACTGTTTATGAAGTGTACACGGCCCGTGTAGTGCTGGGGCCATGCAAGGGAAGCAAAGACTAGTATCACTGCAACCTACATGGCATGTCGTAAGAGGGAAGCAAAGACTAGTATCACTGCAACCTACATGACATGTCGTAAGAGATAAGCAAAGACTAGTATCACTGCAACCTACATGGCATGTCGTAAGAGGCAAGCAAAGACTAGTATCACTGCAACCTACATGTTATGTCGTAAGAGGGAAGCAAAGACTAGTATCACTGCAACCTACATGGCATGTCGTAAGAGATAAGCAACGACTAGTATCACTGCAACCTACATGACATGTAAGAGGGAAGCAAAGACTAGTATCACTGCAACCTACATGTCATGTCGTAAGAGGCAAGCAAAGACTAGTATCACTGCAACCTACATGGCATGTTGTAAGAGGCAAGCAAAGACTAGTATCACTGCAACCTACATGTCATGTCGTAAACGGGAAGCAAAGACTAGTATCACTGCAACCTATATGGCATGTCGTAAGAGATAAGCAACGACTAGTATCACTGCAACCTACATGACATGTCGTAAGAGGGAAGCAAAGACTAGTATCACTGCAACCTACATGGCATGTCGTAAGAGGCAAGCAAAGACTAGTATCACTGCAACCTACATGACATGTCGTAAGAGGGAAGCAAAGACTAGTATCACTGTAACCTACATGGCATGTCGTAAGAGGGAAGCAAAGACTAGTATCACTGCAACCTATATGGCATGTCGTAAGAGATAAGCAACGACTAGTATCACTGCAACCTACATGACATGTCGTAAGAGGGAAGCAAAGACTAGTATCACTGCAACCTACATGGCATGTCGTAAGAGGGAAGCAAAGACTAGTATCACTGCAACCTATATGGCATGTCGTAAGAGATAAGCAACGACTAGTATCACTGCAACCTACATGACATGTCGTAAGAGGGAAGCAAAGACTAGTATCACTGCAACCTACATGTCATGTCGTAAGAGGCAAGCAAAGACTAGTATCACTGCAACCTACATGGCATGTTGTAAGAGGCAAGCAAAGACTAGTATCACTGCAACCTACATGGCATGTCGTAAGAGGCAAGCAAAGACTAGTATCACTGCAACCTACATGTCATGTCGTAAACGGGAAGCAAAGACTAGTATCACTGCAACCTACATGGCATATCGTAAGAGGCAAGCAAATAATAGTATCACTGCAACCTACATGGCATGTCGTAAGAGGGAAGCATAGACTAGCATCACTGCAACCTACATGGCATGTCGTAAGAGGGAAGCAAAGACTAGTATCACTGCAACCTACATGGCATGTCGTAAGAGGGAAGCAAAGACTAGTATCACTGCAACCTATATGGCATGTCGTAAGAGGGAAGCAAAGACTAGTATCGCTGCAACCTACATGGCATGTCGTAAGAGGAAGCAAAGACTAGTATCACTGCAACCTACATGGCATGTCGTAAGAGATAAGCAAAGACTAGTATCACTGCAACCTACATGGCATGTCGTAAGAGGAAGCAAAGACTAGTATCACTGCAACCTTTATGGCATGTCGTAAGAGGCGACTGATGTAGGACCTAGAGAAGCTACCCTGGTAAATAAAAAGCACTGCAGAAATTAGATGTGTTGGCCTACTTGTGCCTACAACAAATTATGCATATTCGCATGCTGAAATGCATTTACTCTCAAGTACAACCTCTCTTAGGCTCAGATCACATACAAATCACACAGAATAGTTAACAAGTAGTCAATAGGGAGCGTTCGAAGAAGAAGAAGATGAAGTGCACACAAAAGCCCGTTCTCGAAATATCTTCTTATCCTGACGATGTGGGCAAAACAGAGTTGGAAAAAAATATATAATAAATGCAAGTCTCAAATTGCATATGTCCAAAATATCTCAATTTTCACATTCTTATTTGTAGCATGAGCCAGTTTTCTTTGATTTTTAGTTTTTTTCTGGATAGACATATGTGTTATATTCTCTGTCCTTGACATACTTATGACTTCGGTAACACTTATATTCACATGCTGATACATATTATTTCACTGCCTTGTCAAATATGCATATCTTGCACCAATTCTGCTTTCTGATATTTTGTCATTACATTTATAATACTGCTACTACTACTACTACTACTGTCACTGCTAATACTACTACTAATGCTAATAATAATAATACCGCCACTGCTACTAAACTACCACTACTACTACTACTACTGCCACTACAACTAATACTACTACTTCTACCACTACTAATACTACGACTACTATTACTGCTAATACTTCTACTGTTACCTTTACTGAAAATTAATGGAATTTATCTTATTTCTCTTTGTGCCAACATCTACTGATGGCTAATTGTATTTGATAGTATCAAGATTATGTCAAGCATTTTATATTGCAGTGATGCTGGTATAACGAATTTGTTAATAAACATGAATGGCATTATGATGTTGACAATGATGATGATAATGATGACAATACTTCACATACGTACCTTAGTAGATTCATCTAGCGGAGCTGCCAAATTGAAAGAAATGAATGAAACGAACACAATACTCAAAGTCAACATTTTCTCTTAATATTTCGAAACGCTATATGAAAGCATACGTGGCACACATTGTCTTTTATAGAGAGAACAGGCAAGCACGTGACTAACAATTAGAAAGCAAATGTCAACTTTTAATTTGAGAAGAGGATATATCCCAGTGGCGGCTCGTGATCATTTTTGTTGGTGGGGCCAAACAACATTTTTCGGAAAAATCATGGTTTTGATATAGGTTATAGTTTTGTTTTCTTTAAAATGTGTAATTAATAGTTTCTCTCGTACTAGTTATACGTTACATAGGACCTGCAACCAATTTCTCCGTACCGCTCTATCCTGGACAACTCGCTCAATCTCCTCCATTAAACTGAGACCGATATGTTTTGCCTCTCTCAACATAATTCGTTTCAGGGTCTCCCGAGATCGTCTTCTCTTTCTTGAACCATTTGCATCACACTTCAATGCCTGCTTTAATATGCTTTGAACCTTTTCTTCTCAAAGTGTGTTCAACATATCTCCATCCTTTTCTTAAAACAGTTGTTACTAGTGGTTGACCAGATATTTCTCTGACTTTATCACTTCTCCTAAGTTCGTTCCATTCTATGCTCATCATATTTTTTTCCATTGCATTCAACTTGCTTTATATATCTTTAGTCATTTTCGAAGTCTCGCTTTGCATATGTTAGAATTGATACAACATTTGAATTGAAAATTCTTGATTTTGTTTTAATAGCATATAACTTGCAGTTCAACATTTTATTGAGACTTTTGAAAGCTTATGCTGCTTTGACAATAATTCGTAGCATAATTTATTTTTAACATTTCCTGCAATCAAAATTTGTTACATAAATATGTGAACTGCTCTGTTATTTTTATCATTTTAGATTCCAGTTTGATAACTGCAATATATACCATAGGCGGCATTATATTTGCCTGTTCATAGCTTATCTGCAGTCGAACTTTTGAGGATATAGATTAAAAGTTATTTGGTTTTTTTGTGTGCATATCTTGGTTTTATTTAACTTAACAGGACAATATAATCTGTACAATCCAAATCTTCTTGTTTACTATTTTCTACCCAATCGATGTTTATTTTAGTATTTACTATTATTTGTCTATTCCACCACGTTATCGAGAGTGGCATAATTGTCAATGTTTTACAAACTCCATTTGTTCAATGTTCAGCTCTTAATACAACCTAGCAAGTAATGACTCTACTGAAATATCAGTAATATTACTCTCATTGTTCATTGATGGTGTGGAATTTTCATTTACTGAGACATCTACTGCATGAAAGAAGCCAGTTTGTCTAAAGCAGTTTGCATATGTTGCAGGCACAACTCTGTCCCATGCAATTTTTAACATTAAAATAGCATCAAAGAGGGTTATCTTGAAATCATCAGAACTGAGATCAGCATCCATAAGACCTTGAAGTTTTGACAATATTGTAGATATGTAATGAACTTTCAGGTATTGTATGATACCTTGATTACAAGGCTGAAGTGTTGAAGCTGCATTGGAGGGGCAGAAACAAAAGTTATATTGCTTTCAAATTATTCATTATTGTGTAGACTAAACAATTGTTAACAATTAAAAGACCTTTTCATTGTTTACGCATAATTGAAGAATAAACTTCGTGTAGCCACTCACTGAAAAGATCTGATGTCATCTATATAATTTGAATTAGCTCTGTAATTCGCACAATTTTTCCAGGCCTTTGAAGCAACGAAAATATTTTTAATTTTCCAATCACAAGTAAAGCCCATTTCTCACTATCGTCCATATTGGAACACACAACCACTGTTATTTTCTCTTTTGATTTTTTTTTTCTCCCATGCCACTTTTCATTTTTGAAAGAAAATGATTGATCGTGTAATATTCTCCAAAATAAGCCAGTTTCATCAGCAGTAAATACTTTCACATAATTATATTTAATTAAGGTAGGTTTAAGCACTTTTTCTGTTCATGAAGGAGTCACCGTTTTTTCAACTGATCGTTTCTCTCCAAACACACTCATTTATGTTATGCAATGTTGTTTTTTTGAAACGATCCAACCAGCCAATACTACATTTCTAGTCTGTCTTGCCTACAAGATGTGCACATTTCTCTGCAATCTGCATCTTCTTCAAACGTTCCATATCGACCATTTGTTAAACAATCTGTGTGATGTGTATATGATCTGAGCCTAAGAGCGGTCGTACGTTGTGCAAGTTATGCGCCTACAAGTAGGTCAGCACATCCATTTTCTGCGAGGCTTTTTGTTACTAGGACAGTTACCCTAGGTCCCATTCCATTCGCATCTTATGACATGACTTATAGGTCGCAGGGGTTCTATTCTTTGCTTCCCTTGGGGGCCTAGTCACTACATGGGCGTGTTTTTGCAATAACTAATTGCCAATTTACGTGTACATTTGTCAACCTAAGTACGGTAAACCATTTTAAAAGGCAGTATCAACAAACTCATACGTGACTGTTCGAGCTCGCTGTGTGTCACTGTTGATTTGATATTCGAAAAAACATTTTCTGTAGCGGTCTATATGCTTTAAAATGACCGACAACGTCGATCTTGGAAAAGCTCTACCGAAGCCGTTATTGTTGATATGGAGGGAGATATCGTATGTACGGGATTTTACGCTAAATAATTATTTCATGAAGCAATGTTTGTATTTATTTTTTGCTGTGGTAATGAACAGTTCGACTTACGGGAACGAGAGAGAGAATAGTTGGACTTAAACATCAACACGTATATAGTCGGTAATAGATTCAAATATTCGAGTTAACAGAGTTCGACTTAACATGACTTTTAATGCAATGATAAAGAAGGAAAATTGATGGGATTAAGCTGATCACGTCGACCTAAGCTAAATTTGTCTTATCAGATGTCGATTTAAGTGGACTTCTCTGTACCACCCTTTAACTGTGCACTGGCTTGGTGGTGTTAGAATTTACCTACTGAATTGATAGAAAACCACATATTTGTTAGTGATATATAACCAGTCAAGAGAGAGGGAAGCTGTCTCTATGTAACAGACGGTATAACTAGACCACATTTCTACTGGCTCTAAAAATATTGTGCTGAAAATGCGTATAGTATATTAATTAAGGAGGAAAGACGCTGAGTTTCAGAATGTATGTGATATTTTAGCTTTATATATTAAACTTTCAAAGCTAATCAGTACCATGTTAAAAGTAATAATTACAAACAAATAATTTGTAAATTAATAAATGCACCTTAGACATTTTTAAGGGATGTGCCCGGCATCACAGGCCCTTAATGACGAGCCGCCACTGATGTCTCCTATCACAGTAAACAGCCACGTATTACGTAGGGTAGCTAAGATCATACGTGTACATTTCCAATTACTCAACACTGTAAACGAGTCGTCGGTTTTCTAGGCATCACTTATACATTCACTAGTAAGCCAATGCTTTCTGAACGGTGATGTATATTTTTACCTAGGCAAATATCTACTCATTTCCATCAAAACTGTCCGTCTCGGAGTTTGAACCAGATACTTTTGGATTGTGATCGACCTCCTACATTAAGCTACAGACGCCCATATTACAGAAGGAAAATTGTATGGTTGGGGGTCAATACAACATGAGCAACTGTATCAAAGGGTTGAGGCATTAGGAAGGTTGAGAACCACTGATATAGAGAGATAGATTTGAATAAAGCTACACATATAATGTATTTCCAAAATGTACACGTGGACCAATGGAGTATTACCCCATGTCACGATGTACTTGAAGACTAAGATGTAAATGTATATCTCAGCTGTCGTGACTCTTGTATACTTCTAATGGTTTATCAAACTGTTGGTGTGGATACAAGTGATATACAAACAAGTGAACTGATTAAAGCTGAAAATGAAATTGACACCAACCTGAGAACATATTTAACAATTTTATTGTACAGCAACAGCAGAGATGTCGCAGAAATAATAAATCAAACTACATGTACACCACATTTTTGACAGACATGATTGAAATCTTCACCAAACTCCCTTAAAAACTGATTGCTCCCATGAGCAGCTGGCAGCGCCACTTTTATTTATTTAGATCTATTTTTAAAGAAATTGCATTTGTCTACAAAATGGTATATTGTTCATAAATATTAGTTAATAATTAAGGAAACTGAAGCTGAAATTTGTACAAACACCTACGATGGAAATATAGAACATATATTCCATTCAGATACAACTTTTTTTTTTTCCAATTCGGTAGAAAATCAGTTGAAACGTTTATGATAACAACTGTGACCTAGCAGATACATAAGGGAAACAGGTCCTGTCAAATTTTTTAGTCGTTTGGTACGGGTGTGTGCGTGTGCGTGCGTGCGTGCGTGCGTGCACTCAAAGAAAGTGTCAGTAACAAAAGCGATTGCCACAGGCAAATACTCAAATAACTAACGGGCAGAGGTAGAGGCAATAAGAACAGCGGCCGAAATGATCCTAGAGAGAAAAGGCACCTCTCGCAACAAAGTCGTGATATTCACCGATGCTCTATCGGTCATCACGGCACCCAAAGGCGTAGGCAAAGCAGAGCTGAATGAGCTGAAAACGACCCTCGATGAACTCGTGCACGCACTCAAACGCATCGTAATTCAGTGGATCATATCACACTGCAACATAAGTGGAAACGAACATGCCGACACACTAGCTAAAGAAGGCAGGCGACTACCTCAAACTGATCTAGAGGTCAGTTATGAGGAAGCCAGAACAACCATCGGCTGGTACTATAGAGATAAATTGACAAAAGATCATCCTCACCACAACAACGTAGTGACAAAGTTGCCATACTTCGCCTCCGTACCGGCCACAACAAACTCCGCGCCTACATGCCTTCATAAATTTAAAATTGGCACAACTAGCCTGTGCCCCTGCAAAAAGGCGGACATGACGTCAGAACACGTTCTGCAAGATTGTCAACTGATAGCAAGTATAAGAAAAGAAACCTGGCCACATAACACAGAGCTTCACGAGATGCTTTACGGAGGAACGGAGTCCCTTAAAAACACGGTAAAATTCATGATAAAAGTTTGTTCATCAGTCTAGGCCGGGATCGCACGAGAGAGAGAGACGCGTGTCGGTACGTGGCAATTTGCAGTTAGCCTCGGAAAACACCGGACTGGAGTCAAGCACAAATATTGTAGAGAGTCGTTTCAATCGGCACTAGCAACGCAACTGAGGATTTTGCGCTCGAACCATCACCCACCCAAGTTTTTTCAGGGATGTTAGTTGCAACAGTACCTTGCCTGGTTGTCTCAGGGATGGCAGTTCCGTTAGGCATCACCCGCCTCAGTTCTTCCGTGCATGTTAGATGTTAACAGTACCTTGCCCGGTTTTCCCAGGGAGGGCTGTTTCGTTAGGCACTAAAACGCAACTTTATGTTTTGCGCTCGGCCTACCTTGCCCAGTAAATGTATCTGCGCAAGGCCACCTATTCGAAGTCAGCTGCAATCTTCCCTCGTACCGACACGAGGGTAGACTTTCATTCGTTACGCATCTGTCTTATTTATTCTTGCCCCACAGCTGACAATATTTGCCCCCTCCTCAGGGCTTCGAGTTTCGCCCTCTGTGGGCACACGTTTCGTAACTGGATGCACCTCTCATCCTTTCATGTTTACTAGTCTTCCCATAGGCAGAGAAACTAGTAATTTGTGGCGGGACCTTTGACTTACACATCTAGCTTGTGTATGGTGTCTCCTGCTCCGGAGATGGCGATTTGTGTTCTGCCCTTACTCCGTGGGAGTAGGGCTTATATCCGAGACTTTTCGCTGCTGTTTCTTTTTGTTCGGGAACTTCATCAATATTTTGTTGGAAGTCGGCAAGGAGATTCGTGCTTTTTGTACGTATGAACCTGCATTTCCTTTTTCGTACTTGCACTGCTACCACTCTCTTCATTGATCCCAGTTTCCTCCTTAGCCAGACCGGAACCAAAGTCTGTTTCCAGGGTCACCACTTGGAGTTAGGGGACAGAGTCTTGATTAGTGCCGACTCACAAATCCTGGCACACCACTTCATGCACCTTTGACCACACTAGTCTTATGACTATGCGTTGATGTCAGTACGTATTCTTGATCAGTTTCAGATCTTTCCCATAAATATTTATACATTATAACATGCTGCCACATTGTAAATTCTGAAACTCCAAATGTCATCATAGATGGACATACACTATCTCGAAAAGCATATATGAGCTATTTTGGTGTAAAGTAAAGTGCAGTCTATGCCGTAGGGACCATTTCGACCAAATTATTGCCAAGACTTGCAACGCACTATCTGTACTGAGAATCTTGGCGATTGCTAACAATTAGCAACGCCTTCTTGTGCTCCTGTACCAAGGCATTGTTCTGTCATGAATAGAATATTCATTCGCTATCCTAATGATCAGTCCTACACAAACAGTGGAAATAAAACTGGAAAGAAATCAGAATGAAGCTATCCGCATTAATCTGGGATGCGCAAAGATACGCCAGGTACGTCAATAGCATGCCTTCTTGACCTCCCCACTTTTGCTAACAGAATTGAAACTTGGAGGGTTCAATCATATTTCTCTCTCACGATCGCACTTCACAGCCAATTTTTTCATTCATTTGTGTGATATATAATTGGTCCTTTGACAAGAACGTTTGATCTACGTTGGGTCGATGATGCGCCCATGGTGACTAGGCCTGCCCATCCGGTTTCAGCAAGCTGTTGATTTACTAGGGTAGCTAGCCATAGGGTATAATCATTTCTGCCGACTATTTCGGTCCGGACCTCGCCTTTTCGATCAGCTTTTTGCCGTATATTTGGGCTTTTATGATCTACGCCGAACAGTGAGTTACCACTGTTATGCCCTTTCTGACTGTGATGTCGTTCCGGATAAGGACAATTTCACGGGGATTATACGCGTGTCCTGAGACGGCGTCTTACTCGTATAAAACACCGTGTAAAGTATCGGCCTTCGCCAATGTTCGAATCCGGATAGCCTGTCGGATCTTTGCATTGTCGGTCTTTACTTTACTGTCCACTTTGAGTTTGTTCCGGAGTAGGAACATTCTCAGCCTTTTCGAGGTGCGTGTCGGTGCTTGGCAATTTGCAGTTTCTACTTTGCATTTTCCCTAGCCTTGGGAAACATCGGACTGGGGTCATGCACAAATAATGTAAAGGGTCGTTTCAATTGGAGCTAGCAATGCAACTAGATTTTGCGTTCTCCTCCATCACCCACCCCAGTTCTTTCGGGGATGTTGGTTGTGACTGGAACAGTACCTTGCCTGGTTGTCTCAGGGATGGCAGTTCCGTTACGCATCACCCGCCTCAGTTTTTTCGTGCATGTTAGATGTTAACAGTACCTTGCCCGGTTTTCCCAGGGAGGGCTGTTTCGTTAGGCACTAAAACGCAACTTTATGTTTTGCGCTCGGCCTACCTTGTGCCCAGTAAATGTATCTGCGCAAGGCCACCGATACGAAGTCATCTGCAATCTTACCTCGTACCGACACGAGGGTAGACTTTTATTCTTTACGCATCTGTCTTATTTATTCTTGCCCCACAGCTGACAATATGTGCCCCTTCTTCAGGGCGTCGAGCTTCGGCCTGTGTGGGCCCACGTTACATCACTGGATGCACCTTTCAACCTTTCATGCTCACTTGTACACTAATCTCCCCATCGGCAGGGAAACTGGTAATTGTGGCGAGACCTTTGACTTACACTTCGAGTTTGTGCATGGAGACCCTTGCTCCGGAGATGGCAATTTGTATTCGTCCCTTTACTCCGAGGGAGTAGAAATTATATCAGAGACGTTTCGCTGCTGTTTCTTATTGTTCGTGAACTTGGGTAATATTTGATTGGATATCAGTGACGAAATTCGTGCATTTTGTTCGTAAGGACCTGCATTGCTGTTTCGTACCTGCACTGCTACCACTACCAGTAGCTCTCCATCGATCCCTGTTTCCTCCTTAGCCAGACCGGAAACAAAGTCTGCTTCCAGGCACACCACATGGAGGTGGTGGACAGGGTTTTGATTAATGACGGTTCACTAATCCTGGCAGACTCCCTCATGCGCCTTTGACCCCCAATCATCTAAAAATCAACGTAAACAAGGAACATCCTCTCCATGAAGAACTCATTTGGAGAAAGAGTGTAGACTCAAGAGAGGCAGATCATGGCTGAGTTAGGTAGGACATACTCATACGAAAATATGGGATCCTTGCGCAATTGAACCAGTAGAGGAATGAATTGCTGTGCCACCTAAATTCAGACTGATTTTACAGTTATTGCATTCATTAAGAAAAACTGTGAACAAAATAATTTTTCACTAATTAACGTCGAGGTTGAGGCGCTCTTGAATGACAACATGAATGATACAGATGTAGTTATTGACACCAATGGTTCAGTCAATTACCAACAACGCTGTGCGTTGGCTTTTCAACACGCCCAGGAGAAAAAAATAATAAGAGAGACCAGTGGGGCCTACGCGACAACCACTAGTAGTTTAACAATGGTTACAGAGGTAGTGAAATGGTTGGCATCTCAACTACTCTCGTGTTTTAATACTCAGTGACTCTTTGAACATGATTCGTAAAGTTCTCCCCACATTATGTTACCAGTGCCAAACCTGGACGCTGACAACAAACGATAGAAGAAAACTATAGTCTGTCCATTAATTCGTGAGCACGTTTGAAATTGATTTTCTCGAAAACTACCTGTTGGATCTCAGTGATTTTTGCAAGCAGCCTTAGAATATCCATGACGCTAGAGAAATATTTTTTCCAAGAAAATTTGATGTAGTTTGAAATATTTCTTCTTCAGGTTATATTAAAATCAACCTCACCGGATTGTACACAATAGTAACAGATCTACGGTACACAGACGCGTTGTTCTAAAAATACATTATGGTAACATTGAAATATCGTGAGTAAACAACAATTTCACGGGAATTCCGTGCACCTAACCCAGTCGACTTTGAAAGCGGAAAGCATATGACGTTATAATTGGGATACCGTTGTATAGTTATAGGTGTATCTCGCTATTTGTATGAAGCTATTGTATCATATTTGTTGGCTTATCAAAACTGACATTGATATCACATTCATAATGAGTCTGAAGTGCACATTTATAACAATGCAGAAGGTTACAGTTTTACTATACCAACACTTCCGTAGGGAATCTAAGAGAAGTCATCTATATTGCGATATTCATAACCCTGAGAAACGAACGCAACTGGCGCTTGGTCTGAATGGAGAATCCTTTTCCCGATGGATTAAACAGGACACAAAGTGCACTAATGTCAAGCAAGGAAGGAAAAGAACAATTGACGACTTTGACATAGATGTCATAAGACAGGAGCTCTTGAAAATGTTTGCGACAAATCAACTTGTTACTCTAAATGATAGGCCAAATGGCGCCAATTTTAAGATGCAAACACGTCACCATGAACACAAAAAGAGCAATGTTCAACACAATCTTTCTCCCCACATTATGTTAGCAGTGCCAAACCTGGACGCTGACAACAAACGATAGAAGAAAACTAGTCACAACAGAGATGAAGTGTCTACCCAGAATGCTGGGTGTAACATGAAGAGACCGGTTGAGAAATGAAGACATCAGGAAAAAAGTGGGTACAACATCAGTACTAGACTTCATCAAGAAACAACAAATTAAATGGTTCGGTCACGTAAGCAGATTACCATCAGACAGTGCATCCCAAAGAGCATTACTGCTCCGATACAATGGGTACAAAGCAAAAGGCCGACCACGCAAAAGATGGACCTCAGATATAACAGAGGCGACGAAAGAGACTATCTACGAAACGCATACTAGGGCCCGTTTTAGAAATCTCTTCCTGACCTAACGCTGTGAGGCATACAGGATTCGAGAAAGAAAGAAGAAAGTATTTTGTTTGTTGATTTTCACGTTGTACTTTGTGCAAGCTATTAGCAATGAATTCATATGATGTTGTAGATAAATCTTCATAGATTAGACTTTGGTCGTATGCGAAAAGTAATTCTTTAATTTGGTTATTTAATTGATCGTAGTTTTCATTTTCTATGTCCATACGCTCTTTTCCACACTGTGTCTCTTCCACTATCCTGTCGATATATATGTTGAAGATAAGAGGTGAGTACACACAATCATGTCTTACTCCTGATTTTGTTCCAAATAAGTTTGCCATTCCATCTGTTAGTTCTTATCACACTGTGTCTCTTCCACTATCCTGTCGATATATATGATGAAGATAAGAGGTGAGTGCACACAACCATGTCTTACTCCTGATTTTGTTCCAAATAAGTTTGCCATTCCATCTGTTAGTATCTTATCACACTGTGTCTCTTCCACTATCCTGTCGATATATATGTTGAAGATAAGAGGTGAGTGCACACAACCATGTCTTACTCCTGATTTTGTTCCAAATAAGTTTGCCATTCCACCTATTAGTTCTTATCACACTGTGTCTCTTCCACTATCCTGTCGATATATATGATGAAGATAAGAGGTGAGTGCACACAATCATGTCTTACTCCTGATTTTGTTCCAAATAAGTTTGCCATTCCATCTGTTAGTTCTTCTCACACTGTGTCTCTTCCACTGTCATGTCGATATATATGATGAAGATAAGAGGTGAGTGCACACAACCATGTCTTACTCCTGATTTTGTTCCAAATA
Organism: Arion vulgaris; assembly: GCA_020796225.1. Lineage (NCBI taxonomy): Eukaryota > Metazoa > Mollusca > Gastropoda > Stylommatophora > Arionidae > Arion > Arion vulgaris. The sequence continues at coordinate 45,705,277 of CM036757.1, forward strand.
AGTTTGCCATTCCATCTGTTAGTTCTTATCACACTGTGTCTCTTCCACTATCCTGTCGTATATATGTTGAAGATAAGAGGTGAGTGCACACAACCATGTCTTACTCTGATTTTGTTCCAAATAAGTTTGCCATTCCATCTGCTAGTATCTTATCACACTGTGTCTCTTCCACTGTCATGTCGATATATATGTTGAAGATAAGAGGTGAGTGCACACAACCATGTCTTACTCCTGATTTTGTTCCAAATAAGTTTGCCATTCCATCTGTTAGTTCTTATCACACTGTGTCTCTTCCACTATCCTGTCGTATATATGTTGAAGATAAGAGGTGAGTGCACACAACCATGTCTTACTCCTGATTTTGTTCCAAATAAGTTTGCCATTCCATCTGTTAGTTCTTATCACACTGTGCCTCTTCCACTATCCTGTCGATATATATGTTGAAGATAAGAGGTGAGTGCACACAACCATGTCTTACTCCTGATTTTGTTCCAAATAAGTTTGCCATTCCATCTGTTAGTTCTTATCACACTGTGCCTCTTCCACTATCCTGTCGATATATATGTTGAAGATAAGAGGTGAGTGCACACAACCATGTCTTACTCCTGATTTTGTTCCAAATAAGTTTGCCATTCCATCTGTTAGTTCTTATCACACTGTGTCTCTTCCACTATCCTGTCGATATATATGATGAAGATAAGAGGTGAGTGCACACAACCATGTCTTACTCCTGAGTTTGTTTCAAATAAGTTTGCCATTCCATCTGTTAGTATCTTATCACACTGTGGCTATTTGTGTATATTGCATTGATATTGTCCAGCAGTTGCCCCTTGAACCCTTAGTTTTCTAATGTTTTCCATAGAATACTTTTATCTATTCTGTCAAACGCCTTTTCTTGATTGACGAATAATAAAGATAACTCTTTATTGTATTATATTGCTTTATCACTCAGTTGTCTCAGAGTGAATAGAGAGTCTGTGCATCCCACTTCTCTTCTAAATAAAAACTGTGAGGGTTTTTTTTGTGGGTCGCGATGTGTCTTATGCGATGTTCTAATATTTTTGAGTATATTTTACCAGTGTGGCTTAATAGTGAAATGACTCTTTATGTTTCGCATTCACTTTTATTGCCTTTGTTTCTCCATAACGGGACTATTACTGATTTTTGCCAGTCATCATGAACTTGTCTTTCTGTCCACGCCGCTGTGAATATTATGTTTAAATAATTTACACCTATTTCTTTGCATGCTTTAATTACTTTGTTAGGTATGTTATCGGCATCTGGTGATTTGTTGTTCGGGCTGTTCTTTATTGCCGTTTCAATTTCGTGGCTCAATATATATGGTTATGTTGCTTCGTTTTCTTCTGTTGTGTATTCTGCTACTATATTAGGGCTGTTAAGATCTTTAAAGACTTTTAAAAATGATGGCGACGTAAACAAGACGTGATAATTCCTGTGGATGTGTTTACGGTGATTTAATGTGTTCATTAAGGATGAAACTACGATAGGTTCTGCAAACCGGTAGGGCATTTAATTGTTCACAAATTTAATCTGCTCTAGATATTGTACAAGAACTAAGTAAACTGAAGAAATTTATCAAAGATCGGAACAACAACACACGTGGCGAAATAACTAGGTCACAAATAAACTCGCCCGACCGCGAAAAAGTCCGTGACTAAAACAGCTACACACGGCAGACAAACGACTTAAATCGGAACATGGAATATCTGCGGACTCGGCAATAAAGAACCAGAAATAGTGGAGTTCATGATCAAACACAAGATTAATATAATGGGAATAGCTGACTGTAGGAAAAAGGGTAATGCAACCAAAGTGACACACAACAACTACGTCATTTCGTAGAGCGCACAGAGATACAACAGAGAGCTATGCACGGAGTAGCTTCATCTTACATCCAAAATAACTAAAACACCCAGAAAATTGACTACATATCTGAGATGATAATAATGTTACAACTACATGACAAAACAAAACACTTAACACTCATTCAGATTTATGCCCCTACAAACGATGGCTACACGCAAGACGAAAAAGATGCATTCTTTGATAAAGTGTCATATCTTATCAGTCAGGCACATAGTAAAGTCGATTTACTCGTAATGGGAGACTTCAACGGGCATGTCGGCCGGAGACGAACATCATGGGAAGAATAATTAGGACCTTTTGTAGACAACAACAGAGAATGTAACGATAATGAGCAGCACCTATTCAGAACACGGACTTTTTCACTAATAGTTTTATAAACATCCTATGAGCCAGATCTAAACATGGTACAAGTGGAACAACCTCGACCAAGCTGCTCAAATAGACTTTATATTAACCCACAAAACAAGAACTTCCAACTTAAGAGACGCCAGAATAATCCCAAACACAACAGTGAATACCGAAACCACCCCGTCACTAATTGCCTCCTCAATGAAACACCATTTAGCAAAATACAAAGACGAACCGCAAGAACCAAGATTATAGATACCAGAAAAATAAATGATCCAGACATACAAAGAATAATAAATACAAAAATGGCAGAGACTATAATAGTAGAAGCATATATACCAGAAGATAACGTTGAAACAAAATGGTAAAAATTTATGAGTATTCTTTTGAAATGTCTAACAACACATTGTGGCACCACATTTAAAGGAGGAACAGAGAAAAATAGAACAGCATTGTGGAATAATGAAGTTAAAGAAGCAATACAAATTAAAAAGGAACTCTATAAGACCTGGTTAAGATCACGCTCAGAAGACGATTATGATAAATATAGACTAGCAAGGCAGACATCGGATAGAGTAATCAAGCAAGAGAGAGAAAAATCTTGGACCATGTATGGTGAAAATCTCAGTAGATTATGTCTAGAGTCCAGCAGACAATTTTATAAGGCTATAGCAAAAATGAGAATGAGGGACGAACCCTTCCAGCCATCCGAATATATAAATGATAGTCAAGGTAAACCTATACATGAAGAAGTTAAGATCAGAGAAGATGGAAGAATACTTCAAAGACCTCTTGAATATACCAGATACTGTGAATAAAACATCATTCAAACCGAGATATGCAAACATCGAAGAACCTGAAATACTAGTAAGTGAGGTAAGAGACGCGATTAAGAGAAGCCCAAAGAACAAGGCTGCAGGAATTGATGGAATAACAGCAAACTAAAGAGTGTGGAGAGATTGGAGTAACCTGGGTACATTACATCTTCCAGAAGGCATGGGAAGAAAGAACTGTCCCTTCAGATTGGCAAAAAGCTATTATAGTACCAATATAGAAGAAAAAATGGTAAAAAACAAGACTGTAGTATATATAGAGGCATCTCCTCCTAACCCATGTGGAAAAATGTTTGCAAGAGTTCTGGAGCAACGAATAAGACCAATTGTGGAGCCAACACTCAGCCAACAACAGTTTGGGTTTAGAAAAGGAAAAGGGTGCACAGATGCAATATTTGACCTAAGACAAATTAGTGAAAAGACTATAGAATACAAAAATCAAATGCATATAACCTTCATGGACCAAGAGAAGGTATTTGATAGGGTTAACAGAAACATATTATGGGATGTTCTCAAAACTACGGAATAAAAGGAACACTGCTAGACTGTGTTAGAGCCATGTATATAGGGACAGTGAGAGTGCCATACGAACAAGCGACGGACTCACAAGTTGGTTTCCAGTAACATCAGAAGTACGGCAAGGATGTGTTTTATCGCCTCTCCTCTTTATTATGTACATGGATAGTATCACCAAAATAGACGAAACATCACGAGACGTAGACCAATATAATGAACTGCTCTTTGCTGACGACCAGTGTTTATTCCATAATAATATTGAATAGTTTCAAGAACACATAAACTTACTCAACAATAGCTGCCTCAAATACAACATGAAGATCAACATTCGAAAGACAGAAGTCATGACTATAAGCAGAGAACATAAAGATATCAACATTCAAATAAATGACCAAACGTTAAAGCAGGTGACAGAATTCAAATACCTTGGAAGTATCTTCACAGCTGATAGTAGACTGGACAGAAAATCGAAACTAGAGTCCAGCAGCCAACAACATTACATACCAGCTTACCCCAATCTTGAAGCACCCAGCAATTCCAGTAGAGACTAAAAGACAGATTATGAATGCAATCTTTATACCAACACTGTGCTACCAGAGCCAAACATGGCCACTGACAAAAGAACAAGAAAGGAAAATTACCACATGCGAAATGAGATGCTTGAGGAAAGCAGTAAATAAAACAAGAAGGGACCATATAAGAAATGAGGAAATTAGAAGAACAGTCGGAACAACACTGCTATTAGATTTACCTAACTGAGCTCTTCCCCATGGTCTTTGTCCACCTGTCACAATATTACGAATACACCAGTTGCAGAAACGTACAACCTGAACATTAGAATCACCAAGAGGAATGGAGTAGACCAAAAAAGATCATGGGTTGAAGGTGATTCAGACATCTAAACACCGAATTCATATACATATCAAATAATTATCCACTTCATGTATCTGAATACAGTCGATCATAAAGTTAAACTTCACTGTATCCTCCTCGTCGGTCAATAAGCAGAGAAACAAACTTTAAGAAGATAAGTCATGCTCTTAAGTAATTTTTCTTTGTATTTTATTTGTAATTCTAAGCAACAATTTCTTCTATATTTTGAATGGTAGTTTGTAACTATACAAAATATTCTTACTAATTCTGTGACAATCTTTAAATATTTTTCCTATTTGTCTTTAACATTGAAGAAACTGCATAGATGATTCCATATCACTTACAAGTCTTTCTATGGCTACGTTTCATCAAGAATGTGATAAGCAATACCTGTATTCAAGATGAAGCACATATTATCGTTTGCAAATAATTAATAAAATGGTCATTAGTTATATTTGGGGTCTCCAATCAAGTTAAGTCGCTTCCTGTCGTCGAGTGTGTTTAGGCCGAATACAGGAATTCATGCCAAATCTATGCAGAGAAGTTGTGCTTGCAAGCTCTGCAACCCTCTGTCGCGTAGGACCTATGGAAGCTGGTGCAATGAGTTTATGGGCTGACCTTATTGTCTATTCCAAATCAACCTCAAAGAACAAATTTTTTGGACTGGCAGTGGATTTGGAGCGTCAATGTATGTCTTTATAGGGGCCTGGCCCAAAAGTTGGAACATGTCTTAAGGTCTCTCGCCGTCAGTCTATAGGACTTCCTATGAACGCATTGTTGGCCAGGGCAACATCATTCGCATTGACTCGCTGGGTCCTTCACTTCCTCAACGTACAGCAGAGAGCTCCGTGATACGATTCATCATGCACTGCCATGAAGACTCTGTGTTTACCACGAGTATTTCTGCGAGCCATGAACTAAAACCCTCTCACGCCGGAACAATAAACAAGTTAGTACACAATATATGCGTCAGAAATAGCAATATTGTACAATCGTAAACAATTACGTAAAGTATAGCAAATAATCAAAGTGTTACCATAATCATTGGTAATATCGATATAAAATAAAATCTTTACTCTATCCTTTCACGAATATTCATCACTCTATATCACGTATCAGAAATAGCAATATAGCACCAACATGAATAAGCATTATATATATCAAGGAAAAAAAGTGGTACTCTAATCACCGGTAAATTAGTATATAAAACTCGATACACTTTCCTTCCACCACTATTCACCACTCTATTTTACGTATTAGACATAGCCATATCGAGATATCATTAGTAAATATTAGGCATATCAAATAGTCAAATTATTACCACAATCACTGGTGAAATGTGTATATGAAAAGTCGTTTACCCTTCCAAATGTATGGATTTAACCCATATTTAACCTATCAGAAATAGCAATACTGCACGATCATAAATAGGAATTAGGTTTAACAATTAATCAATGTGATACTCACAGACAAGCATGATATGGCCATGAAGGAGTGTCTGCACGACCTTCCCTTAGCAAAGGCGAAATTAAGAAGAAAACTGGGTGCTCGCCAGATAAAAATTAATGAGACGACAGTTCTGTGTCACACCGGTCACCTTCCCTGTAGGATGGACAATTGACGATGGAAGCCGTTGATCGAGAAGTAGATGAAAAAATAATCAAAAGACCTGCGGGTGACTTTCACACCTGTCATCTTCCCTGTAGGAAGGACAATTTGAAAGATATGCGATCATCCATCCAATTGTAGGCGAAGAAAAAACAGTGCTAAAGCCCAACGACGATATCCCCAATGTAGATCTTCATCCGGACAGGCACATATGGGCAGGCCTGCACCAACCCAGTGTAGAGAGAATAACAAAATCAGGTGGCGACAGCTTCTGGTCCACGAATGTGTAGGTCTATTTTACCTCTGGCACCAAAGTTGTTGTATGGTGTTCGTTATTGTAGGAGATTTGGTAACGACGGTGTGATGAGAGCTACTCCTGATGACGACTCTTTATATCACGATGATTGATGATATTATCATTGTGTTTCAGTTTCAGTGTCAGTTTGGAATATCTTCATTGCACTCCGGACATGTCCATAGGTGCTCCGATATCCTTCGCAATATCTCTAACAGCGCCCAGCGACTGACCGTACCATATCTGTTGTACTGTTCTTTTCTTGCCACACCCATCTTCAAACCCAGTTCTCGCAATCTAGTAGTTGACGTGGATTGATCTAGATAAAGGTCCTCTCTGCCGTCACGCTCTATGAGGGCGTTCACGATGACAGCTCTGTCCATTGACTGGCCCAGGACAAGGCATCCAGGATTTCCAAAGCGTTGACTCGGCCTGGCAGAAGTCAGACGAAAATAAGGGTACAGCTCTCCTCCAACGCTACATACAGCAGACAGACCACAATGACAAGGCAGACATACTCATGACACACAGGGCCATAGAAGAGCTTTGCAGCGCTGTTGTGTTGGACGAAGATATGTGTATAACTGCGGAGTTCATCATGACAACACTGAAAACGCCTGGAAGCACGGCGCCAGAGCCTGATAGCATTCAATACTAGGATATTACTGAGTTATCAAAAGAAGACATCAAGAAACTGGTTAAAGAATTGAACGTTAGCATCCAGGATGGTGATATCAGGGAGGAGTGGCTTCATAGCTACCTACTACCATTGCGGAATCCCAACAACGATCACTCTCAAATAGCCGGCTGCAGAATTATTGCACTGCAAAACACGACAGGCAAGCTTCTTGAGAAAATCGTGGCACGTCAACTGTCATGGGACCTCGAAAGTCGCCATATCTTCCCACCCACTCTCCGAGGTTACATATATGGAAAGAAACATGGTGCAACGCTGCGGTCTTCGCCTATGATGTCTTCGAGGGTTTCCGTGCAGGTATTGAAACATGTGCAGCAATGGTGGACTTGGAAGACGCATACAACAGACTGCCTTATGACTACCTCATGCACCAGCTGATAAAACTCCAGGTGCATCCTCTATACATAAGATGGATTGCTGCTGCGCTGTTCAAAAGGAAGGTTGTACTGCGATGCGGGGGTTGGTTTTCTAAACCGGGGACTGTACATTCAGGATTGTCACAAGGCCCTCCTCTTTCCCCTGTTTTATTCAATATGTACACGGTGTCAATCACAGAACAACAGCTCGATGGCAGAGGTAGACCTCTGTCCTTTGCTGATGACATCCTAGTGTATAGACAAGGAGAGACAGAGATGCAGTTGCCGGTGAGATACAGAGGAACTCGACCGCATCACAGACTGGTGTGATGTCTCTGGTACACTAGTTAACCCTACCAAAGCAGCAGTGACATGGTTCTCACTCAATAAACACACTGTTAACGCATGTACGACTAGTGTGAAACTTCGCGGCATTGTTCTGCCCGTAGATAAACCGATGAAATTCTTGGGTGTGACATTTGACCGAAGCCTGTGTTTCCGGAAACACGTTGAACATGTCATTGTCAAGGCACGCAAAGGTTTAGCGGCAATGAGTCATGGTAACATCGAGCAACGACTGCTTGTCCTCCTGTATCATACACTGTCCCTCTCCACCATTAAGGGGCTTCAACTCACTAAATGACATATTTTCTTTCAAATATCGATTTTCCAAATGTGTTTTATTCTGTTAGTTTTATATCTCTAGAATTGAAATCAGTAAATAAAAATTGAATTTTTTTTTAAAATGTGAAAATGAGATTTTAAACAGCCCACTCTCTCGGAGATTTAACGTATTTTTTAAGAGGTAATATCTAGAAATACCGTTTGGTTGGTACTTAGTGATGGGGATCCCTATTCTATAAGACATATCGAATTATATATCATTGTAAAGTGCCAGTGTGAGAAAATTGTGAGAGTTCATCCAATTCTATGGAAGCTAAAGCTGCCAAGCTTGGTTTCCAGTAACATCAGGAGTACGGCAAGGATGTGTATTATCACCTCTTCTCTTTATTATATACATGGATAGTATCACCAAAATAGATGAAGTATCACTCAACGCAGACCAACAAAACTGAACTGCTCTTCGCTGACGACCAGTGTATATTCCATAATAATATTGAACAGCTTCAAGAACACATAAACTTACTCAACAATAGCTGCCTCAAATACAACATGAAGATCAATATTCAAAAGCCAGAAGTCATGACTATAAGTAGAGAACATAAAGATATCAACATAAAATAAATGACCAAACGCTAAAGCAGGTGAGAGAATTCAAATACCTTGGAAGTATCTTCACATCTGATAGTAGACTGGACAGAGATCAAACTAGAATCCAGCAAGCCAACAACATTACATACCAGCTTACCCCAATTTTGAAACACCCAGCTATTCCAGTAGTGACTAAAGACAGATTATAAATTCAATCTTTCTACCAACACTGTGCTACAGAGCCAAACATGGGCACTGACAAAAGAACAAGAAAGGAAAATTACCACATGCGAAATGAGATGCTTGGGGAAAGCAGTAAATAAAACAAGAAGAGACCATATAAGAAATGAGGAAATTAGAAGAACAGTCGGAACAACACCTGCTATTAGATTTATTGAAAAACAGAGACTCAAATGGTTTGGCCACTTGGTCAGAATAAACCCGAATACACCAGTTGAAAGAGCGTACAACCTGAAAATGGAATCATCAAGAGGAAGGTGCAGACCAAGAAAAAGATGGGTTGATGTACAGACATCTTAAAACTCCACAATACCACACCATATCAAACGACCGAGCGTGCATTATCTCGGAAACCGATCATCAGTTAAACCTGCTACGCCTAGCGGAAAAAAAGCAGAGAAGGACAAAAGAAAGAAGAGTGAGAAAGAGACAATTTATTTATTACCAGTTGCTCTGTGATGGAGATTTCAAATCTTTTGTACAGACAAATACATCTTTCAACAATGATATTCAAATTGTCAAAGTAGATTTTATCAATCGCATAGCTAAAAACGTTATCTCATTAGTCTACGTCAATATTTGCCTATATTAAAAATAGTAGTTCTCCCATTCTCCACATCAAAGAGCATGAGATATCTCAGAAGGAAGGAGGCACATATATTACAGGTGGATTTAACATATAACCATATGGGACGGATGTTCTGTCAATCATATAAGCGATGTATGTGGAAATTCTTAGATAAGTTAAAGATCTTTTCATATTTCACCAAAAATATTTTTAAATTGCAGTTTTCTCACAATTGTGATTTTTACTAATTTAGGAAGTGTTCAGTAGGTTAATTTCAGTAACCATTCAAGATATCAATATAAAATGTGGCATACATATAGATCTATCAATACTGACGGCAGTCAGATATAGAAATACAAGTTTTGAGAAATATATTTTTAAACACAATATTTTTAGTAACCATAGGTTCCTATTTTTTGGTAAAAAATTTTATATGTCTTATTTGTTTCACTTCTATCTACTTGTTACCCGTCCCAGAACAATTTAAAGTTGCTAGCTGCCTAGAACTATGGCTTATGCAAGTATTAAAATTTAAAGAAAAGAATAATATGAACTAATTGTGAGTACTTACTTACTTTACGGTATTGTTTATAATCCAACATGGCCCTCATTTCCATGGCAACCCGACACGTAATTAATTTAAAAGTTATATAATATTTCATACCAAACCGTCCCTAGTACTACCTGATAAACAATATTTCACTTGACTGAGAAATAAGGAAGTTAGCAACCGTTTGTCCTGTTTCCCCTTAAATATGCAATGACCATCCTCAATGTCAGCAAAACGCAAATTGAAAGACTGAAGAGAATACAGAACGAAGCTATGCGCATCATCCTCGGTTGCACAAGGGATAAACCCTGTGTGGCGATGAGGTTTCTCCTAGATTTTCCGACCATGGAGCATAGACTCAAGATAGCTAAAGCGCGTGCCTATCTCAAAATAAGTGCCAAAAAGAATCACCCATTGCATAAACCAATGCTCAGCACCAGTGGTGGAAATCGGTTAAAGCGGGGCAAGTCATGGGTTGGCCTTGCCGCAGATACTTTTCAGCTGGTATGCGGGCTCAACAATATTGACTATGGGAATGAATGGATACCGATGCCTCCAATATACTTGAACACCTTTTCAACCATAATTAAATTTGACAAAGGTTGCAGAGAGGGAAATCCCGCGGCGTTGAATGCAGACGTCAATGCTAACATCGATGAAAACTGCAATGCAGACGACGTTGTGATTTACACGGATGGATCGGTGGTTCGCCAAGAAAAGTCTGCATTGGCCTTCTCTGCAAGCTCATGTGGCAGAATGGTCAAGGAAGCCAGTGGTGCATTTAATACGACAACAAGCAGCATGACAATGGAGGTATTGGTGGTGACCAATGCACTACTCTGGCTAGAGCGTCTCCATTTGTTGTCACTACGTCGCTAAGCAGTACTATATAACTAATCTACGTAGAACTAGTATTGTTCTTGTGCTGCTTTTCTGTTCGTAGTGCGCAGCTTTGGTGTGCAAGTCCTACAGTCTCTACCTACCTCACCTACCTCTGTTACCTGCTTCCTTGGAGTGGGAGAACGGTTGTACATGATCCGTGTACATATGTATATCTGTATAGATAAGAATGATTAAATTGGTCTCATCAAAGAAAAAAACGCGAAGATGAAGAAGAGGAGTCTGATATTTCTTGAAACTCTCAGCAAAGTTCGTTTCATGGTTTCACTTGGGTTTTCTTTATTTCTTGAACCCGTTGCATTCAACTGCAATGTCAGCTTTGATATTATTTGATCATTTCTTCTCAAGGTAAGCCCAACATATCTCCATCTTCTCTTTCTTATTTCTATGTCACTAGTGGCTGCCAAGTCATTTCTATGATTTCATCACTGTTCATGAATTCGTCAAATTTTACGACCATTATTTTGTCGCAGACATCTATTTTAAAATGCATTCAACTTGCGATATATATCTTTAGTCATGTTTTCCAACTCTCTCTGATATTGATAGAACATTGGAATTGAAAATTCGTAATTTAGTTTTAAAACTATATAACTTGCAGTTTCATATTTTATTTTGACTTTTAAAAGCTGATGGTGCTTTGACAATTCGTGAATAATTTATTATTTAACATTTTCTGTGCAAACCACAATTGATATCCAAAAAAATGAACAGCTCTGGTATTTTATCATTTTGTATTCTAGTGTTTTATTTGCATTAGTTGCCATATGTGTCCTGGTTATATTTGTCTTTTCTTGGCTTACCTACAGTAAAATGTGTGTGTTATATTTGATAAATTATGATAAATTATTAGTATATCCTAATGTAGGCATTCAGTCACACAACACAAACATATACACTATCAATAAAACACATAACTTTAATCAATAGTTGTTTATCAAGATAATAATAAGTGAGAACCAAGATAGTTTTAGCATTTATTGAATTCTTGAATTTGTAACATATTTCTACTACAATATACACCATAACATACACCGCTAGCCTTTGACTGTCCCCAGCCAAAACCCACAAGGCAGTGGGTTGATATTTTCTTTCAGGGCAGCGACCCTTAAACGGCCTGCCCTTCCGGGCTCATCAGCACCATCTACCCAACAAAACCGGTCGTTTTAATGAACACCTTGGTTTGTCGCCCGTTCAGGTTTGTTTAATGGTTTGTTCCGCTAGCCTTTGATTGTCTCCAATCAACCTACAAGACATCAGTAGTTGCCTGCCAGCGGAAACGCGCACTGGCTTTACCTCTGCTGGGCTTTCCAGTTGTTCTGCACATTTGGGTGGGATACACACCTCGAAACGCTTCCGCTGCCGTGCTTGCCTCGCTTGCACTGGTTAGCCTCTGCTGGGCATTCCAGTTGTTCTGCTCATTTGGATGGAACGTTAACCCTCTTGCCTGCCATGCTCGCTACTGCAGTGTTCTGCTACGCTTTCCGCGCTTACCGTGCCGGCCTGCCCCCTCGATGGAGTCCACTATCGTGTTCTCTCTGCCCTGGTGCCTACCTCACCATTTCCGTCAATTCCTACTGGGTTTTCCGACTTCGAGGGTGCAAAACCGAGTTCGCCCCTTGATTACCGCATACAACTCGACTCGACTGCCAGCATACTCATCGGCTCTAGAGTAGTGCCTCAAAAGAGAGCATGCTTGGGCCCCGAATTTCGCCACACGCGGGTCAACGTCCCTTCGATGGTTTTGATTCGTGCACCCATTTCTGTGATGGGGCTAGACTTTGACCTGTGTGGACTAACGTGCGGCCCAACTCATCCTACAGTATCCTCATCGGCTCAAGAGAGTACATCAAAAGAGAGAATGCGCTGGCTCAGAATTACGCCACGCGAGGTTCCACATGTATCGTTCTAGCTTTTCCCATCGGCGGGGAAAGGCGAGCATTAATAGTCACTCTGGGAGTTTGCTCGTCTGTGTTGCGAGCGGATCTCATCAAGCATGACTACCTTTGCTAGGAAAAATTAGGGAGGGGCAGAAAACCCCTATTTCCCAGTTTTCGGTGTTCCCCAAACCCGGGAAGGATTACGTTTCCCAAGCCCGGGGCCAAAAAACGAAAATCTAAAATTTCTGGATCAGAAAAAACAACAAAAAAAAATAGGGTGTCTTGGGGACCTGGGGTTGGTATTCGGTTTTAAAAAACCCGACTTTCCCGGAGCTCGAATCCCCTCCCAACATTTTGGGTTTTTGCAAATTGTGTCGCGTGGTTTTTTAAAAGGACGAGGGCATCCCCCGTTCAGAAAGCAGTGGTGAACAAATGAACGTAATAATGCCTGAAAATTACAAACAGCTGGGGATGATTTGCAAAAGCCCCTTTAAAGGATATAAAATTCTTTTAATAAACCTAGAATCATCTTTGATTATTAAAACTGGTATTGGCGATTAAGTTTGGGTTAGAAAAAAAATATGAATGTCTAAGGCAGTGTCGGCTCGTTTCATTTTTTTTGGGGGGGGGCCCTGCAAAAATCGTAGTTTTTGGTATTTCCCTGTGAAATCTGATTTCGGGAAGAATATTTTTAATTTCAAATCAGACGTCTTGCTTTTCTGATGGAAACCGGCACATGAAAAAGCTGCTTGCAGGCAAAAATGATATTTCTTACAGATCTGCCCAGCTCAAAAGTTCTAAAGGGCCCAAAACCCCCTGACAGTATTTTTAAAAAACCAAAAAGAAACTTTCTCAGTTTTTAGAAAGGCGAAATTATTCAGGGGAATTCCTTTCTCCTGTGGCATTCGGGAACAATAAAAGGTCGGTTCCTCTTCTTCCTTGCTTTTCGTTCTTTGAAATTTTTTTAATCATCTTTGTGATTTTTCCCCTTTGCTTTTTTAATCCCTTTTGCATATTGGTTTGGGGTAGGCACCTAAATGCATAACTTCTACCTTTTAGGAAAATGCATCAATTTTCAAACCCCCTTAGTTGCCTCTTACGACATGTGGAAAGGTAACAGGGGATTTATTTTTTGCCCCCAAAATTTTGGGGCCCCTGGTAACCACTGGGGGGTGCCGATGTCTGGGGGGGGCAGTGCCAGGTTTTTGCCCCCCTGTTTTTCAAAAGTAGAAAAATTCCCATACAGAAAAATCTGCAGTAGACGGGAAGCCCAAACACTGGATATTTTTAGGGAAAAAAGATTTGAACCGGGCCCCCAAGACAGCCCAAAGGTCTTATATTTCCCCCTCGTCCGGCCCGCGGGCTCCAACCCCTTATAAAAACTAGGAATAAGAAAAACAGCTCTTTTGATGTCAGCAGACTAAAAAAACCCCGGAGCATACCCTGAAAGACTGTCCTCCCCTGGGTGGTTGAAAATAAACATGGGCCACACCCAGTCGACCTGAAAACTAATTTTTGGGGGTTTGGCATAGGGAAGCTGACTGCCCGGTTGTGGTCCACGTAAATTAAAAACACGCCCAGAGATCGCTGAAAAAAGTATTTCTAGAAATTTATCTTTGCAGGTTGCCCCTTTCCCAGGAAAGAACAAATGCTTCGGTTCTGCAACGGCTTGATACTAATAAAGGTTGGCTATTAGGAAAAAAAAAACCAAGGACTTAAATTTTCGGACACATGAACGAAAGGACGCCTAGAAAGTTTTTTTAAATCTCGGGGAAAAAAAAAAACCTATCTCCCCTTTTCACAACAAAAAAAAATCAATACAGGCTTATCAACAGCCCTAAAGCGTCATATAAATTTGATGTTTTTAAAATTTTATAGTCTAAAAGTAAAGCATGCTGAAAAAAACCCGATTTTTCATTTTTAATTGGTGAAAAACTGAATTTTTACTTTTTTTTTTGTTAATAAGGCAATTTGGTGGTTGTTTTCTTGGATTATCTTGTACATCTTGTGTATTGTCATTTTTTTTTTGTATTGTGTAAATCTCTAATTTTTTGAAACTTTGTTATTGTTAAAAATTTTTTTACGTTTTTCCCTTTCCAACTAAACTCAGTTGACAATCACTTTTATAACTAATAACTGAACGAAAAAAAATTCCCTTTATCAATGGGTATTTTAAAAGGGAAAATTTCCCAAAATTAACCCTTATTCTGTGAGGGTTTTTGTTATTTAATCCATTACTTTCTATAATTTTTATATATTTTTTTTTTTTAAAAGGGGGGACTCAATCGATTTAAAAGACTTTTGAGCTAAAGTCTTCCTTTATCGGGAAGTAGTTTGGCGGGTAAGTGAATATATTTTTCGACAAAATGAAAAGGGAAAAATTTTTTAGGCAATCATTGCAATGGCGATCAAGGTCAAAAGGTCGCAATTTTACATCTTTGGGAACAAAAACTATTTTGGGAAAAAATTCCCCAAATGTTGTATTAAAAGGCAAATTATAGTTAATTTATAAGGGGTTTTCAATAAAAAATATTTATAAATAACGGGATTTTTAATTTTTCCCTTTTATAATATTTATATTTTGGTTATATTTAAACCCCAAAAAAGCTAATCAGTGTCAGTTAAACGTATTAATTAAAAATATAATTTCTAAAATAATAAAACACATTAATTCAGGGGGTTTTGGGTGGATCGGTTCTTCTGGCCCCTAACAAAGAACATATAGTTGGGGGAAAAACGATTATGAATTTAAAATTTCAGACTTTTTGATTTTTTGGGGGTTTATATCAACTTTAAAAACAAATCAGTATCCGTTGTTAATTATGAACAAATAATTCTAAAATAATGGGTACGGGTTCTCAATTTTTTGGTGTGGCCGGTCTCCCCCGACCATAATGACGGGGCCGCCCTGGTTGGGGATTATAGAATCTTTTTCAGTGAAGGACAATAAAGGTTCTCAACATTAACATTTTTTTTTCCCAAACCCTTTACACACACTTTGGGCTTAAAAAAGTGTTCCCTAAAAACTCATATTTATCTATAAACACATGTTTGTGATTTTAATTCCCCTTCACTTGTGGAAGATTTAAACATTAAGCTTTTTAAACCCTAAATATATGGTTTATGATTATCATGCTTCAATAAAAACAATACCCCCATTTTCATCACCTTAAACTTGCCCCTGTGGAAACAAGCTTCCTTAAAACAACCAAATTCCTTCTGGTTCCCCAGACCAATTTATCGCCCTGCCCCCAGTATTTCTAAACCCATTTTGCATCGAAAATTATCGTTTGGTGGCTGACCAGGTAAATCGGTTATCTTATCAGACTCTTTAAATCCCAAAAATGTTTTAATCTGGAAATCGCATTAAAAAGGGGGGATGGCATTCAAAAATCACATCCCCAAAGAAAAAAACCCGACTGTACCCTTAGGACATGCTAAAATCGGGGTAACAACCCCAAACTTCTTTTCTTCAAACAATGCCCCCGACTAAAGCTTTCCCTAATTATGGACAAAATTGATATCATCAATGCGGTACGCTCTCAATTATTGACATAGGCGGGGTTTCAGACACTGGTACGCTTTCCCCAAAGAATAATAAAGGTCGGTGGAAATGGACTTTGGGATTTTTGTGGCAGCGGAGGACGACAGGGGTGGGGAATGCCCAATGTGCCATGACGTGACCCATAACATCATTTTATCCATTTTCTCCGAAATTTTCTCTTTCCTTGTCTCCCCGTATCTTTCACTCCAAAAAAATCTTTCCCCGTATTATTTCTCTCCCTTGTCTCCCCAGTATCATTCCTCCAAAATAATCTTTCCTAAGTATTTCTCTTTCCTTGTCTCTTAAGTATCTGTCCTCCAGAATAATCTTCTCCAACCCTTGACGTCGTTTTATTTCCCAAATTGTTTTTCTCTTCTACAAAATCATGTCTTTTTTATATTCATTTTATTCATTCTCTTTAAACCAATCTTTCTTTTTATATGTAAATTTTTTATTCTCTTCTAAAAGGCTAATTATGTCTTTTTATATGTCAAATTTTTTCATTCTCTTCAAAATTTAATTTGTTTTTAAATTTTTCATTCTCTTCAAAAAAAAATCAAATCGTTTTATTTTAAAATTGTTTCATTCTTTTTTTAAAGGTTAAAATAATTTTTTATTTTCCCAAATTTTTCCCATTCTCTTCTCAAGCAAATCATTCTTTTTTATATATCTTTGTTTCTTTTTTAAAAGGGTTAAGTATTTTTTTATATGTAAAATTGTTTCATTTCTTTTTCCCTTTGGATTAGTTTTATATGTCAAATTGTTTCTTTTCTTTTTAAAAACAACCCGGTCGTTTTATATGTCAAATTTTTTCCATTCTCTTCTTAAAAGGTTAATATGCTTTTTATATGCCCAGAATTGTTTCATTTTTTCCTGAAACAATCAAATCTTTTATATGTCAAATTTTTTTTCATTCTCTTCTTAAAAAGGTTAGTATGTCGTTTTATATGTAAATTTTTTCCCATTCTTTTTAAAAAAACAATCAAAATCTTTTTTAATTTTCCCAAATTTTTTCTTTCCCTTTTCTTAAAGGGTTTTATTGTTTTGTTTATGTAAAAAATTTTAAAAATTCTCTTTAAAACAATCAAATCGTTTATATTAAATTGTTTTATTCTTTCTTAAAGGGTTAATGTTTGTTTTATATATCAGAATTTTTTCTTTTCTCTTCTAAAAAACTATCATGTCGTTTTATATATCAAATTGTTTCATTCTCTTCAAAAAGCTTTCATGTCTTTTTATATATAAAAATTATTTATTCTCTTCTAAAAGCTATCATTCTTTTTATATATCAAATTTTTTTAAACTCTTCAAAAATACCCATGTCTTTTTTATTTTCAAATTTTATTTCATACTCTTCAAAAATTTCTTCTTTTTTATCCTCTTTTTTTCCCAATTTTAATTTTTAAATTTTCAAATTATTCTTTTTGAAATTCATTTATTTTGATTACTTTTTTTTTAAATTTGTATTCTAAAAATTACTAATTCTTCATCTGTTTTATCAATAATAGATGCCTCATAGTTATACGTTTTTTAGGGGGGAATATAAATGTTAAACTTAAAAGTTTTTTTTTTATATTAAAAATTTTCCCCTTCTAAACATTAATAAATAAACAAATTCTATTTTAAATATTTTTTGTTTTAAAAACCCACAACTTTAGTACAATTGGAACAGACAAAAAAAAATAAAATAAACCAAATAAAAAGTGTCTATGTGAAAAAATAACGTAAAAATGAGTTAGTGTTTATCTGATGTGAAAACCTTCAGTCGGTACCATCTCGGGGGTTTAACCCGCCCTGGCCCAAAATCTAAACCTTTTTGACCCCAACCTATACCTTCCCCTGGTTTGGAAAAATCTGGAAATTCCACATTTATTGCAAAAGGGAAAAAGGGGCGGTAGTGAGTGGGATTAAAGTCTTGGTAGTATTCTTTTGGGGGTTGTTTACTTTTTGGGGAAACACCCTCAAGTAATCTGGCCCATTGTTTAAAAAAATTTGACAATTGATTTAACTGTAACAACTCAACGACTTTTCCCCTCCGGGTTTTTAATGTCTTCTATTTGACTAAAATGCCCCCATTCTTATTTTTCCCACAAATAACAGTTCAATATCATTGAATATATTTTTCCATATCCATTTTTTGTCACTCACTTATTTAAAAATTCATAAAACATATCTTACATTAAATTTCCCCTATTGTCTCATAATTTAAAGTTAAAATATTTGAATATATAGGGGGCTACATTCTTTTCTCTCACTCACTAACATTAAATGTCATAGAATATAGAACGTAAATTCTTTTCCCCCTTTTCACTAACAGTTAAATTTAGAATATATATCAGACGTAAATTTCTTTTCTCTCCTCACTAACAGTTAAATGCCCATAGAATATATAAGGCTCACATTGTTTTCTCCATACTAAAATTAAATTCATGAATATATAGGAAAAAAACATTCTTTTTCTCCCCACTCCCCTAAAAAAGAAAAATTCATAGAATTATATCAAAAGTAAATTCTTTTTCTCTCCTCACTAACAAAAAAATTCATGAATATAATAGTTTTTAAATTTTTTTCTCTCACTCACTAAATTAAAATGTCATAAATATATACGATTTTTCCTTTCTTTTCTCTCACTCCCCTAACTTAAATTCTAAAATATATACCCAGACTAAATTCGTTTTCCTCACTAACATTAAATGTCATAAATATATGACGAACTTGCCAAATTTTTCTCCTCACTAAAAATTTAAATGTCATAAAATATATATCAGACCCCCCAACCCCATTCGTTTCTCTCACTCCCCTAACATTTAAAATGTCTTAGAATATATATCAGACTCACATTTCCTTCTATCTTTAAACAGTTAAATTTAGAATATTATCAACGTCACATTCGTGTTCCCCTTCACTAACAGTTAAATGTCATAAAAATATATCTAAATGTATAAACTGTTTTTTTTATTTTTGAGGGTTTTTATCTTTTCATTACTTTTGGGGGAATGTTGGTCAGTTTCATTTCGTTTTGTCCCCCCTCGGGGCCCATGATTAAGGGCGTGGTTGCCCCATTTTTTGATAGTTTTTTATTCCCCAACCTGGAAAAAATGGATACTTTTTTTGGGCCCCGGTCCCTATCATTCCTATATATGAGTTCAGCTGATGTTTGAAAATAATAAAAAAAATAGACCCATTAAAGTGGTAAGAAAAAAGTAAAACAAATATAGAAACCCTTGAAAAATTGAAAAATTGGGATTGTTCTACCCCCAAACATTCTTTTTAAAAAGAAATGGCTAAAAAACTGAAAAAAAACAGTTTTAAGTCACAAACCCGTTAAATTTAACTAAGTCAACTTATCCAAAAATGTTGAAATCTGTGTATGTGGAAACCTTTAAAAAAATCGGTTATTAAAAAAGATAATTAAATAATGGTTAGGCTTTTCCAACAATTATCGGGGAAAACTCACATATATCTTTAAAAAAATTTTTGGGTTTAAAGGTTTGGGAAGTGTCGCTATCTATCTTTTTTTTTTAAATTTGAATAAATACATTTGTTTTGCTTTAATCATCCCCCCAAAAAAATAG
Source organism: Arion vulgaris (assembly GCA_020796225.1). Taxonomy (NCBI): domain Eukaryota; kingdom Metazoa; phylum Mollusca; class Gastropoda; order Stylommatophora; family Arionidae; genus Arion; species Arion vulgaris. Next base: position 45,725,159 of record CM036757.1, read on the forward strand.
TTTTTTCCCGGGAGAAAAGCTGCCACCCCTAATTTCTTCTAATGTCTCTTTTTTTCATATTTCGGGATAAAAATCTCCCAAATTTTTTAGTCTTTGGTCAAATCATCAAAAACATCCTGGATCATCCTTTTTGGAATATTTTTTTCTTCTCTTGCATAATTTGCCTCCTTCTTTGATCGTCTTAACCCTTTGTGTCTTTCTGTTTCAATATATTGGGTTTCTATTCGTTTTTCATCAGCCCTTTTTTAATTTTTTTTTTCCCTTTTTTATATAAATATTTTTGTTTCTTCCTTGTCCAGGGTAAAAAAGGTTTATTTTTGGGGTTGTTCAAAAAAGCACCCTAGTCATAAATAGAAATTTCCCAGTCGTTTGCATCCCCGTCTTTTTCTTTTTAAAACCCAGTTCTGACAAAACATTCTCGTTTTGTTCATCGCCCCTTCCCCCCTTTCAATTAAAAATTCCTCTGATATACTACGTCATAACTAAAACCTTTCCCAAATTTCCATACATATATCCAATTGGCTCCATGAAAGGCTGTTTTTAAGTTGAACCCCTGTAATATTTTCAAATTTTTATAAATTTCCTTCCTTATTTAATCACCATAATACCTTTTTTAAATATTTTCTATTTTTTTTGTTAGACGGGGGAATTGGGAAACCCCGGTTTAGACAATGAAAAAAAAAGAATATTGAAAGAAAAAATTGGGGTTTTGGGTTTTGGGGCAATGCGAAACAAAAAAATATTGTTAAAAAAAAATTTGGGGTTACTTGGTTAACAATACAAAAACAAAAAAATATTGTTGAAGAAAAATTGGGTTACGGTTTTGAACAATCGAAAAAAAGAATATTGTTAAAGAAAATTGGGTTCTTAGTTAACAATGCGAAAAAAAAAGAATTTTAGAAGAAAAATTTGGGTTACTTGGTTTAGACAATCCGAGGATAAAAAGGCGCATTTTTCCGTGGTAAAATGGGGCCAGGGTTAGCAAAGGGGCACATTAATGGGCCCTACCCCCCAACCCCCACGTTTTAAACCCTGAAAACAGACTAAGGTTTTTGGCGATTTGGGGGCGGGGGCAAGGATCGGGGAAGCTACTCTTTGGAAGTATTGAAAAGGTAGTCAGGGCGGTGAGACCCGCTCCCCAACACAAGAGCAAACTCCCGGGTGACTGTAATGCCCCTTTTTTTCCGCCGATGGGAAAAGCTAGAAGGGAACATGGGAACCCCCTTTTTGGCCCGGAATTCCCCCAGCGCATTCTCTTTGATGTCTCTCTTGGGGCCATGAGGTCTGTAGGAGGGGGTTGGGGCCCGGCAATTACACAAATTAAAAAAGTCAATTTTAATCACAGAAATGGTGCACGAAAAAACCCCCCCAAAGTTGACCCGGGGCAAAATTGGGGGCCCAAGCATTCTTTTTTTAAAGGCCCCCTCCGAGCCGATGGGGTATGATGGCGGTGGGGTGGGTTGTATGGGGAAATAAAGGGCGAACTGGGGCACCCCCCCAAAAAAAGAAAGGGGGGAATTGACGGACATGGTGGAAGGTAGGCACCAGGGCAAAAGGGGAACACGATAGTGGACTCCATCGGGGGCGGCCGGCACGGAAAAAGCGGGCGCGGCAGAACCCTGCAGGGACCCCGGGGGGGGGCCCAAGGGGGAACTTCCCCACCCAAAAGGGGCAGAACAACTGGAATGCCCAGCAGGGCTAACCATCCCGGCGGGGGCAAGCCCCGGCAGCAAGGCGTTCGGGGGTTTTACCCCCCCAAGGGGCGATTTTTGATTAAAGGGGAAAACCGGTGCGCTTTTCCCCCGGGGGCGGCTACTTAGGGATGTTTTGGGTTTTTTGGAACAACCCCAAAGGCTAGCAAAACAAACCATTAAAAACCTGAACGGGCGACAAACGGGTGTTCATTAAAACGCCCGGGTTTTTGTTGGGTAGATTTGCTAAAGAGGGGGGAAGGGGGCAGGCCTTTTGGTCGCTCCCCTAAAAGAAAAATATCAACCCATGTTGGGGTTTGGTGGGGGACAGTAAAAATTTAGCGGTGTATGTTAGGGTTTTGTATTTTTAAGAAGAAAAATATTAAAATTCAAAAATTCAAAAAATGCAAAAAAAACTATCTTGGTTTATTATTTTATCTTGAAAAACCCTTTTATTGATTAAAAGTTATTTGTTTTATTGAAAATTTGTATTTTGTTTTTGTGTGACTGAATCACAAGGATATATAAAAATTTATCAAAATTTATCAAAATAATTTTACAAAATTTTGCTGTGGGTAAGCTAAGAAAGAACAAATTAACCAGGACACATATAAACTAATCAAAAAAAACATTTTAGAATACAAAATGATAAAATACCGGGAGCTGTTCTTTTTTTGGAATATAAATTGGGGTTTTTGCACAAAGTTTAAAAAAATAAATTTTTCGAATTGAAAAACTCATCAGCTTTAAAAGTAAAAATAAAATAAAAAACCTGAAAGGTTATAGGGTTTTAAAAACAAAATTCAATTTTAAATTTCCCAATTTTTATCAATATCAAAAGAGATTGGAAAACTTTTTAAAAACTATATATCATAAGTTGAATGCATTTTAAAATAGATGTCTGCAAAAAAATTAGTCGAAAATTTTGACGAATTGGAAAAGTATGACATCAGAAAATGACAATAATAAACATAAAAAAAAGAAAGAAAATGGAAAAATATGTTATTCCTTGAAAGAAATGATCAAGAATATCAAAGCTGACATTGCAGTTGAACCCCAACGGGTTTTAAAGGAAAAGAAAACTCAAGTAAAAACCAGAGCAACTTTGCTGAGTTTTAAAAATATCCCCCTCTTCTTCATCTTAGCTTTTTTCTTTGGGGGTAAAATTTAATCATTCTTATCTATACAGATATCAAGGGCCTGGATCATGTAAAAGGGGTTCCCCCCACTAAAGGAAACGGGAAACCCCAGACTAACCAGGTTTTTGGGGGGTAGAAAAGGGTGGTGGGCCCGTGGACTTACTTAAAGCGCGCCTACGAACAGGCGCAAAAAAATCTGCCCACTTTAATTCTTTATACCTTGATTAACAACAAAATGGAAAATTCGGGAAATTAATTTTGGTTTTCCCCAAATACCCTTTTGTCTGCTGCTTGTTGTCGTTTAAAGACGGGTTTCCCTTGACCATTCTCCCAAATGAGTTTGGGAAGGGCCCCATGGGGAACTTTTTTTGACGAACTACCGATCCATCCGTGAAAATAAAACGTCGTCTGCATTGCATTTTCATCGATTTTGGCCCGGGTCCTTTCCCAAACACCGCGGGCCCCTCTCTCAACCTTTGTAAAATTTAATTATGGTTAAAAATTGCCAGTATATTGGGCTGGGTATCCATTTTTTCCCATAGTCAATATTTTTGACCCCCAATACCAGCTAAAAAGTATCTCGGCCAAGGCCCCATGATTTCCCCGTTTTAACAAAATTTCCCCTGGTCGGGAGCTTTGGGTTTTTATCAATGGGGGGTTTTTTGGCATTTTTTGGGATGGCGGGCCCCTCAAATATCTTGATCTATTCATTGGCCCCGGAAAAAACCCGGGGAGAAACCTCTTTCGCCCCCGGGGTTTACCCCTTGTGCAAAAAAAGGATGATGCGCATTAGCCGTTCTTTATTCTCTTCAGTCTTTAATTTTGCGTTTTCCCTGACTTGAGGATGGTCATTGCATTTTTAAAGGGGGAAACAGGACAATCGGTTTTTTTTAACCCTTCCTTTATTTTTTAAGTAAATATTTTTTTATCGGGTAATTACTAGGGAGGGTTTGGAAGAAATATTTATAACAAATTTAATTACTTGTCGGGTTTGCCCATGGAAATAGGGGCCATTTGGATTTAAACAATCCCAAAAAAGTAGTAAGTACTCACACCAGTTCATATTATTATTTCTTTAAATTTTAATACTTCAAAAACCATGATTCTAGACCCAAAACCCTTTAGTTGTTCTGGGACGGGTAAAAAGATAAAAATGGAAACAAATAAGACATATAAAATTTTTTTAAAAATAAAAACCAAAGTTTTAAAAATATTGTGTTTAAATATATTTCCCAAAAACCCTTTATTTCTATATCGACTGCCGTCAGTATTGATAAATCTATATTTATCCCATTTTTATATTGATATTTTTAATGGTTACTAAAAATTAACCTACTAACATTTCCCTAAATTGAAAAAATCACAATTGTGAAAACTGCAATTTAAAAATATTTTTGGTGAAATATGAAAAAATTTTTAATTTTTCTAAAAATTTTCCCAAACATCATCCAAGTTGACAAAAACCCCCCGTCCCATAGGTTATATTTAAAAATCCCCTTAATATTTTTTCCCCCTTTCCCTTTGAGATATCTCTTTCTTTGATGTAAAATAGAACTCTTTTTTTTTAAATAGGCAAAAAATTGACGAAATTTTTAATAAAGGTAACTTTTTTTGGCTTTTCGTTGATAAAATCTTTTTTGAAAATTTGAATATCTTTTGTTAAAAGATGTATTTGTCTGTCCCAAAGTTTAAAAATCTCCATCACAGGAAAACTGGTAATAAATTTGTCTTTTTCCCCCTTCTTTTTTTTGTCCTTTTTGCTTTTTATAGGGTAGGTTAACGTTTGGGGTTTTCCCGGGGATAATGCCCCTGGTCGTTTTATGGTGTGGTTTTGGGGGGGTTTTTAAGATGTCTGTAACACCAACCCATCTTTTTTTGGGTTGCACCTTCTTTGATTTCCTTTTTGGGGGTTTTACGCTTTTCCTTGGTGTTTTCCCGGGGTTCATTCTGACCAATTTTAAAAAAAAATTTAGTCTCTGTTTTTTAAAAAAATCAATGTTTTTCCCAAACTGTTCTTCTTTTTTCCTCTTTTCTTATATGTTTTTTGTTTATTTTCTTTCTAAAGCATCTCATTTTGTGGAAATTTTTCCCTTTTGTTTTTTTGCCCCTTCCCATTTTTGGGCCCTCTGGTCTTTAGTGTTGGTAAAAGATTAAATTTTATAATTTTCCCTTTAGTCCCTTTTCTGGAATAGCGGGGTTTTTTTAAAATTGGGGAAGTTTTAAATTAAATGTTTTTGGGTTGCTGGATTCTGTTTCAATCTCTTGCCCTTCTACTATCAGATGTAAAAAAATACTTCGGGTTTGTTCTCTCTTTTTGCGTTTGGTCTTTTATTTTATGTTGATATCTTTATTTTCTCATAATTCATGACTTCGGCTTGAAAGTCTTCATTTTTTTGGGGAAATTTTGTTGAGAAAGTTTATGTTTCTTAAGGCTGTTCAATATTTTTAATAATACACTGGTGTCAGCAAAAAGCAGTTCAGTTTTTGGTCTGCGTTGGTGATCTTCTCTTTTTGGTTTTCTACCCATGTATAAATAAAGAAGAGGTGATAAACCCATCCTTCCCCGGCCCCCTATTTCCCCGGGGAAAAAAAGCTTGGCGGCTTTGCTTAAAGGTGGATGAACTTTTAAAATTTTTTCTCTTTTTGTGGGGCCTCCATTCGATATGTTTTATAAAAAGGGGGAAACCCCATCCCCAAATACCAAAAAGGGTTTTTTAGAAAACCTCTTAAAAAATTTAAATCTCCAAAGGGGGCTGTTTAAAATCTCTTTTTCACTTTTTAAAAAAAAAATTCAATTTTTTTTTATGTTTTCCCAATTCTAGAGATATAAAACTAACGGAAAAAAAACACTTTTGGGAAAATGGGTTTTTGAAAGAAAATTTTGTCATTTAGTGAGTTAAGCCCTTAATGGGTGGGGGGACGGTGTTGATACAGGAGAAACAGTCGTTGCTCATTTTTCCCCGGGCTTTCTACCCCTAAACCTTTGGGCCGAAAAGCATTTCAACTTTGCCGGAAACACAGGCTTCAGTGTCCACCCAAAATTTTCATTTTTATTTTTCAGGCAGAACAATCCCAAAGTTTCACCCCCCTAGTCTTCATGCCGTTAACGGTGTTTTTTTTGGTGAAACCATTCACTGCCCTTTGGGGGGGTTTAACTATTTGTCCCCAGAGACACCCAAAAGTCTGTGATGCGGTATTTCCCCTCTGTATCCCCCTTGGAAATCTCTGTCTCCCTTGTTTTAACCTAGGATTTTGGAAAAGGGACAGGGTTACCTCTGCCATCGAGCTTTTGTTCTGTGATTGACACCGTGTACATATTAAAAAAAAAAGGGGAAGAGGGGCCGGCAACCCTGAATGTACAGCCCTTTTTAGCCAAACCCCCCGCATCGCATTAAAACCCTTTCCCTTTTTGAACAGCGCAGACTTCCATCTTATGTAAGGGTCACCGGGAGTTTATCAGCTGGTGCGGGAGGTAGTCAAAAAGGCACTCTTTTGTATCGATTTCCAAAGGTCACCATTGCTGCACATGTTTTTAAAACCCGGGAAACCCTCGAAGACATCATAACCCCAAAACCGCGGCTTTGAAATTTTTCTTTCCCCCTTATGTAACCTCGGAGTGGGTGGGAAGATTGGGGGTTTTGGGGTCCATTGAGGGGTTGACGTGCCACGTTTTTTCTAAAAAGCTTGCCTGTGTGTTTTGCTGCAATAATTCTGCAGCCGGCTTTTTGGGGTGATCTTTTTGGGGGGCTACAAATGGTTTAGTATTTGAGACTCCCCCTGATTCACCATCCGGGAAATGCCGTTTAAATTTTTTAAACCCCTTTTCTTGATGTCTTCGATTTTTGGGTTTCCTGGTATTGAATGCTATCAGGCTCTGGAAACCGTTTTCCCCAAACTTTTTCATTTTTTTGTGAGAACTCCCAGTTATCCATATCTTGGTAACCCACAACACCTTTCAAAAATATTTCCTGTGTGTCATGAGTATGTCTGCCTTGTTTGGGTCTGTCTGCTGTTTGGGGCGTTGGAGAAGCTGTACCCTTTTTTTCCCTCTGATTTTCTGCCGGCCCAAGTAAAGCGGAAATCCGGGGTTGCCTTGTCCGGGGCCAGTCAATGGCCCCAGGCTGTCATCGTAACCCCCTCATAGGCGTGACGGCGGGGGTTTATCTAGATCAATCCACGTCAACTACGTTTCGAGAACTGGGTTTGAAATGGGTGTGGAGAAAAGAAAAATACAACGGTTTGGTACGGTCGGTCCCCTGGGCGCTTTAGAGATATTGCAAAAAGGAAAATAAATTTCTGGCCCTTCAAAAAAAATTTTTAAAAATTTTCCCAAACCCAAACTGAAACTGAAACACGATAATATCATCAATCATCGTGATATAAAAAAATGCATCAGGGTAAACTCTCACACCGTCTTTTTTAAAACTCCTACAATAACAACACCATACAACAACTTTGGGGAGAAGGGAAAATAACCTACATTCGTGGACAGAAACTGTCCCTACCTGATTTTTTTATTCTCTCTGCTGGGTTTTGGGGCAAGGGCCCGCCCCTATGTCCTTCCCGGGTGAAATCTCAGGGGGTATCGTCCCTTGGGCTTTAGCCCGTTTTTTTCCCTTTTGGATGGATTTATCGCCTATCCCCAAAAATTTTCCTTCCTACCGGGGAAAATGACGGGTGTGAAAAATCACCCGAATCTTTTGATTATTTTTTTTATCTACTTCTCGATCAAGCGGCTATCGTCAATTGCCATCCACCGGGAAAAAAGGGTGTGACACAGAACTGTCGTCTCTTTAAATTTTTTTCTGGCGAACACCCATTTTTTTTAATTTCCCCTTTCTAGGGGAAAGGGCGTGCGTACTCCCCCTTTGCCCCAAACATTCTTCGTCTTAATTTTCACATTGATTAATTGTTTAAACCCAAAATTTCCCTTTTAGTCTTTCGTTTGCTATTTTGATAGGTTTTGGGTTAAATCCCTAATTTTGGAAGGGGAAAAGACTTTTTTTATACACATTTCCCCGTGATTGTGGTAATAATTTGACTAATTTATGCCCCGTATTTTTCTAATTTATATCTGATGGGTTCTAAATAAAAAAAGTGGTAAAGGGAAATTTGGGAAAAGGGAAAATTTTCGATTTTATATACTAATTTTACCGGGGATTAAAGTACCTTTTTTTTCCTTATATATTTTCTTATTCGTATTGGTGCTATATTGCCTTTTTTGATACGTGATATAGAGTGATGAATATTCGTGAAAAGGGTAAGTAAAAATTTTTTTTATATCGATATTCAAATTGTAAATTTACTTTGATTACTATACTTTTTGTAATTTTTTGTTTCAATAAAAATTGCATTTCTTTTATATATTGTGTACTAACTTATTTTTTTCCGGCCGTGGGGGTTTACCTTGGGCTCACGAAATACGCGTGGTAACACGATCTGCAGGAGGGCGTTAAAAAGTATCCGGGCCATTTTCGTACGTTCCCGGGGGAAAGTGAAGGACCCTCGGGGAAAAAGGGTTTTAAAGGGCTTTTCCCTTCCCTATTGGTTCCCATGGAAAAGGGTGGGGGGAACCGTTGGGTGTCATTCTGGATAAAGGGGGAGTCTATCAAATGAGCTGGGGTCCCCCTTCTTTTCCCGTCCCGGATCGGAAACATTTTTTTGAGGTTGATTGGGGAAAATTTGGGGGCAATCGGGCAGCCCGGAACTTTTCCGACCTTTAAAACCCAAAAAAGGGTTGGAGAAATCAGGCCCGCGACTTCATCCCTGGTTGGGTGGTATCTATGCTAACATCCGGGGGCCCCCAGAAGGAAAGGGTGGGTTTTCGTTGTGGGAAAAAAATTGAGGGCCATTTTTTTAATTTTTGCATGACCCGTGTACAAAACCTTTGATACAGGATACTTGCGGGTTTCCCTCGGCCTTCCTGAAAAAAAAATTTTTTGATGATATGGAAACATCTAACAGCTTATGTAAAACAAAACCCAAAATATTTTTAAAAAATTTCCCGCAGTAAATGGGGACATTAACCCTACCCCTTTTTCATAAAAAATAAAGGAAAAGGGAAAACCGTTGCTCAACGAAAGGGTAAATTGCCCAAAAGGAAGGAAAGCCCAAAAATTTTTTTTTCTTTTTTGTCCCCTTTTTTCTTATTTCCCGCCCAAACTGGGAAAATTTCTTATTTATCGGTTTCCGAGATAATTTCCCCTCAGTCGCTTGATATTTATGGGTTTTTAGGTTTTAAGGTTTTCTATTTTCTTTTTTAACCAAACCCTTTTCTTGGTTAAATTTCCCATTTTTTCAAATTGCCTTTTTTGCAACTGGTGTATTCAGGTTCAAATTTTGACCAAATTTCAAACCATTTTAGTCCCCAGTTTTCAATAAAACAAAAGCAAATTTTTTTTTTTTTCTAATTTCCCCCATTTTTTTATTGGTCTCTTCTTGTTTTTTTTACTGCTTTTTTTCAAACATCTCATTTCCATGGGGGTTTAAATTTTTTTTCTTTTCTTTTTTTTGCCCCTTTTTCTCTGGTGCCTTTAATTTTGGGTTCATTATAATCTGTCCTTTTTTTCTCAAAAAGGGTGGGTGCCCTTTAAAATTAGAGGGAATTTGGGATGTTTAAAGTTGTTGGGTCCCCCTGGACTCCATTTCAAACTCCTTCCCGTCTACCCTTTAAAATACTTTAAAATTTGAAATTCCCTCCCTTTTTTTTTTTGTTTGGTCCTTTATTTGGGTAAGTTCTTTTTTTCTCTGTTTTAGTCTAAAAATTTGTCTTTTGAATTTGATCTTCTGTTGTTTTTTTGAGGGAGCTATTGTTAGTTTTAAATTTATTTTTCTTAAAAATATTCAATATTATTTGGGGAAAAAACATGGTCGTCAGCAAAAAAAGTTCATTATATTGGTCTCGTCTCGTGATGTTTTGTCTATTTTTTTGATATATCCCTTTTATAATAAAAAGGGGGGCGATAAAACACATCCCTTCCCGTACTTCGTGTTTCGAAACCAACTTTTAGTCCCTCAACTTTAATTTTTGGGACTCTCCCGTCCCTTTTACATGGCTCTAACACCCCGTCTAAACATTTTCCCTTTTTTTCCCTAGTTTTCGAGAACATCCCATTATTTTCCATTAACCCCATCAAATACCTTTTCCATTGAAGGTTTATGCATTTGGTTTTTATTCTTTGTCTTTTTACTAATTTGTCTTAGGGGCAAATATTGCATCTTAAAACCCTTTTTCCCCTTTTTTAAAAATTTTTTGTTGGGTGGGTTTGGCTCCACAAGGTCTTTTGTTGCTCCAGAACTCTTTCCAAAAATTTTTTCCCCCATGGGTTAGGAGGGGGAAAGCCTCTATATATAATCTTTTTTTTTATTTTTTTCTTTTTATTGGTACTATTGGGTTTTCCCAAACTGGGAAAAAAATTCTTTCTTCCCCTGCCTTCCAGTTTTTTCCCGGGTTTCCCCCCAAATCTCTCCCTAACTTTTTTCTTTTTTTATTCCCTCAATTCCCAGGGCCTTTTTTTTTGGGGTTTTCTTTTCCCTCTCTTACCTCCCTTATGTACAGGGTTTTTCGATGTTTATATCTCGGTTTAATGATTTTTTTATTCACAGGATCTTTGGGATATTCAAAGGGTCTTTAAATATTCTTCCCCTCTTTCTCCATCTTCTTTTCCCTGTATGGGTTTTTTGGGTATTTTTTTTTTCGGATGGGCTGGGAAGGGTTGTCCCCCATTCTCATTTTTATGGCCTTATAAAATTGTCTGCTGGACTCTGAGCATAATCTGCGAATTTTTACCATAAAGGTCCCAAAATTTTTTTCTCCCCTTGTTTTTCCCCCTTCCGATGTCTGCCCTTTTTTAATTTTAATCTTCATCCTTCAGGGTGGAAATCTTAACCAGGTCTTAAGATTATTTTTTAAAAATTTTTTCTTCTTTAAATTCATTTTCCAATCTTTCTTTTCTCAAATTTCTTCAAATGTGGTTTTCCTGTGTTTTGTTTATTTCAAAAAAATACTCATAAAATTTTTCCCTTTGTTTTAACGTTTTCTTCTGGTTTTATGCTTCTATATTTTAGTCTCTGCCATTTCTGTTTTATTATTCTTTGTAAAATCTGGATCATTTATTTTCTGGTTTTAATCTTTTCCTTTGGGCCAGGTTTTGTCTTTGTATTTTTTCTAAATGGTGTTTCGGGGGGTTTGGCAATTAGTGGGGGGTGGTCTTTTTCACTTTGTGTTTGGGGTTATTCCGTCTCTTAAGTTGGAAGTTCTTGTTTTTTTGGGTTAAATAAAAAATATTTGGCAACTTGGTAGGGTTTTTTCCCTTGACCATGTTAAAATCTGGCTCATAGGATTTTATAAAAACTAATTTGTGATAGTCCCCTGTTCTGAATGAATGCCCCATTATCATTCATTCTCTTTTATTTTTCTACAAAAGGGCCCAATTATTCTTTTCCTGATGTTCGTCCCATTTTTCCCCTTAAGTCTCCCATTACCCCTAAATCGTCTTTCTTTTCCTGACTGATAAAATAAACACTTTTCCAAAAAATAAAACTTTTTCGTCTTGCGGGGGCCATCGTTTTTAAGGGGGATAAATCTGAATGGGGTGTTAAGTGTTTTTTTTTGTCAAAATTTGTTGTAACGTTTTTATCATCTCAGATATGTAGTAATTTTCTGGATGTTTTTTGTTATTTTTGGATTAAAATAAAACCCACTCCATTTTTTAAACTCTCTGTTTATCTTGCCCTCAAAAGTAATTTGTTGTGGGTTTATTTTGGTTTGCTTTCCCCTTTTTTGATCAACTCCATTATATTAATCTTGTGTTTGATCATGAATCCTAATTTTTGGGTTTTTTATTGCCGGGGCTGGAAAGTTCCATGTTCCGTTTAATCGTTTTTTTCTGGCGTGGTGGGCTGTTTTGGGCTGGACTTTTTGCGGTCGCGTCGAGTTTTTGTGACCCGGTTTTTCCTTCGTGTTTTTTGGTTTGATCTTTTTGATAAATTTTTCCAGTTTATTGGGTTTTTGCAATATCTAAGGCAGATTAAATTTTTTGAACGTTTTGCCCTACCGGTTTTTCAGAACCTATGGTAATTTCATCCTTTAAAAAAATTAAAACCTAACACCCCAGGGAAATTTTCATCTTGTTTTCGTCCCAAACATTTTTAAAAGTCTTTAAAGATCTTTAAAACCCCAATATAGTGGAATCCAACAAAGGAAGGGAAAAACAAAAAATATTTGAACCACGAATTTAAACGGTTTAAAAAACGGCCCAAAAACAAATCACCAGTGCCAAAAAACTTTCCCCAACAAAGTAATTTTAAAAAAAAGCAAAAGAAAAAGGTTAAAAATTTTTTAAACATAATATTCACCGGGGTGGACAAAAAAGACAAGTTGATGGGTGACTTTAAAAATTCAGTTAGTCCCCTTTGGAGGAAAAAAGGGAATAAAAATGAATATGGGGCATAAAAAAAAGTCATTTCCTTTTTTTAAAAAAAACTTTAAAATATATCCCCAAAAAATTAGGGGCATCCATAAGACACATCGGACACCAAATACAGTTTTTTTTAGAAAAAATGGAAAGCACGAAATTCTAAATTTCCCCTGGGACAACTGGGTTTATAAAACAATATAATACAATAAAAATTAAAATTTTTTTTTTCGTCAATCAAAAAAGGGGGTTTTACGAAAAGATAAAGGGATTCTATGGAAAAAATTAAAAAAGGTTCAAAGGGAAATGCTGGAAAAATGCCCAAAATAAAAAAAAACCACAATGTAAATACTAACAGAGGTGTGACTTTTTGGAACAAAAACGGGGTAAGACGTTTTGTGTTTCACTCATATCTTATCTTCCTTTTTTAAACGACAGGATAGTGGAAGAGACACAGTGTGGGAAAAAAGCGTATGGACATAGACAATGAAAATACGATCCCAAATTAAAAAACCCAAAATTTAAAAAATTCCCGCCGACCAAAATCCCCCTCTAGAAAATTATCTACAACATCAAAATAATTCATTTCTAAAAACTTTTTAAAGTGAAAAACAACAAACAAACACTTTCTTCTTTCTTTCTTTCTCCCGTCCTGGATGCCTCACAGCGTCAGGTCGGAAGAGATTTCAAACAGGGCCCATTTTCGCCTTTAATGATCACCTCCTTTTTGGTTTTCTCTGGTTATCCCAAAGTGGTCGGCCTTTTTTTTTGTTGTATCAGGTTGTTGTCTTTGGGGGGCACTGTCGATTTTTTTATCTGCTTACGTAAGAAACCTTTAATTTTTGTTTCTTTATGAAGTCTAGTACTGATATTGTACCCCTTTTTTCAATGTCTTCATTTTCAAGGTCTCTTTTTACCCAAACATTCTGCTACCCTTCCCTCTCTTTGTGAAATAGTTTTCTTCTATCGTTTGTTTTTCCCGCGTCCGGGGTTTGGGACTGGTAACATAATGTGGAAAAAAATTTTTTGAACATTGCTCTTTTTTTCATTTAATGTTTGCATTTAAAAATTGGGGCCATTTTCATTTGTTGTTTTTTCATTTTGTTGGGTTATTAATTATTCCCATTTTTGGCCAAAAATTCCATGTTTTAAATCTTTTACTTAAAATTTTGGGAGATGATTATCGATGGAAATTTTGGGAATTCTTTCCCCTCTAGCAGAAAATCATTATTTCTTTTGTCGATGTTAATTCTCATGTTGTATTCGTTTAAAATCTAACTAGTCTAGTGTGTTGTTTTAGCTGTTCTTTTTGTTATTTTGATTGCCTGATCGTCTGCAAAAAAATTCCCTTTAAGAGCCCGGGGTTTTTCTTTTCCTTTGGTTTTGGTATTTTAAAATGTAGTCAATATACGTGATGAATAACAAACCCCGGGGTAAATTAAAAAAAATTTTCTTCTCCCGACAAATACCAGAAGGGAAATTCAGCGAACCAAACCAACAAAAATACAAATAACAAACCCAAAAGTAAAAAAAAAATTTACAATTCCCAAAAATTTAAAACATGTCACTTTGGCAAAAAATTTGATCAATAGGGCAAGATTAAAAAACAAAAAGGCGACCTCCCGCTAAACCCTTACTATACCCAAAAGATCAAGATGGAAGGGAAAAAAAACAATTTTGCAAAATTTTTTCCCCCCTTTTTTTCCCAAATGTCAAGGGGGTCCACCAGCAAAAAAATTTTCCCCCATTAAAAAGAAATGTTGGGAAGGGGGTGGGGGTACCGGGGAAAATAGACTTTCAAATAGGGGAAAAGAAGCAAACTGGACATTTTTGTTTTTAAAACCCCGAAACGCGGCTTTCAGCTCTTCCCGGGGGTCCATGGACATCGTAACCCTTCGGTTTCGGTGCCACGAACACCGTGAATCTGGGGGAAAAGAAGGGGTTTCTGCCAGTCCGCAAAATGAACCCCACCGGGGGATTGGGCACCCCGGTCAACGCGCCACGAACACGCTGAGCAGGGCCCCCAGATTTAAAGACCTCAGTGGGGTTTAAAAATTTGGAAAGTGCAATTAAAAAGACCAGGTGGTGTAAAGGGGAAAACTAAAAATATGGGGTGAACAATGTAAAGGTCACACCCCAAATAACGGGGTGTAACAGACTAAAAACTGAATGGGAAAACCAAAAATTCAGTTTTATCCCCTTTGCTTAAATTTCCTGGGAAAGACAATAGACAATATAAACATTTTTTTTTTTGTGGGTCTAGGAAAATTCCCTGGTATACACCCCCCCCGATACACATTTATATTTTTATATATCCAATAAAATTTAAATTTAAAACCTTAACTGCTTTTTTTCTATTATCTTTGACCTTTCCATTTTAACTCCGAACTTCTGTTATTTCATGTCACCTTAAATTTTTTGTATTTATTTTGATGAAAAAAATTCCCCCCTTTTATTTGTGGTTTTTTTCTTTTTCTCCTTCCAAAATTTTTACATACTATATACTTTTTGCTTTTAAATTTTCCTTTTAATTTGTTTTTTTTTTATCCTGTGCATGCCCTTTTTGCTAAGGGCTCATTTCAATAAAATTTTAAAAGAAAACTTTATATTCGGTTTGTTAATTTCCCCTTTTCATTCTTTCCCTTTTAAACCAGGGATATTTTTTTTCTTTTTTGCCATGGGGGCTTAAATCCCTTTAAGGCCTTTAAAAAACCCCCTCCCAAGGGCCCTCCCTTAATTTTCCCCTTTCTCCCCCTTTTTTTTTGCATTTCGTCTCCCCAAATTTTCTCCGGTGTTTCCCGGGGGTTTTTAAGGGATATCTACTAAAACCTTTTTTTTTTCCCAAAAACGAAAATGATGATATTTTCGTGGCTCATTCCCTGTCTTTTGGGAAAAAAAATTTTTCTGTTCCCAAAAATTTTTATCTACAAAAATTTCTTACTTTTTTTGTTTAGGTTTGGATAGTGGTCCTTCTTATTATATTGCCAATGTTTACTAGAAAAAAAATATATTAAAAAATTTATCTAACAGGGTGAGTGCCGTAAAGTCCCCTTTCCCGGATATATATTATATAATTAATTCATTTGTCCCCTAACAAATTCGAACATAATTTCTTGCTTTACTTCGCGGGGTTTTAAAATAGTCTCCTATTAGCAGCCTGGTTTCATTATCTGCAATACACAGAAAAATGACCTTAATTTTGGTTTTTATTTTTAACAACAGATTTTTGAGGGTTTCTATCAATTTCCCTAAAATTTCAAAATCATTTTTAATATCAAATAATAATTATTATATTTTACCCCAAAATAACACAACCCATTTCTGGTTTGTATTCTTATTATTTTAAAGTTTTAAGGATCTCATCCCTGTTTTGGGTTTTCCCGGTTTTTGCAGTCCCCGTGTCCCTAAACTAAAAACCATTAAGTTAAAACCCAAATAATTTTTCTTTCCATTTTTTATTGATATTGTAGAATATTCCAAAAAAACTTTATCTCTTTAGATATTTTCCTTGTTCCCCTTTAAAATTTTATTTATTTTTTAAAATTTCAATTAACATGTAGGGTTTAATCTATTTTTATTTAATTTACTCCCCCTCTTGCTATGTAAATTGTAAAACCCTTTTACCTCCCCCCCTAAGGTATGCGAAAGGGGCAATGCCCAAAAAAGAATTAAACTGGATGGAGGGTAAAAGGGAAAAAAGGCGAACATTGGGAAAGAGATAGATACCCCAATTTCAATCAGTCACTGATCCCGGGTAATTCCCCCCAAACCCTAACCACATTTACGGTTAAAGCAATTTAATTGGTGGGTTTAAATTTCTGGGTGCCATTTTAATGGGCCCCCCCTGGGTAAAAAAGATTTGATTTGCAGTCTGGTCCGTGCTCATCGGAAAACCTTCAGCCCATATCGTCCCCCTCAATTTTTGTTCGAAGGGGGGTCAATTTCTGATGTGTCTATTCCCCTGTGTCCATTTTTATATTTATTTGTCAGTCCTCCCCTTTCCCCTTTTTTCCAATTCCTGGGGTTTTCCCTTTTTAACCGGGCCCATTCCCCCCATTCCGCCCTTTTTAAAAGGGTTTACCCCTCTTTGCCTCTTTCTGTTTCCCCCCCCCCTCCCCTTCCCACTAACGCCATTTTTTGATATTCATTTTCCCTTTCCCCTCTGGTATTTTACCTACCCCTGCCATTTTTTATTCATATTCCACCCTTAATGCCCTTTTCAGTCCTCTTGGCATTTAGGCCCTTTTAATTATGGATCTTCCCCTTCCCAGTACATCCCGCATGCGGGGTTCTCTCTCCCTCCCATCTCGGTCCTTTGACTGGAAAAACCCACACCCTGGGAAATTTTCCCTTTTGTAAATACTCCATTCCTCCTTCAGCTTCTCCAAATTTTTACCATAGAAGCCCTTTGCCTTTTTAAATGCCAAATGCCCGTTTGTTTCCCCCCTCCATGGGGTTTCCCGTGCAGCTTAGGAGGGTTTTTTGGTCTGTAACCCCCCGGGTCGAGGTTTTTTTCCAGTTTAGGATGGTTACCCATGATGTCTTCCTTCCCTTCTCATTAATTCTATCCTGTTCTCCCGACATGTGAGGAAAAGGCCCGTAAGCTGCCTTTTCTCTAATACCCAAGTTTTTTAAATCTCATTTAAGTCCCCCTCCTTTTTCCCGGGGGACTTTCCCAGGGTTCCCTTTTTAAAACCTCTTCTAACTCTTTCTGGTGAATGTATTCCGTTAGGTGTTTCAGCTTTTCTTGCCTTGGGGGGTTCTAATTTTTTCTTTTGTCATCGCCTTTTCTTTTGCTTCTTACCCCTGACTTTGGCTTTTTGGCAATTATAATTTTGCGATTTCCCTTCCCCATGACTTTTTTTTTTTGTTCAGGTTAATTTTGGGGGGTCTGGTGGGATTTTCCTTTTCTTCCACAATTTGGGGGTCCCATCAAAGGGTTTATGGTTCGGTCTTATCCAAACCCAAATCCCGACGTCTGATCGTTTAAACCCCACGCTTGTATTTTTCTGCTGCCGCCTTGGGGATTGGGCGTTACTATTCATGTTCTTTTTCCTCTTTCAATTTAATTGTTTTCAAACTTCTGAACCTCTTTCCCCGGGATTTTAATAATCCTTTCCTACGCCTCTGGGAAAGGTTTCCCCTCCCTTTCAGGATTGCTTGTGACAGTTCCTTGCCACCCTCCCTGTGTTTCTTTTCGTGCATGTTGATGCTCTCAACATTGGGTTCTATCAGTCCCATACTGTTTTTAATTTGCTTTTTTTAGTTCCAGCCCCGGGAACCCATTTTGGGGTGTAGTACACATTAAAAACTCCCCAGGGTTTTCGGGCCCTCTGGTCACTATCTCCCAGTTGCTTTGTTTTTATCGTAATGTTTTTTTTGGAAGGCCCCTTGTTGCGAAGGCCAAATCGGGGTGCAGTCGTATGCCACCTTCTCCAGTAAGGTTTTCGGGTCGTCTGGAGCATTGATGGGGGCAGGTTGTTTTTCTATCTCCCCGTCTTCCCCTTTCCCCCCTCTGTTTGTTTCAGTGGCCCCCCTCTTTCTGATTGGTTTAAATCCCAAAACCCCCATGCATGCAGTATCATTGATTTTCTTTTTATCATAAAAGAGATGTTACTTCCCAGTATATTTATACAGAAGAAACTTTTTATTTCACTTTAAATTTTTACGCCTTTTGATCTCTTTGCGCCGGCACCTTTGTGAAATTTCATCCCCTTGCTTTGCTGGAATGCCTTTTCTAGGTGGGGCTCCCCCCTTGTGCCCTTCTCGGGCTAGTCTAAAGGGATGGTAAATTTTTGGGCCCAAAATTTTTATTTTTTTTTGCTTTAGATGGGTCTCTTGTATGCCCCCATCGGGGTCCGCCAAAATCTTGCGGGTGCTTGCTTTTTAATGAAAACCTTCGGCATTCCCTTGAACAATGTTTAATCGTCGCTGGGGATACGCCGTATTGAACCAGTAAACTTTTTTCCCCTGGAAACCCCGCTCCCCGCCCCGACCTGGGGGCCAAACGGGGGCAAAAAAAGGGCCCCCTTTAAAAAATGGGCCTATCCCGCCGACGGATCTCCCCAGGCGTTTCCCTATCGAAAATTTGTTAAATATCCCCCCAATGATTGGGATACAGCCTTGGGTGGGTTGCCTTGTCAAAACCTAAAAGTACTGTTTTTCAAATTACCAAAAAAAAAAAAAAAAGGGAACGTTTAAAAAGGCCTTTATCAAGCAAACGAAAAAACAGGGTAACAAATTAAAAAGAAACCAAATGGACGACCCCCAAAAACCAAAAAAGTATCTAGGAAAATCTGGAATAAGGCGAATAACGAAATAAAATGAACACAAAAACCAAAACATAAAATTTAAAAAAGAAAAGGAAAAAAAACAATGGAAAAATCTGGGAAAATTTTAAATTGGGGGAAAACGGCATATTTCCCTGGGTTACCCAAAGGGGGAAAAAAGTCTAAAACTTTGGAATGGAACCTTCGAAAAATTTAACATATCCCCTAAGTTAAAAAGCATGGGAAGAAAATTCAAACATAAAATAAATCTTGATCCCCCGTGGTCCCCGGGACCCCAAAAAAAATCAAGTTCCTCCCAGGAAAACGACTGCGATCATCCCAAAAGGCCCGTGGGATAGCCGGGACCCCGGAAAATCATGACACCTAAATTGGGGGGGGGTTTAAAAAGGTGGGTACAGGGGCGAGGGATTTTGGGGTATGTGGGGAAATGTTGGGGAATCCCCTCATGAAACCCCTTGCCTGTCCCCGATATAAGCCTTGTTAAACCCGAAAAAAGGGATAGATAAGATTCAGGACTCCATGGAACCCCTTAATTTGGGGAAAAAGCCTAAAGGGAAAAATACGAGACCTCTGTTTACATGACCGTGTTCAACGCCGGCGACCACCTGGACAGTGCCAAAATGAGTCAGGATATTGGACTTAAGGCGGGGTTTTCATATCCCGAAAACATGCCCGTCTGAAACCAAGGGGTAGTTGGGAAGACAGAAAAGGTCTGGATCTGATCTAAGGGAGACAGATGACGGAATAAAAAATTTCCCAGGAACTGAGATTTGGGAAATTAAATAGTTTTCTCTTTTCAGGTTAGTAATTCCCATGCCGACTGGGGGAAGGGGGCCCGCTGGCGATGATTTTCTGAACTCGATGCATAGCCGAGACGAAACACCCCCTCCGGGAAGGGGCCTGAAAATAAACATCTCGGAGGGTCTCCCCAAAAAAATCATCGTCCTCACCCACAAAAGGGGACGAAAGGGGTAAAAGGGTCGGGGAAGCGAAATTAAAAAGCCGGGATGGGAAAAGTATAGAGGAGAAAATATGTGCATCAATGGGCGTAATATACTGGAAAGTATAGATAGTGGAAAAGGCGTAAGGTATTAATTCCAAAAAAAAGTTGGCCTTTGTAGTGGAGATGGAAAATAAAACAGATAGAAGGGGTTTAAAACATTAATTTAAATTTTGAACGTCAAAATCGGCTTCCAAAATATTTAGTGATTTCCAATACAGTCTAAAAATTTTTGAGAACCCCGACGGGAAAAGGGGGCCTCAAAGTAGTCCATACTGGGGGTTCAAGATAGCCCATGAAAAAGACAAGCATAAACTGGGGGCCCCTTTTGGGACCCTTTGGGGACTGATCTGCTCAAAAAGGGAATTTCATTAAACTGAAAGGGGTTAAAAGTAAAAAACTAGTTCCCAAAAACGAAGGGGGCAGAAATTGACACAAGTGGATTAGTTCTCCCTTTGGGAAAAAACTGGGGGCCTTAAGGGCCCTCAGGGGTAGGGTTAAAAAAGTGTTAAAAAGGGACACATCAAAGGGGGAAGGGCAGTAGGTTCTCTCCGGGGAGCAACTTGGGGAAAAAACAGACAAAGCGTGGTTTTTTTCCTTTAAAAATGACGGGGGTGTGGTTTACTTGGGGTTAAAAAATGCTATCAAGGTTGGAGATGTGTTCCGTGGGCGGGAAAAGCGAAACGTCCCCTCGGTTTGATTTTATGAATTTTGGGGGCATAAAAAAGGCGGGTTTCCCAAACGCTATCGATCCCCAAGGTGATGCACTGGAGGGAAAAGGTCTTTTGGGGCAATTAAGTTCAAAACTACGAACTTATTTTTTGACGGGTGACATCAGTAGGGCTGGTTTATAAACAGTGTCACGCAGTTGGGGTTGACCTTCCTGGGTAAGATCTTTGCCCCAGACGACTATAGCCCCCCCAAATCGGGGTTTTGTCTGTCTCCTCAGGATGTGATGACAAGAACCGGGTGACGTTTACCAAGGGTTTGGGTGGGCGTAATTCTGTATTTTTTTCCGGGAAATACCCCGTTTTGGAACCGCTAAAACGTCAAAAGCCTCGGGGTTTCCCTTGGCCTTGGACATTTTATCAAACCCCGAAAAAAAGGGGCCTGTCGCTGGGAAAACCCTTTTCAGAAGGTCCCCCCGCGTGTTCCGGTTTGCCCCCCTCTGTGTCATCGAGGGGGAAAGTCGTAAATTTTCCGGTTTTCCCCCCGCTTGTGGGTTGGAGCCCCCTTGGCAAACCCCCCGTCCCGGCCCTGGGCCCCTCCCCTCCCCAAAACCAGGATTTTTAAACCCCGTCACCCCCCTTTTGAAAAGCCCCCTCCCCTTTTGTCTTTTAATTGGTTGCCAAAACCTATTTTTTCCTTGTCTTTTTTTTCTCTCTGACGACCTCTCCCCAAAAAAGTCCTTTTTTTTCCCTCCCTTTTGCGGACAAGCTCAACTCCTTTTATTTTTAAAATTTTTTTGAAAAAAGGGGGTTTGCCAGGGGTGCAAAATGGACACATTAAAGGCCCTTTTTTTTCCCCTACCCGACTACTTCCTTTTTACAAAATCATGACGTTTCATCCATATTGAAACATTTTCCCTGTTTTCTTTTTTTTCCCCACTATTCGTTTTTCCTTCTCCCTTTTTTGGCCTTTTCTTTTGCTATCGCCCCCTACCCCTCACCCTGGTATTTTAAAACCTGTCCCCAATTTTTTCATTTTTTCCCCCAAACCTCGGGCCTTTTCCGCTTTTGCCTTCTCTGTTTTGGCGAACAACCGGCGAATCGGGACACTTCCGGAAGTCCCGTTCCCCCTTGGGAAAAAAATCCCTTCGGAAACCCCGTCGGCAAGCAAAACCTTTTAAAGCCCCAAAACCCCTGGAAAAAATTTTTTTTGCTCCCGGCGTCCCAAACTTCGCTTTTTTTTCCCCGGGCTTAAAGACAAGTGGGTATGTTTTAAATCTTATCAATTTAAACCCCTTTTTACCCCAAAAGTTTAGTGATACGGGTTACTTTTTTTAAATTTCTTTGACGAAAATTCACTCAGCCCTTTTTATCTATGTATTCGGCGGTTCAAAATTTATGGGGAACCGAAAAACCTTAAAACCCATTTTGTCCCCTTTCTTTTAAAACCACCCTGTTTCCCTTTTAAACTTCCCGATAAAATCCTCATTTCTCAATATAATCTTGCAAAATATTGTTTTTTATGTTTTGAATAAATTTCCCTTTTTGGGAACTTTCAGCTTATTTAATTGTTTTTATATTTATTATTTTATTTCTTTCTTCCCTTTTGTTTTATGGAATTTTTTGCATGTATTCAATATATTTTAGATGTTTCATTGTTCTTTTTTTTTTCTGTTTTTTTAAATTTTGTTTTTTTTTTATTCAAATTTTTTTAGAACTAAAATATTTGCATTGTGTTCTTTTTGTCCTCCCCTTTGTTTTTTGAAAAAATTTTTCCTTTTTTTTTTTCATTTTTGTATTTAAAACTACAGTACTTTATATCTTTTTTAAATCAAATTTTTTCTGCGTTCCCTTATATATATACTGAAATTTGGCTCATAAAACTGTTGGGGGGTCATTTGCTTGTCTTTCGGCCGTGTGTCGATTTCAACCAACGTTTACGGTTGCTTTTGGGGCCTTTGACTCCCCAGAACCCCCAAAAGGTGTTTGCTTTTTCTTTCAGAGCAGCGCCGGGACGACCTCCCCTCCCAGGTGATGGCGTCTTCCCCCAGCTGTCCATTTTGTTAATGGACTGCGGTTTGCCTCCGTCCAGTTTTGTGCTTTTCTCCCTGGTTTTGATTGACCTAACCAAAAATACAAACGGGGGGTTCCCCTAAAGAACAAGTCTGGGACCTTTATGGACCGGGTGGCCCCCCATTGGCATTGGCTCTGTTTTTTCCCTTTGAACCAAAACCCTGGGCTGGGCCACATCATTTTTTGGGTGTTTCATTCGGCCTATCAGCGCAATTTAAAATTTCTCTCGCCTTCATCCCCCCCTTTTTTTTTCCTGGGATGTTTTTTGGGGAAACATTCGTACCTGCCCCTTCAGGGATGCGTTTTTTAAAGGCCTAGAACGTAACGGTTTAACGCTCAGCTTTCCCCATTATCTTAACCCACGCTCGGCCACATATCGGTTTATCACAATCTTCCCTTATGCCACCGTCACCTGTTACCACATTTACCTCCCCCGGGTGCCCCCCCCCCTTTTTGGCTCGGGCCCCGGGTTTTCCCGTTCAGAATCATCTCACCCCTTTGAACCCCCTTTTACATCGGGGGGGGGTCGTGACGCATGTTACCTCCTCAGGACTTTTCCCAACCTTTTTGACTCGTTCCCCGATTCACTTCATTCTCCTTTTTTGGGATGCACACCCCCAAATTCGGTCTTTTACTCGGGAAAGGTTGGTTTTTGTTCGGACGTTTGCTCTTTTTTTATAGTTCTTTTTATTTTGGGCTTGTTTGCGGACTTGGCGGAAATCTGTGTTTTTAAATTTCGGACCATTTTTTCTTTTCTCTCCTTTTTCCGGGGCCCCTTGCTCTATTTTTATTTTTTTCGGGTATATTCTTCGGTTTTTACCAAAGTGGCGTTGTTCAGCGATTTCCGCCTCTGCTTTTTTTTATTTTTCCCTTTTCCCACTGTTTTTACGCGACGCTCGTCCGCTGATTCTACTTTTGAATTGGGCATTTTTTTCGGACATCGGTCGGCGGGTCTTGTTCGGGGATTTTCGGCCTCATTTTTTCCTTCTTTTCTACCGCCCCAAGTTCCCCCGCCCCCCAATTTAAACCAGCCCGGAACCTGGGTATTTTTAATCCCCCTTGGGTAGGCGGGTCTTATTGGCCCCCTTTGCAAACCCGGGCCAATTTCCCCATGCCTTTTTGACAGTGTTCTTTCCTTCGCTAAACTTGGTCGGGTTCCCCAACCCCCAAGGTGTGTTGGAAAACAATCATCCTTTTCCCCATTTATGCATAAAATCTTTTTTAAATTCTCTTCCCCTTCACCGTTGGTTAGGGTGGGGGACATATTAAGTCTAGGGTGGTCCCTCAAAGGGTTGGATTAACATTTCCCCCTTGCGGGGTTTTAAATCCTTTGGTAAAAGATCCTTTCGGTTGCACGTCTATTACTTCCCCTTTTCGGTACCCAAGATCTCAATACAGTATTGTTCCCGCTTACTTTTCTATCCATCTACAATTCTTTAACCATATCGGATTCCCCCAGACCTCACATAACTTCCGCTCTTTTGTCCCTGGGCCTGGGGCCAGAATATACCTGTTTATTGTTTTAGTCAACACGGGGCCGGTCCAATAAGTATCCCTTTTGAATAATCTCTAGTCATTCATTCTCAGATCTTACGTTTTTTTGGTTTTCCGGGGAAATTTTGTGCCCGGGAAAAAATCTTAGTCAACTGGTTTTTTTGTTTTAGTTAAATTTTTATTTCCTTTGTTTTTGTAGCATAAAACGTGTCTTTGTCCAAAGCCCTTTTTATGTTTTGCCCCCCATTTTCCTGTTTTCTGTTATCGTCCTTCAAACCTTAGATTTTGTTTCCTTACGGACTCAAATAAACAACTTTTTCTTGAAGTCAAAATTAAAAAATTCTTCTAAAATCAGAATGACGAGAAATTGATTGGGAAAACAATTTAGGAAAATCCCAAGTGAAAGACATATTACGTGTCGCAACTGCAATTTAAAACAAACAATAAACAAACGATCAAATACAATTAAAAAATCATCAAAACAAATAAACTAAAATAAAACATAACAAATAAAACAAACACATAAAACAAAACAAATAAAACCCAAAACAAAACCATAAAAAAATCAACAACAAATACATCATAAAAATCCCTTTTAAAAATACAACATAACAAAAAACAAATACTCGCTACAACAAACATCAACATAACTACAACCAAAAAATACAACATAACAAATACATCAAACATAAAACCCAAAATAAAACATAACAAATAAAAATACCCCCAAAAAATACCCAAAACACAACCAAATAACAAATAAAACAAAAAAAATACAAATAAAAAATACAACTAACAAATGAACGAAAAAAACCCATAACTAAAACAAAAAAAAAAAAAACCCTCTCTTTAAAAGACTCCGAAAAACGGGTACGATTGGATAAAAATGAAACAAATAATAAAATTAATCAAATAAAATAAAAAACTATACCAGCATTCTAACAATATGTTTCGTCATCCTAAGATAAAATTTTGGGATATCTTATTCAAAACGGCCACCCCAACATAAACGGTCGTTGATTTTCGAAACTATTTATACGTTCTGTGTTTGACATTCGTTCTGAACGGTTAGATCATTTTTCCTTTCTTCAGGGTCGAATTTGCTTCAAGCCCCTGCCGTGGATTTTAAACCCAGTTACCGTGTTGTGACAAACTACAACATAAACTAAAAATTACTGGGTTCATGTTTCTCGCTCCAGGTACCTTGTGTTGTGACAAAACTACAACATCAATTATACTGAAACATCGTTATCCCTGGTACACTTGTGTTGTGACGCTCAACATCAACTAATTTACTAAAAACCCTTCGTTATCCCCTAAGGTACCATTTTTGACAACCTAAAATTACAGTTTTCATCGTTTTCTCTAGGTTCCGTTTTGGGACATGCTAAAAATCACTTAATTCAAAGGGGCTCATCGTTATCTCGCTCCGTAACTTGTGGTGTAACTCAACATAACTAAAAATTCTAGGACATCGTTACCCGCCCATTTTCCCTTTTTGTGACTCTAAACATCAACTAAAATTATAAAAGACTACATCTTTTTGTACCATTTCTTGGGTGAAAACTAAACATAACAATAATTACTGAAGCTACATCGTTTCTCGCCCCAAACTTGTTTTGACAAAAACTAAATAACTTAATTCCAAAAAGATTTCATCGTTACCCGCTCCGGTCACTTGTTTTGGCCCCTTTTAAACATCAACTTAATTCTAAAAGGCTCATCGTTATCCTCCGGGTACACTTTGTTGTCCCCTTTAACATAAATTAAATTACTGAAGAACTCATCGTTTCTCCTCCGGGTCACTTGTTTGGACAAACAACTCACTAATTACTAGAAGACCATCATCTGTCGGGTCCTTGGTATGCCTCCATCAAAAATTTACTAAAAAAACTACATCGTTCTCGCTGGTCCTTGTGTTGGACGGGTAACATCAACTAATAATTCAAAAAGACTACATCGTTATCCCCTTTCCAGGTACCTGTTGTGCTCTCAACATCCTTAATTATAAAAGACATGTTTTCGTTTTAAAGGTACACTTGTGTTGGCCAAACACACATCAACTAATAATTACTAAAGACTCGTTATCTCCTTTTAAGCATTTTTGTGACATTACCTAAAATTATGAAGACTAAGTTTCCTCCGGTCCTTGTGGGACAAACCTAAAACTAACTTTTCTGAAGACTCATCGTTTCTCCCCCAGGTCCCTTTTTTGGGACTCTACAACATCAACTAAAAATTTGAAAACTCGTTATCGCTACCAGGTACCGTTTTTGTGACTAAAACATCAACTAAATTTTTTTTAGACTCATCTTATCTCCTCCAAAATTTTTGTGTTTGTGCTAGCTAACATAAACTAAAAATTATAAAAGCTACATCGTTATCTCCGGTCCCTTGTGGGCAAGCTCAACATCAACTAAAAATTACTAAGACACATCGTTATCTCTTTCGGTACATTGTTTGGACTGGTAAAACATCAACTAATTACTAAAAAGACCATCGTTATCTGCTACCAGGTACACTTGTGTTGTGCCCTTTTTCCATCAAAAATTTACTAAAAAGAACCGTTTCTCGCTCCAGGTACACTTGTGTTTCCCCAAATTTTAAATCAACAATAATTTAGAAGACACATCGTTATCCTACCAGGTACCTTTGGGCAAACAACATCAAAATAATTACTAGAACTACTCGTTATCTCGTTTACACTTGTGTGGACTAATAAAACATCAAAAATATCAAAAAGACAAATCTTATCTCACCGGTACATTGTGTTGTGACTCTAGCATCAACTAAAATTACTAGAAACTACATCGTTATCTCGCTCCCGGGTACCGTTTGTAATGGTAAACATCGCTAATAATTACTAGAACTACATCGTTATCTCCCCGGTCCCTTTGTTGTGACTGCTAACATCGCTAATACTAGAAAATCTTTATCCCCTTTAAATCCGTGTTTGACTGCTCCATCAATTTAATTCTAAAAACTCATTTATCCCCCTTCCATACTTTGTTTGACGGACAACATCAACAAATTTACTAGAAGACTACATCTTTCTCGCTCCAGGTACCGTTTTGGCCCTCAACATAAACTAATTTCTGAAGCCATCGTTTCTCGCAAGGTACACTTGTGTTGGGACCCTACCATCAACAAATTTCCGGGGCTACTGATCTCGCTCCGGTCCTTGTGTTTCATAACTAAAACATCCTAATAATTCTGAAGACACATCGTTTCCACCGGAAATTTTTGTGACATGGTCAACATCAATTAAAATTCAAAAAGACTCATGTTATCGCTGGGTCCCTTTGTTTTGAAGCTAAAACATCAACAATAATTCTGAAGCCCAATCGTTATCTCGCTCCCAGGTACCGTTTTTTGGCCCCCATCAACTAATAATTCAAAAAGACATGTTATCTTCCAAATTTTTTTGTTGACAACACAACATAAATAATAATTTTTAGAAGCAAAATTTTCCCGCTCCCGGACCGTTTTGTGCCCCGGGTACCCCATAATTAAAAATTTGAAGACACATCGTTATCTCCTGGGTACACTTGTGTTGTGACAAAGCTAAACATCAATAATAATTCTAGAAGACCATCTTTTCTCTTGGGTACACTTGTGTTGGGGCAACAAACATCCTTTTAAAAAGAACTTTTTCTCCTAAATTCTTCCTTTCAATCACTTTTTCTCTTCATCTCAAATGTATCCTTTATGGAATTGCTCTCTTTGCGCCAAACTAAATTCCTCTGTCTCTTGAGTCCCACTTTGTCAGGTCTTTTCATGGTTTTTTTTAAAATCTTGTAGCCATCTTCTTCTTGGTTTCCCTCTGCGTCCCGGGGCCCCGCCCTCTAGTATTTTCTTTACGGGGCATCGTGGATACAAAGTATTTTTTCTTATAGTATTTGTTTATCACCAATTCTCTTCATTTTGTTCTTTAGGACATCATATTCTCTTTTTTTTTGTCCCTTATTTAGGATCTTTCTTACATTTTTTTCGGGACTGGATTTTTTGTTCTTAATTTCTGTGTAACAGTCCATGATTCACAACCATAAGGCCACTGGGGAAAAACACTCTCAATTTTTTATTTAGTAAAGGGGCTTCCCATGTTCTTCTTTTTCTTTAACTTCGATTGCTTTGTCAATCTTCGAATCTCTTTTGGGGCAGTCCCGTTATTTTAATTAGGCCCCCTTTTCTTGCTCTCCCATTAATTCTTTATTTTTATTTTGGGTTTTTGGGGACCTTTTTCTTTTCAGTGACATTTGTTTTTTCAGTTGTTTTTTTTTTTGTATTTAAATATAGATGTTTGGCTTTTTCTCTTACTGTTTAAATTTGAACATCTCTCTTTTCTCTCCTTTTCTTTTGCATCTTCAAAAAAGAAATGTCCATTATTTAACATCTATCTTCTGGTCATTTTCAACACTCATTTTCAATAACGTTGGACTACCATATAATTTAAACTGAGGCGTATACCTATTTGTGGGCAATTCATAATATACTCTGGGTTCGCCATCTTTAAGGGGTTGGCGCATATTAATACTCTTAAAAAAATAAAATTCATTTTGTGTGTTTGTGTTTTTCCCCTCTCAGTCTATCTCACTATCATTACTAAACGATCACTTATTATGTGTAAACTTCCAAAAAACCACCAGTGTAAAATAAACAATCCCGGCCTTTAAAAATCTCATAGATCTGAAATAAGGAAAATTGTCTATCACCGATTTTTTATACCGTATGTGGATCAAATCTTTAAAACAGTTTAACACCATTTAAAGGGGGAAATTCCAAGAGGGTGGGGGTTTTCCCGTTGAGACAAAAATATCATCAGAAAACATTACAACAAGACATTCAGACTTAGTTTAACATGGGCCTTAAAAACTGCATAAACAAATACAAGTAAAGACCTTTGATGAAAAAGGGAAAATCTAAAATTTTCCATAGACTAAATCAATTAAAAAAAGTTAAAAGGGGATAACTGGGATAATTTGTCGAAAATACAAAAACAATTAACAAACCCAACATAGATGCAGTAAATAAATAAATCATGGCTAACTGGCAAAAAACATTTTGAAAGCATTTCCATAAACTTTAAAACAACCCCACAGACAACAAAATATTTTACAATTCAAAATCAAACTTCAAAACATGGTTCATAAAAAAAGTTTTTAAACTCAAATTGGAGGGGCATAGCTAGCAGAAATAGAAAAAACTATGTTTTTATCATTTTTTAAAAAAGGGGTCTCTTTTTTTTCCCCTATGAGGATAAAACGTTATTAAAGTTAAAAGTAGATGCTCTTTCACCCCACTCCCCTCTCTTACTATTCACCTGGAAAAACGGATAATAAAGATTAGTAAATTTGATAGACTCTCAGCCATTCCTCTCTCTTCCTTTTTCTTTGGTGTAAAGGGAAACATGTTAGGATAACAGATTTAGGATAGACTCTCTATTTATTTTCCCCTCTCTTTCCTTATCTCACTGTGAAAGGGAAAACATATTAGGATAACAATTGTAAAAAATTTAAACTCTCCCCTATCCCCCTTCTCCCCTCTCTTTTTCCCATTGGGCTTGCTATTCAATAAATACTCCCCCTTTTCCCTTTTCCTTTCATACCTTTTTTTTTTCCATTTCCCCATTTTCTCTCTTACAAGATTATATGTTATTTTAATAAAATTTTCTTAAAAATTATATTTTTTAAAAATTTATCTCTCTTACAAGTTATTTTTTTAATAATATTTTCTTCCAATTATTTTTTCTTAATAATAAAATTTTCCTTTTAAAAATTTTATTTAAAAAAAATTTTCTCTTTAAGATTATTTTTACTTAAAAAAATATTTTTTAAAAATTATATTTTATATTATTCTCTCTTCACAAGTTATATTTACTTAAAAACCTATCTCTCTTCAAATTGTATGTTCCTAATAACAATATTCTCTTCCAAAAATTTTATTTTTTAATTAATATCTCTCTTCTTTTATGTTACAATAATAAAATTTTCTTTCCAGATTATATTTATTTTAAAAATCTTTCTTTAATTATATTTTTATCCTATCTCTTTCAAAATTATATTTACTTAAAAATTATTTTCTCTTCCGAAATTTAATTTAATAATAATATATCTCTTCAAAAATTTTATATTCACTAACAATATCTCTTAAAAATTTATTTTCAATAATATCTCTTTCAAAAATATTTTAATACTTTTCTCATCCAAAATTGTATTTCCTAATAACCCCTTCTTCAAATTGTATTTATTTACTTTTTCTTTTTCCAAATTTATTTTCTTTCCCATCTGTTTTCAAATTTATGTTACTAAAATCTTCTTTCAAGATTGTTTTTTACTTTTATCTTTTTCAGTTTATTTATTATAAAAATTTCCCCTTTGTTTTTTACTATTTAACTTTCCTTTTGGGGGGGTTTGTCCACTCCCTTTTCACTTAAATTGTATTTTCTTTTTTAAAACCTTTCCCCTTCCAAGGTGTGTGTTCTTACTCCCATCACTTTAAAAATTTTTTTTTACTAAAATCCTCTTCAATTGTGTTTACTTTAAAAATTACTTCAAAGATTGTATTTATTTTTAAAAAATCTCTCTTCCAATTTATTTCTTACTTTTAAAATCTCTCTTAATTATTTTAACAAAATTTTCTTCCAAATTTATTCTCACTTTTTATCCTCTTCACAGGGTTTTTTCTCCTCAAAAACCTCTTCCTTAAATTTAAAAACTAACATTATTCTCAATGTTTATATTTTTAATCTAATATAACATTTATGACTTTTTTTAAACCTTGTATTTTCTGTCTTTTGTAAATATTGGAAAATTTTTAAAATAAATTTTTTCAAAAACATTTAATTCCCAAAAAGGGCGATGATGTTTGATTGGTTAATTTTATGTAAATATTAAATTTTTAAGATGGATTCTCAACATCTGGCTATAAAAGAAAATAATAAATATCAAAACGGGCTTTTAATATCGATTAAAAAACTTAAAAAATTTAAATATCAAGACGAACGTTTAATATTGGGGTATAAAAGCAAAAAATGAAATATCAAAGAAGGCGTTTCAATATCGTGGGTGGGAAACCAGACTTGAAATATCAAAAACGAAAGTTTCAATATCTGGGTTAAACCCGACAAATAATGAAATATCAAAAAACAGATTTGCAATATCTTGCTAATAAAAGACAAAAAGAAATATCAAAAAGGGCTTTCTTGTTATAAACCCCCAAAAAATTGACTATTTAAGTCTCAGAAAAGTTGATTAAAATAATTTAAATTAACAGTTCTTCGCGATTTTAGTGTTGCGCTTAATTCATTCAAGTTAATTTCTCAAACTAACTTTTTTTATTGATTGGTATTGCCAAATTTTTTTCATACACAGGGAAAAGACAATGATTACATGCGTCATGCCTGTTCCAAATTGCCCGAAATATTTACTAGTCTAAAAAGTCAATTAAAATAAAAACAAATTTTTAAAGACTGGGGGCTTTGTGAAACAATGGGGGGGTGTTTTATATTAAACTCATAAACACAGTCAAAGAAAAGGAAGAATAAAATACTATTTATAAAAGTAATAAAAAATTCGATTTTGAATCGATTTCAAATTACAAAATTTAAGTGAGGGTTGCAAACAAAAAATTTTTATGATTTGTTGATTAAGTAAAGTTTTGGATAGAGCTTTAAAATAACCCAAAAAATTTTAAACCAAAGCAAGTTTTTTGAAACCCAAAAACAAAATTTAAATATTAAACCCAAAACATTTCAAATAAAACCAATGAAAAATTTCAAAAAGAACCAATAACGAAGTTTCAAATTTAAACAATGACGAAGTTTTAAATATTGAAACAAAAAAAGTTTAAAAAATTGAAACCCAAAGAAAGGTTTCAAATATTGAAAACCCAAAAGAGAAATTTCAAAAAGGAAACCAAAGACGAAATTTTCAAAAAGAAACCAATAACGGTTTAAATATTAAAAATGAAAAGTTTCTAAAAAATAACAAAGTTTAAAAATTTTAAACCAATAGACGAAAATTAAATTTGAAACCAATGAAAAAGTTTCAAAAATTTACCAAAGAGAAGTTTAAATATCCCTACATTCAATTTTATCAATCTTTCCGGGATCAGTGATCAACTTTTTTAAAAAGGGGTTCTTTGGGAGGGGGGACGTATGACTAAGTCAATTTTTGTCAGCCATTATACACTCTCCGTCTCCTACTAGTCATTACGATAATTACCCCAAAATTTGGGGCCCTAATTACCCGTACCACCCATTCGACTAATCCTCCACATGACCTTAATTTCCCCTCCCCAAAAACCGACCATTATACATTTTCCGTCCCAAAACCCGCCATTATCGTAATCCGTCCCATACCAGATTATCCTAATGTCCCTTTAACCTTTGGTAATTCATCCCCCCCATGCCCCAATCCGTTAAACCTCCCCCTCCCGCCAATTTGCCAATCTTCCCATAAGCCATTTGCTAATCCGTCCCATAACCATTTCCTAAACCGTCCATATCAACCTTTTTCGCTAATTATCCCCCCACCAACCAATCTACGTTTAAACCGTCCCCTACCCCCTTAGCTAATCTTCCATACCAGCCATTATACCTAATCCCCCCCTACAGCCATTATACGCTAATCCTCCACATAGTCATTATACATAGTCCCATAAAACCCTTATACGTAATCCGTCCCCCATACCGCCCTTATACGTTAATCCCCCCACCAGATTATACCTAATCCGTCCCCCAAACCCCATTTCCCTAATCCTCCCCCCAAAACCATTTCGCTAATCCTCCCATACCGACATTATCGCTAATCCGTCCCCCTACCAGATTATAGTTCCCTCCCCCACCAGCCATTATACGCTAATCCGTCCCATCCGCCATTTTAAGCTAATCCTCCCTACCGATCTTTTGTCCATAAAAAAAAACAAAAACAAAACAGAATAGTTTTGGACGATGAAAAATAAGTTGAAAATATGGGGCATGGTTCCAACGCGTTTTCCCCCACTGGTACCCGGAAATTGGAAGGTGCCTGGGGCAAAAAAAAAATTTTAGGGGCTTGGGCAATCCGCCGCCCTAAGCAAAATTTTTAAAATCCCGCGTTTCTTCTTTTTAAATCAAACATTTTCAAGAACTATTATTTTCCCGAACATTGAAAACAACAAGGGAAAAAACTTTTGCGTTTGGGAAAACATTTTGAAAAGAATTCCGCCGGTAAAATCGTGCTTCCGGGTTTAGTTTGGGTTTGGGCGCTATGATATTGATTCTTTTCAAAAAAATGTCCCAAATGTTTCCGTTAGTGGATTCACCAAAACGTTTTGTCAAAAACTCTTAGTTTGCCTTTTGGGACTTTTAAAAAAAGTAATTTCAACAGTTAACATGACCCGAAAATAATACTCTCGAGGAAGTTTTTTAAAACTTTTATAATACAAAACTTCTGTTATTTTTGAAATTCGTTTGTCAACAGTACCTCTCTGAAATGATTTAAAAAATCTTTGAAACTTAATCAAAAAGATTCTTAGATATATTTTATTGAAAAAGGGTTTAAAAAATTGCTAAAGACGATTTTTAAACATTTTTGACCAACTTACCTGGTTTAAAAGATCTAATTTGTAAAACAAAACAAATTATTGATTTTTCAAAACTTGCGTTGTATTCATTTGACGTCGATTGACAACTGATTTAAAAATTCTTATATTTTTCCCTACTTTCCCCGCGCGCGTTGCTACGCCCCAGAAAATGTTAAAGGAAAAATTTCTATAACAATATTTATAATTATTTGTTTTTTAATTGCTTTTTTCATTTTTTTGAAAAAACTTTTTTTAAATTTCATTTCAATTCTTTTTTTAAAATGCTTTTTGGGTTCAATTTTTTTTTTCCATCGGTGCATACGAATAAATCAAAATTTCCCCGTGAAAACCCATTGCTTCCATGAAAAAAAGGATTTTCAAATGTATCCCCCCCTTGTAGTGATTTCCTTGTGATTTGTTGATGGTCATTGCAAGGGAGTCTTTCTACCAGAGCTACAAGCGTTTGAATTCCAATAGCATGTCTGTTGGAATCATTGGGATGCGTAACCGTAATATCTTCTCCTTTACATTTTTCCATTCCGTGTACCTTCGATGATATTGTTCATCATATTTTTTTCACTAAGCCTGGTACGTTGCAAAGTTGTGATGGATTGATGTTTCGGAAGAGAATATTAGGCACGCCAATTTTCAATGTTAAATATGTGGTATTGTAGCATGCCACCCAGCAAGTCAAGTAATTCAAAATTCAGTTGGATAATTGACAACTACGTCTTGATTCATTTGGTATCGATGGACTTATATGGCATCACTTCTTGCAATTATTTTGTTTTGAATACTTTCAAATTCGCCATATACATCCTTGTTTTGCTGCTAATATTGCACGTTCACTGGGCACTGATGATTTTTGTAATTATTATATTGCAATATTTGGGGAAAACTTATGAATCAATTCGTCTGTGGTCGCTATGATGTTACAGAAGTTTGTTGGCAATGTGATACATCGTATGGAATCATCGATTGGCATTTCCATTCCCAATATCAACAATTGTTTTGCGAAACGTTCAGGTTTCATCATGTTGTGATTGTATACGCATATTGGTCTTCAAAGTCCAATTTCTGTCGCCATGAAACTAATGATTTCAGGCGTACATTAAGTTCTGTAGCGGGTGATCTTGGTATAACTGGTAGGTTGCGGAAATCGCCGAACAATAAAAGGAGTGCGCCACCGAAAGGCTGGTCATTTCCTCTCAAATCTTCGGTGTACGATGAAGCGCTTCAATACTTTTTGTGCGACATAGTACATTCATCCCATATAATGAGTTGACATAGGTAGTACTTACCCGTGCAAATTTTTGACATTGCATGTTGGTATCTCAGTGATTTACATATTCAACGCCAATTTCAGCGCTAGATACGCTGTTCGGCCACATCTAAAAGAAGTTGCAATTCCAGAAGATGCGATTACCAGTACGTATTATTTCACAGTGATCGTATGGTTGCCAAAATAAGTGAAATGAAAAGTTTGCCTGTGCCCCCCGGGCGCATCTATGAAATACAATCCACCGTTTTGACTTGTAATTGCATATAATTATGTCATATGCTGTACGCTGTTCGGAATCAATTTTTGGAAGATTCGTTTGAACAAATGTACTGAATTCGTTGATATCAAAGTGTGTTTCTCGTTCCAACTCACAATCGAAAAGGTTGTTTGCAGATCGTTCTGGCGCATCCATTTCCCAATTGCAGTTCTTTATTAGTGATTATGAGCTTATATGTCTCAATTAAGAACTAATGCCTCATTATATACGTTTGAATTGTAGATTGAGTCATCAGGATTTTGTTCGTCACGCAAAGCGATGTGGATGTCTTCACTCATGTAGTCTTTGTATTTTCCCAAAGTTCTTTTTAAGTTGGATAGGAAGCACGTTGTTGTATTACAACTAAATGTGCGTATTTTCTGTGGTCGAAACAGTATTGGATGCATCAGCCAGTGAAGTGTCCCCAATGTGCATCGTTTTTTTTAAAGATTTAATTCTTTGTCAAGCTTCACGATAAATGCTTTATACGTGACCGTTAACTGTTCTCAATTCTTGGAAAGGATATTTAATCCACGTTTTGTTAATTAACAGTAATCATGAAGTAAAGCATTCTACATTGTTTTGATCGACAATTGTGACAGCCTAACGCATTATTCGAATATAAATTGAATATCCTTCAACTACTTACCTTGTTTGCGACGTTGAAACTTTTTCGCTGCTGCATTCCATGTGTAGTATGTTAGCAGTTCAGAGTAAAGTAGCGTCTTTGCAAATATATCATCTCTACACAATAAGAAAAATGCAGTTAACGTTGTTGTGATGGTGACAATCTCGTGCATATGCATTATCTGTTGAGAAATTACACGCGCTGTCCATTTTCAAGGTGCACTGCCGATGAATAACTGTTGGATGTCGTTCATGAATTTGGAAATGATAAATATATCTCGCTTCATTGCTACTAATGTAGCGTCGGTTGTCTTGCTCGATTTCGTGATGGATGCATTTATATTTGCCCTCAAAAACTGCCATATATCAACTTCCTTTGTTGTATATTGCAAATGTGCCGATCGATTTCGCAGATTGCAATATAACGTTTATGTGTGTGCTTTGTACGTCTTCGAAGTACCGAGTGGGCGGTGCAACCAACGATTATCAACACCATCATTGTTCGCACTTTTACAGTGATGGATTTTCTGCCATCTTCATTTGATCGTCGACGATAGAGAGGATATCCGTCATTGTCAGTAATAGTATCGGCATGTAAGTCTTTTGGGTATCTTTCGTGCATTTCTATCGAGGCATACATGGTGAACCGTATTGGAGTAAGCCACACTGGACCGCCGATCATGTTTTTGTGACGACTTCAAATAGGTCCTGGATCAATGTCGACATCTGGTATTTCTGCTGAGATGACGGTGGAAATTTGATCTAGTGTGACTTTTTTCGATCAACCGTCAAAAATGTATGCATGTGGCAATCTTCTTTTTGCCATTCGACGTTCAGACCACATCCAACAGCGTGTCTCTCCAAAAACACACTGTGACAATGAAATCCATTAAAGATTTCAATTTTGTTTGAATACACGCGCATTAATATCATGACGATCCGATGATGAATTGTCAACAACAAAGTTCTTGTTCGTCCCACGAAGGTTACGTAAACGTGATAAATAATCTGGACTGCCATGGGCGCGATCATATATCATTGCATCTTGTGCGTATTCGTGCATATGCCGTGGACTCTCCCCTGTAAATGTAGTACTGAAGTAGTATAATCACTTTCCCCCAATTCATTCGGATTCACATTGCCATCATTGCTGAATTGCATCACGTAAATGAATGTACTATTCTGAACGCAACTGGTTTAGTTTAATCAGATGTAGAGAAGAGTCGCTCAGTTTCGATTTTCATACATATCGACAATGTGAGTGGAACAATTGTCGACATTTCAAGATATGATTTTCAGCGTTTTCACGAATCATTATTCGATGAATAATTCTGTACTAACTTTCTTATTCGTTTCCTCATCTGTTTGATTTCTCAATTTGATATTCAAAATAGTATCCATCTTTAACGCAAAATAATATCAGATATTACAATCCGTCGTAGGAACGATAAAGTTTCTGAGACTCGCTGAACATCACCACTTCTGCGATGAAGAATTATATCACACGAATTAAATTCTTCGCCAACCATAACGATCGCCACTTCATCAATTGTTGGTGCACATTAGCTACTTTGTCTTTCGTGTTGACCAACAGGTGTTTGTCTGCTCTAAGTACAACTCGGTAGTCATCAACTGGTAATTGTTGCAGGGCAGTTCCTGACGTCAATTAATTCGTTTGTGTTGATCGAATAAAGTTTGTAATGCAGCGACTATTTCTCGTTTTTACGCGTATTGAATCTACAACGTTGATCAATTGTTTCATCATTGTTTCCCAAGAAATAAATTTGAAGAAATGTGTAATCTACGTCGAGCTTGAAGTGGCAGTAGTGAGCCAGCACATTATTAAATTGCCCTTGAACGAATGTGGGCATGTAATTCTCGCACGATATTTGTTTGCACCGACAGTGTCATTTTGAAACATGAATTGTACTTGTGTATGTTTGCCAGAAATGTTTTTGATTGACTTAGCTGTCACCTGCTACCAATGTTGATAATAATGGTTCGGGTGGTGAATGTAATACTAGCAATTCCTTCCCACCCGCGCAGCTGTTCCTGGTGATTCATTCTTAAATTGTATTTTCTAATGCCACATATAATCTATCCATTTTTCCAATAGCCACACATTTGGATGAAGACTATAATCATAATTTGTATTGTAATGAAAGCACCTCGTTCCAAATCGGCACGTGCAGTGTTCGTCTGGATTGAGTAATTCTTCCGAGCGGTTTTGCAGTCTGCTTCCCGTTGTCCCGGTGTTTCAGCTAAACGGACTTGAGCAGTGCGTACTCGGTGGTTCTTAGTCTTGCCTCACGATGCTCGTCTGTTTCGAACGGAATAGGCTTCCAGCAGTGCGAACTCGTTGGTTCCTAATTTTAGCCGTTGCTCGTCTGTTTCAGACGAATAGGCTTGAAAGTGCATGCTCAGGCGGTTTCAGTCTTGCTTCCCGTTGCTCATCTGGTTTCTGAAGATAGTAATGCACCTTTTTCTTTTCTCGTGATCTGGTGCAGATGGGCGTGGCGCTTTTCGTTGGAGGCATTATTGAAAATGTGTGGAAAATTCATTGAAGATTTCGCTGGAATAAATAAAATAAATTAGCATTTGATTAAATTCTATTAGTAAATGCATATCTACTATATATATTAACATATAAATGCAAGGAAATGCGCGTAATATGTTTTGAAAAATCAGTTAAACTGTACAATCATTTGTCCAAACTACTCTCACTACTCGCGCGCCACTGTTGCAAGTAGTTGTACTAATTTGGTACCGCTATAGCTGTAATGCGTGGATTGATTACACAATAATAAATGGTAACCCGTTTCTGTCGTGTAATCTAATATTGGTGTATTCATACATATGCTTGTGTACATTGTACATCGGGTTAACGTTGATGGCAAAATAACCATCTTGCCATTTATAGAAAATGCCGACCAATAAGCGCCCTCAAATGAACTTATTCCTCGGATCGTAGTTTTGTTTGGTTTAATCGAATATAGAGCAATTTTTGCCAACATAGCTAATAAACGTGATGGAATAGTTAGCGATAACTTAAATACATTTTGATATCTACGGTGCGTTAGAAACAAACCTGGATTATGTTTTAATTCAACGTAACGGCTTGTTTAAATATTAACAGATCATACGTCATCAGAATCGATGTAGATACGCATGCCAACAAACTTCGGAAGAAACTCTCGATGAAATTTGCGTTTCGATTTTAAAAGATTTTCTCCTAAAATTGTCAGCGATACATATTTAAAACTATGATAGGTAGCATTCCGACATCAAAACAAACATAAACAAACATATCCTATAAATTTCAGCTAAATCTGATGTGTATATACTAATACGTACATGGAACTTCCGGAAACGTTAATGGCAATTTAGTTTGAAACTCTCGATGCAATAGGCGTGTATTATTTTAGATTTTTGAAAACTAGCGCTACCTATTTCAAACTGTGACAGGTAGCATCCGACATCAAAACAAACATATCATGTAATTTCATTCATCTGTTCAGTAGTTTTCCGAGTCTATAGGTAACAAACATACATACATACATACATTTTTATATATATAGTAGATTTGGAAAGCGCAGACAGAAGATTTTACAATAAGTTTTCAAATTTACTCAATGTATTACATTCAAGTTGGTCATAGAACAATCTTAATTCATATGTCCTTAGTTTTCCAAACAGCAGCTAACTGTTTGTGTCTAAGTAGCGTGCCAGCTAAATTAAAAAATTCTATTCTGAAGATTCTTTACTGCGGTTAAGTATTACAAGAACGCACATATTCTATAGTTCCTTCTTTATGTTCTATGATGTTTTTTATGGGTTTTTCCCCTTCGGGACGCGATGCAGATGGTGATCTGCTCCCTTGCAGGACGATTGCGTAGCAATCAACGACTAGGGAATACTAACCCGAAACAATGTTTGCAGATCCAGATGCACCAGGCCGTAAGACGCATAACATGGTGCAATGACCTCAAAATAGAAATGAGATAACGGTTCTATTGTCTCGCTCTGCCTCTAGACTTAGCCACAGAGAAAGAATATTGGACCAACCATCACGAGGGCGGCCAAAAATAACTTCTGGTGATCACGCTGTCACTGGTGCCAAAGCAAAGGATCGGCAGGAAAATCTTGCAGATCAAACCCCACCAGACTCAGGAGATTCAACATAATTCGATGGAACGCCGAGGACATTTACACCAAAAAGCAGGCACTAGTGAAAAATAGATCTTGCATGTATTCAAAAAACACACATCAAACCCCAAAAGATTCTCTGTCGAGGTTATCAGGTATACAGATAAGGCCACGTGGGGATGGGGAAGACTTTATGCGTGAGCAACAAATACACCATGAAACGAAAGTCAACACAAATGGGGAAGCAGAAATCATATGAATGTGCATCTTTGTAGACAACTAACAGATTCGAACTAACATACCTCTTATGCTGGAAACCATGCCACTGACCAATACAAACTGTTTAGTAGTGGGAGATGGGAGATTTTAACAGTCACTAAGAAAGGTGGTGATGCCAAGACACCAATGTAAAGGTGGGAGGGGGGTTAGAACAGTGGGACATAGATAAACCTCTAGCTCAGGACAAGACTCGATGACCCACCAACCATCTTCTCAAGAAGATATAAAAATATATCCCCCAGACCTTGTCTTTGCCACCAGTGACATAGCCCAGAACTTGGATCTAAACTTCATGGAACAGCTAGGAGACAGTGACCACAAAACTGTCAAGCTCTCCTTAATAATAATAATTCCTCTCGTACCGTTCTACGTTACATAGGGCCTGCAAGTAATTTCTCCATACCACTCTATCCTGGGCAACTCACTCAATCTCATCCATGGAACTGAGACCGATATTTCTTACCTCTCTCAGCAAGGTTAGTTTCAGGGTCTCAAGCTCTCCTTGAAGATTAGATATCCCCGTCCAAAAATAATATAATAATGACCCAGTGAAACTGAAAAAAGAGCTGACTGAGCACAGTTTGAGAGGCCAGTGACATCTACTGTGATCCCATAAATACACACCAAAAAGATAAGAACATGACAGACCTAATCAACATATCCATTTTGAGGGCAGCAAGAGAATCGATTCCTCGAGGTGCAAGAAGAGACTACAAACCTTATTGGTCAGAAGATTTCCCTAACATGTTGAAAAACCCAGGCTAGGCTAAATATGGAGGCAATTACAAGCCACAAGATAAAGCTGGAGAGACAAGATGTCTCAACATGGACTGAGGTGAGTTGACAAATCACTCCAGGGTCTTAAGAAGTCACCAGGAACGTATGACATCACAAATGAGATGCTCCTCAATCTAGCAAGAAAGCCACGAAAAAGCTGTTAAAGGTTTTGAATGCGGACTGGAAAGCCCAGAAATACCTAGTGAATGGAAAAGCCATCACAGTCCCAATCTAAAACAAGGAAAGACAGATTCTTTCCAACAATTGTAAAACCAATTGCCTCTTTAGGTGTGTTGGAAAAG
Source organism: Arion vulgaris (assembly GCA_020796225.1). Classification (NCBI taxonomy): domain Eukaryota; kingdom Metazoa; phylum Mollusca; class Gastropoda; order Stylommatophora; family Arionidae; genus Arion; species Arion vulgaris. The sequence goes on from CM036757.1 coordinate 45,766,163, forward strand.
TGATGGATAGGCTTCTCAATAGAAGACTCATGTAGCAACTGGAGCAAAAACAATTGATACTACTACAACAAGTGGATTCAGTCAGCATGGATCAACAGAAGAATAAAGTAACTTACATTGCACAGGAGATCGAAGGTGGATTTCAAGTTAAGAAACATACACTAACGGTATGGATTGACATGGATAGGGCGTTTGATAGAGTATGGAGAGGGGGACTCAAAATCAAACTGCTCAACCTCGGAATCAAAGGGTGCATGTATATCTGAATATGTCACCATGTGGTAAATAGAGCAACCAGGAAAAACATAGCAGGAAGGCAATCATCGAACAAGTTGTTCCCCAGGAGGGTTCTGACTCTAACTATACTTCGTTTTATAAATGTTTATGGAAGAGACCCCCAACAGAGGTGTAGGTGCAATCTACGCTGATGATATGGCACTATGGACACGAGAAGAATCTTCTTTTTCTTCAGACGCTCTATATCGACCACATGTCAACCACTCGGTGGGATTTGTATGTGATATGAGCCTAAGAACGATTGGTTATTGTGCAGTTATGCGCCTTCAAGTAGACTAGCACATCCAATTTCATTTGCTGCTTTTTATTTTTACTAGATATGCATCCCTAGGGTCCACATCAATCGCCTCTTACGACATGCATTGTAGGTTGAATTGTCACTATTCTGTGCTTTCCTTGCGAGCGCCGGCACCGACGCAGGGCAACAGGAAGAATCAATGCAGTAGCCACCTCAATGATGTACACAGGGCAACGAGAAGAATCAATAGCAGTAGCCACCTCAATGCTGTAGGATGTAATTAAAAAACTTTTCAATGTATCGGTTCTTGATTGCCATTTATAAATCTCACAGTCTTCAGCCTATCAGAAAAACAAATGCTCAAACTCAAATTCAGTGACCACCTACTATCAATGGACGAATGTCCAACATATAAGGGAATCATCATGGACAGCAGGAGGGCGTGGAAAACACAGATAGAAAATCTGGGAAAAGCAAAAGAGAATAGGGATCTGTAAGCAAATTGAGGACCAACATGGGTGCGGGTTGTAGCATTCTGAAAAGGCTTTATAATGGAGAGTTTTGCAGTACTTGAGTATGGCATATCAGTCTGGGTCATAATCTCCAAGACATACTTCATAAAGCTAAACAGAGTGTTAAGCCAGGCCTACGGATCTTCCCCTGAAACCATACGTCTACCCACATGAAGTACTGAAAAGGGCCCTAGAACTTCAACCACTTCTGGACAGACGTAACATGAAGGTACTTCAACGATGAGAAAAATGTAAGTGACTGATGAACCATCCAATGCACCCCCAAAGAAACAGCTACAGTAGGGCAAATTGAAAAGAGTAGCTCATGGAAACCCCAAAAGGTTTGCACACGCAGACTCAGTATTTGCACTGGCTCAGCAAGACACATACAACCAGCCAGCACCTCTCCTCCTTTGTCGTACAGGATCCCAGAGCTGGATGCCCTCAATGCAGCTGCAAAAATGGCACTACAACTTATGAAACAAATACATGGAAAAATTGTGCTTTGGTCTGCTATCTCAGCAATAAAATCTGAAACGAAAACAGAACTAAGTGATCTCAGGTCAACCGTAGCCCAGTAGGCCCATGATTCTGAGAGCGTAGTAATCCAGTTGATACCTCACTGCAAGCTCAATTGGGATGAAGGTGCTGACAGACTGGCTAAAGAGGGAGCAGGAACGCCTCAAGATGACAACCTGGTCAGCTAGGAAGAAGCAAAACCATCAAGGGGGCACTAAACAAAAAGTGGGAATAAAACACATTAAACACAACAAACATGATGGATATTACGAACTTCCCAGAATAGACTATATTCATTATACTTCTCCTCCTGACGAGTCACAACAGAATGAGAACATAACTATATTGAAGATATGCAGAAATGACCTGTGCCACTGTGGTTTGGCGAATATGACGACAGAGCATGTCCTACAGAACTGTCCCAGTATGCAGATATAAGAAGAAAGAGTAGCCAACACACCAACTTTCCAAGAAAACTGATGACGTGGCTGATAGGGGCCTTATTAGTGAATATCCAAAATCCAAGTCTAATGAGAGCGCAGAAGAAGAAGAAGAAAATGTACAAATAACAGAGTTGTTACTGGAGGAAGAGTCGATAGAATTGTCAACACATGAAGAGTTGAAATGGAAAATTGAATAATGGGTATCAAAAAATATTGTTACAAAGCAGTGGCGGATCGTCAGTAAGGGCCAGTGGGGCCAGGGCCCACCAAAAAAAGTATGTAACGTGTTTTTATTGTGTATACATTAAAGTATAATCTAACCGAAACCATGATTTTTCCCAAAATATATGTCTGGCCTCACCAACAAAATTGATCACGAGCCGCCACTGCTACAAAGTCAGATTCCAATATTGTATCTACCCTTATGGGCTGCAGAAAGAAGTTGTTTATTGTATTCCCATCACCATATTTAACTGAAGAAGTTTAGCATGGTAACCAGACTATTCAAGATGCGAAACAGATTGTCAATGAGAAATGCTGCAATTTAAAATTGTTGATGACAAAATGTCATAAAACATAGAAAAATTAGTTTCATCACATCTCAGCTGAAATGAATACATTACAACATACATTTTTAATGACACGTGAGCAATATACCAATATTGGTATTATCTTCTAATAAAATAACTGAAAAATGTGTCCTTGTTTTTCAATTTATAGTATGTAGTTTACCCAAGGGGCCTAGTGAGTTATTCACTGAAAAGGGGCGCTTATTCATAAAATATTGAAACCTATGATATAGATTATTCATTTCATTTTACAGATAGGGTAAATTACAAATTTATGATTTCATATCTTAAAGTTTCACAATGTAGTACTTACTGGATCTATAGTAGTAGTGGTGTTTGTTGGAGCTATAGTAGTAGTAGTGGTGGTTTTGAGCTATAGTAGTAGGGTGGTTGTTGGGCTCTATAGTAGTGGTGGTGTTGGACTCTAGTAGTAGGTGGTGATTGGCTCTAGTAGTAGTGCTGGTTGTTGGAGCCGTATAGTGGTGGTTGTTGAGCCTGTGTATGGTTGTTGAACTCTAGTAGTATAGTGCGTTAGTTGGAGCTCAGTAGTAGTGGTGGTTGTTGGGCCTAGTAGTAATGTTTGAGGGTTGAAACTCTAACATATATTGTGAGTTTTAATTTATTGTCGGTGTCGTCTAGCTGAATGTTGGTGAACTACATCTCTCATGAGTATTTCGTCCGGGAAACAGCAAAGAATATAATTAATACCTTTACCCTACACTGTGCATATTGTTTGTTACATCTGTGTAAGTTTAATTACCATGTACACATTACAAGTGTGTTACTCATGTCATGAATGTTATCAGTATGTGATTGTCTTCTCCTTCATGCTATTCTACTCGTTAATATCATCACATTTTAGACAAGTACTGACGGTTTCCAATACAACAGATATACAAATCTAACCATGCTCACTTCTTTTTCTTTATTACAAATAAAATATTCTGATGGTGTCTCAATATTGCTTACTTACTTATTCGTCCCCGCTCCATATAGAGCATAGGACTGACATGCTCTACTGTTTAGTGGAACAGTTTTCGTTACTTTATTGGCAGATGTCTGTTTGCCAGGAGAGTCCATATTCGTTCAGTTTCCCAAAACTCCGTCTTCATTTATTTTCAGGACGTTTTCTTTTCATTTTCTTGCGGTTCCACTAAGTGTTTGTCTAGTGACAGTGTTGGAATATTTAAATGCTTGCATTGTTCAAATATATATTACGATAAACGTTGTTGCTCATTGTTCATTTGAGGATCATCTTCATCGCTCTTCGTGCATGTCCATAATTGTTCCGATCTTCTTTCAAGTATTTATTTCATTGTGTTTAGACTAGCTACTACCTTTCTGTGTTGATTGGTGATATCTCTGGAGTTTCTCTCGAGGTTTACTCGTCTTGCCGCACATTTCGGTATACATAGTTTGCGCAAACGAGATAGAGAATACCCTTTACCTTCTTTGTTGAAATCTTCAGAGCGTATGTTTTCTCTTTGAGCGTTGATGTTGTCGTTTTTGTCAGTAAGACATATTCCCGATCGTTGCATTGCTATCAGTACATCCGATCTGACATTGTCCTTCACCGAGAATGAAATGGGACAAAGATGAAGCTAAGTTTCTGGATTTTGTATTATTACATTCACTATCTTCTACATAACCAGTCTTGATCTTATGTATCATGCTCATAGAGTCGCAGATATTAATTGCATCCACTGCCTTCATAAATAACCAGTCTTGATCTTATGTATCATGCTCATAAGTGCGATTAATTGCATTCTGTCTTCGTACATAACCAGTCTTGATCTTATGTATCATGCTCATAGAGTCGCAGATATTAATTACATTCACTGCCTTCGTACATAACCAGTCTTGATCTTATGTATCATGCTCATAAGTCGCGAGATATGCTTAAATTCTATCTATACTGTCTTCATAAATTTAACCTTCAGTCTTGATCTTATGTATCATGCTCATAGATGCTGATATAATTGCATTCACTGCCTTCATAATAACCAGTCTTGATCTTATGTATCATGCTCATAGAGTCGCTGATATTAATTGCATTCACTGTCTTCGTACATAATCAGTCTTGATCTTATGTATCATGCCCCATAGAATCCAGATATTAATTGCATTCACTGTCTTCTGTCACATAACCAGTCTTGATCTTATGTATCATGCTTATAGAGAGTCGCAGATATTAATTGCATCCACTGCCTTCATAAATAACCAGTCTTGATTTTTATGTATCATGCTCATAGAGTCGCTGAACATGCATGCATGAGTGAATGTTTGTGTCTGTAGCCACTCCAGAAATTATGTTACCTCACTGTGCTGCTATTAGTAACGATTATGTTTTATCAAGTAATTCTAAATAGTATAGCCATCGGTCGCAAACGATGAATAACTACTTTCAGACACATGTTATTTGCACCTCTCTGGTGTGCACGGAGGACATGATCATTTGTATAGTCTAATACTAAACGTAATCACCTACTATGGGAATATGCTTTTTGATAGAATGAACACATGGTTGTTGTGTGTTCTGTCCTTTCTCACATCTTGCATTCACTGTGACTCCATAGTACAAAATCTCATTTCTCGAATTCCTCTTCTTGTAGAGACATATATGACGGTTGGGAGCAATTGATTCTCAAAGCTGTTACCTGTATTTCAGTTTTTGAGGACAATTAGAAGTGTCTTTTTATGTCAAATGACAGGTTGGTTGTCAAAGTCTATCTCTTCATATATGAACTTTTTTTAGATTGGTTTATCGGTCATTAGTGCAACATGTTCAGCCCATCTCAACTGGACTACCTCACACAACGTGCTTTGCAGACATCTTTGTTCTTATTAATACTTAGTTATCTAACGTATATATATATATATAGCGAGAGAGAGAAATAGAGAGCGAGATAAAGAGATAGAGAAGAGGCAAAGAGGATAGGCAAGATGCAGATAGAGACGCAAAGAGCACGACTAGAGTTGAAGAAATAAAGGATGGACATATCTGTGTGCATGGTTATAGTGACATATTATAGGGTGATACACGTGACACTTATCCTGAATACCATTGCGAAGACTGTTCAAACAGTGGATTCAGATTGTGTCTTTTGTCCAAGTATATTTTTCTTCTCGTATTTCGTTGAAATTCAGACGTAGTGTTACTAGATAAAAACAATGTATGGAAAGTTGAGTATGTTCACGTACTAGGGATACACTGAAGAGCGATTGTTTTCTTCTAGATATTCAAGCACTCGTGAGCTTGTTAGTTGTGCAATGAGGATTATCTAATGACTGACCAACCAACCAACCATGAGACAACATACCAACCAAACAATATATTTGTTGGATACATCGATAGAACTATATAGTTCGTTCCAAATTCATGAATAACTTATAATAATTCCTCTCGTACCGTTATACGTTACATAGGCCTGCAAGTAATTTCTCCATACCGCTCTATCCTGGCAACTCGCTCAATCTCCTCCATGGAACTGAGACCGATATTTCCTGCCTCTCTCAGCAAAGTTCCTTCAGGGTCTCCATAGGTTGACCTCTCTTTCTTGAACCCTTTGCATTACACTTCAATGCCTGCTTTGATATTCTTTGATCATTTCTCCTCAAGGTGTGCCAACATATCTCCATCTTCTCTTTCTTATAACAGTTGTCACTAGTGGTTGACCAGACATGTCTCTGATTTCATCACTTCTCTGAATTCGTTCCATTTTATATTCATTATTTTCGCAGACATCTATTTTCAAATGCATTCAACTTGCTTTCTATATCTTTGAGTATTTCCAACTCTTAGCGTATGTTAGGATTGATACAACATTTGAATTGAAAATTCGTAATTTAGTTTTAATACTATATAACTTGCAGTTCCATATATTATTTAGACTTTTAAAATCAGATGTTGCTTTGCCAATTCGTATCATAATTTCTTTTGTAACATTTCCTGTACAATCAAAATTGCTACCTAAATAGGTGAACTGCTTTGTTATTTTATCATTTTAGATTCCAGTGTGATATCTGCATTACTTGCCATAAATGTCTTCATTATATTTGTTTTTTCATAGCTTATCTGCAGTCAACTTTTGATGCTATAGATGACAAGTTGTCTGTTTTTTGCATATCTTGGTTGTTTCTGCTTAACAAGCAATATCATCTGCAAAATCAAATCTTCTAGTTGACTATTTTCTACCCAATCGATGCCAGTTTCGCCCTGCAACATTTTCCATCACCCAGTCAATGGCCTCCAAACAATAGCGGAGATAGAATACAGCCTTGCTACTCAGGTTTCAACCATAAACCAGTCGCTTGTCCCCCATCAGTGCGAACTGCCCCTGTGAACCATCTTAGAGGCTCTTTATAATGTTTATTATTTTGTCTGGTATTCCATAGCATCTCAGAATATTCACATAGAGATTATGTGTAGACTATCAAGGCTTTTTAAAATCGATGAAATTTAGTACATGGTGGTTGTTGCTTCTCAATATGATCCTCCAAAATTAGTCGTAGGATAATTATTTGGTCTAAGCAGCTTCTCCCAGGTCTAAAACCAGCCTTTTCTTCTCTCAGGGTTGTGTCCCTGCTCTTTTGATTCTATTAAGATGATTTTGCAGAAAGTCTTGGTCATTACTGATAATAGGGTGATCCCTCTCCAGTTGTTGCAATCTTTGAGATCACCTTTTGGGATCTTAACAATTATTCCCTTCTTCCCTTGATCTGAGACAGTTTCTTCTTCCTTACTTTATTAAATAGTTCTTGCACCTGGCTAATAGTTGTATCATCAGCCGCTTTGAGCATTTCTGCAGTAATGTTGTCATGACCCGCTCCATATTGTTTATCAAGGAATTGATTGCCTCCTTGACCTCAGCTACACTTATCATTTCTTCGTTAATTGGTAGGAGCTGTTTCTTGCCTCTTCATCAAACTTGAGTAGTACTGGTGGATCAGGTCTATTTAATATTTCTTCAAAATGTTCTGCCCATCTTTTCTTCTCGGTATCTGATGTTAGAACTTTACCATCTATGCTCTTGATTGGGCCACCCTTTGAAACAAATGTTCCAGTAAGTTTTTTAGTGTGTTGTATAGCATTTTACTGTTTCAGTTTGTCTGCCTTTCCCCTTTTTCGGCAGTCGATTGACATATGCTCTTTATCTCTTCTAGCTGCTCTTTTCACTTCCTTGTCTTTTAGTCTATATTCCTCTTTAGATTGGATTTCATCTGTTGCATCCTTAGTATTAAATATCGCTAGTTTCATCTTTCTTCTTTCTTGAATACATTTCCAGGTGTCATCGCTTATCCAGGGTTTTTTGTCTTTCGTCTTTAATCCTGCGCTACTATTTGCTGCCCCCAATAGTGTGTCGCTTTTTCTTGTCCATTTGTCTTCAATGTTCTGTTCATTTCACCATTGAGTAACTCGAACCTATTCTTAAGTTCGAGCTGATATTCCTCTTTTACCTCATTATTTTGTAGTCTTTGACTGTCTATTCGCAGTTGTTCTTTTTAGTATGGTGAATTTTCAATTTCAGTTTCAATTTACCTATGCATAAATTATGATCACTTCCCACATCTGCCCCTCTGTATGCACGGACATCCAGCAATGATGTTCTAAATTGTGTTTTAATGCACATATGGTCAATCTGATTCGGTCCTCCATCTGGTGAGTGCCAAGTAAGTTTTTTAATTTCCTTATGTGAAAGATGGTACCTCCATTACTAAGTTTGACAGCATACATAACTCCGCCAGTCTTTCTCCATTCTCATTCATTGTGTTTATTCCTGTTTTCTATAGATCTCTCTACCCCTACATTATCACTTCCAACCTTGGCATAAAGTCTTCATTACTACTAACAGATCATGTTTTTGGTCTTGTTAATTTGATCTTGTAGTTGCTCATAAAATGTGTTTTTCTTATCATCGTCAGCCTCATTTGTTGGTGCATAACACTGCAGTATTGTCATATGGACATGCCTGGTACTGAAAGCGGCTCCCATTATCCCAAAATCGAGATGGGTTCCCATTCTAACATGCTTTGCTACTCTAGGTGTCATCATTATACCACACCTTCAAAATGCTTAATCTTCTCTCCTGAATATATGAAAGTTAATCCACTAAACTACTCTTCTATCTGTTGATGTTATTCTGTTGAATAACTTTACCGGCTGATATAAAATTATTCCCTTTAACAGAAATTATAGTTTTTTCTTACATTTTGTTATTGATAATAGTCACGACCATTGTAAAGTATTTTTGTTATACAAACCTATAATGCTATAGCCTACAATTTTGCTTTTTTGTTATTAGTAAAATAACAGCCAGTTAATATGGTATATGTAGAATTTTAAAAGTACTGTAGTCAAGTATTCCTATCATTACATATTCGTTGCTAAAACATGCAATTTGCACAGCAAGATGAGAATCCTGTAGAATTAATCATTTTACACTGATCTCAACGATTGTCATTGGCGTATGCACAACATTTATTTTCATTGATAGACGGGAAAGTATCATTTGCTTATCATAAATTTTTTCAAACACTGTCTACAGATTGTAGAGACTACCACACCAAAATGAAAGGAGTTATTTTCAAGTATCGATTAGCGAACACAAGTCTGCCTTCTCTGGATTGTAATAATGGTCAATATCTCATATCATAATGTAGTGGTGAATGCACAAACATTCCCACTCTTCCAAGCACAAAACAAGACTGTATACCTTGGTTTGGAAAAGAAAATATTTAGTTTTGCTGCTGAACAGGTTATTCCCACTGATGAGACAGAATAAGAAGTCTAAGGTTTGTATAAGTGATAAAATCGTTCTGAAAAGGTTCCAGCTACCATTTACATCTCAACCCCATTGAACGTGTGTGGGCTGTAGTCAAATGTCAAGTGTCCACAGTAAACAAGACTTTCAAACTTTGTCATGTTAAGTTTATAACACGTGATGCTCTCCCAAAATAGATTTCAGTACTGGAACAAATGTGAAGGCATTTACTCGAAGGTAGAGACATTTTAGCAAGAGATGGTTTTAATTTGCTATAGTCCAGCAGTCTTCAATGTCTTGGACTCTTCAGACTCCAAATATAAAAGCTGACATCTCAGTTGTTTATATCGAAACACGTAAAAACAAAGTACTATAGTTTTACAAAATACAGAAACAGTAACGATATACAGCAACGTGTCGACCCAAAGGCCTTTATTAAGCAAACAATACAACAAGAATGACGAATTTCGAGGAACACTACAAATGGACCATTACATATGGAAACATTCAAACCTATCTAATGAAAATCTGGGAATAAAAACGAACAACGAAATGGTGAAACACAAAACCAAAGGGGAAAGAAGATAAACAATAAACAATAAAGTGAATATATAACTTATATAAATATGAAGCAAATACACATATAGATTTCAAGGTATGAGATGAGAAAGTACTAAAAAGCATAGGGATGTAATGCGTTGAGTCAAAAGTTCGCACGGTGCCATACAACGAAATAAAACGGTTATCCTGGGCAAATCGACTGCGATCATCAGAGGAACATGATCGGATGGCTGTGACCTGGACATCACAAGCTCCTGAATGGCCAGTATCATTGAAAGAGTGGCTACAGGGTGACAGAGCAATGGCGTATATTGCGCAAGTGTTGGGCAAATCGGTCACTGGGTCTCTTGCCGGTTTCCACAACATAGGCCTTGTTGCACCGTTTGCAGCTGATGACATAGATGATCTTACAGGACTCACGTGAAACTGTCTTGAATAACATACGTGGCTTTAGAAAAAGAACAGTGCGAGTCTGTATTACATATGCACACGTATAGCAGCGTCGACAGCCACACTGGATGGTGCCAAAGTGACTCTGGATATTAGGCTTGAGGCGACTGTGCACCAACATATCCTTAGGACTTCTGGGCACGTCTGTACGCCACCAAAGGATGGTGTTGGAAGACTGGTGTCTCAGGATCAGACTGAAGAATAGGGAGATGATGGAATAAGACCTTTTCACCAGGGAACTATGAGGGTGGATAGTTAAGATAAGTGTAACCCTGTCAGAATTGGAAGTTCTATGTTGGTTGGAAGGGCTGGCGAGCAATGAGCTGAACCAGATGCATACAGATGTAAGCGCATTCTCCGGGTATAGGAGCTTGCCCGGGAAAAAATCAAGCATCTCGTGAGCTCTATCGAGAAAATCATCGACCTCGCTTCAGAGGCGACGAAAGGGGTAAGAGTTGAAGAAAGATAAGAGTCCGACAAGCCTGGGGATGGGAAGAGGTATACGAAGAAAATATGTGCATCAGTAGGCATAGGGATACTGATGTAGTGATAGATGGATAGACTGATGGTGATGTCAGAAAGTTACAGAGGTAGAGATGTGAGAGTAAACCGAATAGCCGGATTGAAGACATTAATGAAATTAATGAAGCGTGACAGATCGGCTTCAGGCATATCAGGGAATTCCCAAAACATCATCAATGTATCTATGATACAACGGAAGAGAGCCATCATAGGTGTTCCATACTAAGTGTTCAAGATGACCCATGAATAGACATGCATAACTAGGTCCATTTTAGTACCCATGGCGACCCCACTGATCTGCTCAAAGAACTGGTCATTGAACTGAAAAGAGTTGAGTGAGAACTAGTTCTGCAAGACGAAGGAAGCCGAGGTGGAACAAGTGGATTAGTTCTCTGTCGAGAAAAACTGGAAGCTTGAAGTCCGTCGGGTGAGGTATAGAGGTGTACAGTGAGCAGACATCAAGGAGGAAGAGACGGTAAGTACTGCAGAAAACTCAATGGTAAAAAAAAACAGACAAAGTGTGGTTGTATCTTTCAGAATGAGTAGTGTGGTGACTATAGATTGAAAATACTATCAAGAATTCGGAGATATGTTCCAGACAGAGCTTGCATAAACAATAGTCCTACCAGGTTTTTGAGTTTATGCATTTTGTGAACAAAAGAAAACGGTTTTGCCCAAAGAGTATCGATGATAAAGTGATGTCGCCGGTAGGAAGGTCTTTAGAGGCAATTAAGTTCTTAATTACTTTACGGACTTTACTATTGTTAGATAGTGTGACATCAGTAGAACTAGTTTTGTAAAACTGGTGTCAGGTATTGTTGTGGCCTTCCTGGAAAAGGTATAAGTCTTTGCTCCTACGGTGCAACAAGCTGTATTGAAACTGGCGAGGCTCAGTGACCGATTTGTCCAACACTTCGCGATAAACGCCAATGCTCTGTCACCCTGTAGCCACTCATTTCATTGATATTGGCATTCAGGAGCTTGTGATCTCCCAGGTCACACCATCCGATAATTTTCCTCTGATGATCGTAGTCGATTTGCCCTGGAGAACCGTTTTATTTCGTTGTATGGTACCTTGCGACCTCTTGACTCAACGATTACATTCCTATCTTTCAGTACTTTACTCATCTCATACCTTGAAATCATATGTGTATTTGCATATTTATATAAGTTATATATTCACTTTATTGTTTATTGTTTATCTTCTTTCCACTTCTGGTTTGTGTTTCACTCATTCTCGCTGTTCGTTTTTCCCAGATTTTCTTAGATAGGTTATGAATGTTTCCCCATGTAATCTCTCATTTGTAGTTTCCTCGAAAATTCGTCACTTGGATCATCGTTTTTAATAAAGGCCTTTGGGTCGAAACGTTGCTGTATATCGTTCTTTTCTGTATTTGTAAAACTATAGTACTTTTTTTTACGTGTTTCGATTTTACCAAGTTTTACTGCAATCTTTCCCTTTTCGATAGTTGTTTTATGTCCCAGTTTACCATTTCAACACATTTTATACGAAGTAAGCAAAACCGGACCAGTGCCCGTAGTAAATGAACGATTTCACGGGAAGGTGATGATAGTGACTTGACCATGAAATCGAGCTATTGACACGAGACAGTCAGCCAGGAGGTGAGCAAATGGTTGGGACACTAATTTAAAAGACCCAGCCCAGAACGTCAGATAGTAGGACGTTGGTGATAGATTAAAATTTAATAAGGAAACTAAACCAGTAAAGAAAGAAGAGCTGAAGATTGGGGAGGACTACAACTATTGTAAGATATGTATTAAATATACAACATCATATATAATATATCTATAGAGGATCATTGTCGAGGACCAAATAAGGGGGCATTTTTTTCTTTCACGTTCTTTTGGTTTTTGAATCATACTTGTTGTGATATAAACAGCCTTTCAATAAAAAGTTTACGTTGTGTCAAATGATGCGTCATGGTGACTTAGCATACTGACCGCCAGCCCTTTCGTTTACTTATGGGTAGCTCTAGGATTTACTCTTTTACGATCATCTTTCGCCGTATATTGGGCGTATGATTCGCAAATGAGCAGCAGCCTTTCTGACTATGTTCCGGATTAGGAACATTTCTCTTCTTTTGGTACATAATCTTATCCAGGACAGAATCTAACCTCGTTCGTCAATACACCTGAAAAGTGTTTAGCTTGCAATTTATTATTAATGTCAACTTTAATGTTGTTTGTACTGACCTTTCTGACCACTTTGGTTATTCCAGAAAGGAACATTTTCAGCATTTGCGAGGTGCGTGTCGGCACTTGCAATTTGCAGTTTCTACTCTGCATTTTCCTGACTCCGGGAAACACTGGACTGGGCTGCGCCCAAATAATGTAGATGTTAGTTTCATTAGGCGCTATCAGTGCAACTTAGATTTTGCGCTCGCCAAACATTACCCGCCCTGGTTTTTCCGAGGATGTTAGTTGTGAGAACAACGATACCGTGCCTAGGTTGTTTCAGGAAGGCGGTTTCTTTAACGCTAAAACGTAATTTTAGGAGTTGCTCTAGACCAACTTTACCCGCGCTTTATCCGCGCTTGGCCTGTTGTACTGAGTGAACTGCAATTTTCCCATGTCGACATGATACGTTACAGTGTTTTCAAAGACAATTGCCGAGACATTTGATTTGTTAAGATCGTTCTCCTTGATTCTTGCCCCACAGCTGGGAATTTATTTGCGGCCATTTACTCCTGGGAAGTTGGGATTCGTTACCGGGTGGTTACCGGTGTCCAAATTTGGGTGCAAAGATTAGAACAACTGTTACCTGCCATGCATGTCGTAAGTGTAACAGTTTCACTGTTATTTAGGGAGTAAAGTTGGAGGTCAACCCAAAACCTCTTTATTGCACTTGGTGTCCTTGACCAAGTTAGTATTAAATAAATTGTTTACCAGTCCCAATTTGCTGAGCAGTGGAGTATTAAGCCCAAACAAAAGTGATCTAACCGAGGTATGGAGGACTCCGTTAAGTCAGGGATCTCGAGACCAGGGCAGGGCCAGTTGGGGTTTTTAGTTTTGACAGTTGAACAGATACGTTTTAGGAAGTCGAGAGGACAGAAGCTTAGAGGACTTGAGAGAAGAAACAGTGAGAATTTTCAAACCTGTGACTCAGCGAATTTAGTACCCGTATAGAGAGTCGTGAGAAACGTACAACCCAGAGAGGATTTGAGAGAGAGAGAGAGAGAGAGAGAGAGGACCATTTTAATTCTTGCCATGTGAAAAAATGGACAGTGAAAAGGAAATTCGAGGGAGCAGTGTTTTGTTACACATTTTCACTAATCTTTGCAGTGTAGTTGACTATAACGTGTGATTTGCAGTGAGTACCCACACGGGATTTTGACATTTCATAATAACTTTGCGAGTGTAGTTGACTAAACGTGTGATTTGCAGTGAGTAGCCACAACGGGGAAGTCGGACATCTCATAATAACTTGCGATGCTAAGCTAGTGGTGAATTTTACTTAAAGTTTAGGATATTAGAGTGTGTCCAAGAAAATTGTATGAATTCAACTAGGAGGGGGCATTCCACCAATTTTCTTTTGTTGTTTAGTGTTGACATATTATCCAGCCATTGAGTTCCTCTAGTTCAGTAAAGGTTCCAAGTACGATCCTTGTGTGTTTTTGTTGACTCATATCGTAAGAGTCGGTATATGCCATCTTCTTAATCAGTTTATGTATTAATAAACTGGTATAAGTTGTTTAGACGGCCTTGT